>JAAALK010000285.1:14512771-14554882 GCA_019279435.1 Zizania palustris | reverse complement strand
GCCGCGCCCCCGTCGCCGGAGCAGGAAGCGCGGTGTCATCCTTCGCCCGCCGCATGCTGTGGCCATACCGGTGACGGAGGAGGTGGACAGCGACGAGGACGAAAGGAAGGAAGAAGCCGTGGAGCTCGAGATGCTGCGCAGCGAGCGGCGGGCCGCGAGGCTGCCGAGGTCACACTCGACGGGGCACTCTCTAGTCGCGTCGGCGACCGCCGCCGCGGAGGCCGGTGACCACGAGAGGTTCACTCTGCGGCTGCCGCAACACGTGCGGGACGAGGTGCTCAGATCGCGCCGCCTGCGCCACGCCACCAGCCTGGTCAACCTCTCGGACATGAGTTCCGATGGCAGCTCGAGAGGAGGACAGCGAGCAGTAAGCGACAGTTTCGGCAACGGCGGAGGCGGCGGGAGCAGCCACGGCGGGCGCCGGTGGCAGGCGTTCTTGGCCAGGACGGTGTCGTGGGCGCGAGGTGGAGGCGACGGATCGGTGCGGAAGGGGTGGGACGGCGGATCGAAGAGGAGGGGATGGGATGACGCCGAATCCAGCCGCAAGGGGTCGACCTCACCGACGGCGGGACGGCCGTGATTACCCCCGACGCCGGCGTCGCCACGACGCCACCACGCCGGAAAACAAAAAAAAAGTGTGCTTTGCTCCCTTTTCTTTTTCCTTTTTATTTAGGAATATATTTTGCCGACAGACTGATACTTTATTCGTGAAATCGTGAGGCCCTAAATTTTCCTTTTCTTTTGACCCTCTAAAAACGAACTTTTGTTTTGCTTGTAAATCTCACAGGATTTAAAAATTAAAACTTGCCGACTGATACGAACTGGAGGTTCTCTGTAGATTTTGCCCCCTTTTACCTTGTAAATTTCAGATGATATCCTGCTTTTGTTAGTGGGAGAATCATTCGCATTTCTTTCGAGCGGCGCAGATGAGCTAGTGATATGCTTCTTTAATCACATCTCTTCAAGGCTAGTGCCGAATTGCGCCGTTTCTTTAAACTTTTGGATTCCTATCAAATATCAACCAAACACCTTTGAAAGATTCATGTGAGGACAAATTCGCGTGTAAACAATGGGAGAAGAAGGTTCGTGTTATGACCTATGGAATAAGCAAAGATATCAGCGGATAAGGACGTAAGAGTAATTTACAGAGGCATTGCGTCGCGTTGAGTGTGGCGGCAGGGCTCGACGCCAAACCTGGTATCTAACCGCCGCGGAAGAATCTGCAGGAGAGCATTTTGCTAGTGCCACGGAATGTAAACTACGGACCCATAGAAGCAAGTCATGCTTTTGTTGTGACTAGCTGAGTACCCGTGCGTTGCAACGGAAAAAAATTAACATTAAAAAAAATATTAGTGCTCGTGCGTTGCGACGGAAAAAAATTAACATTAAAAAAATATCATACAAATGATACAAATAACTTAAAACATGATAATCCTTGCTATCGAAACATATTGTTTTTTTATGTTAATTTTGGTGTTTCTTGGTTAAATGTTAATTTTGGTTGGTATCTAAGGTGATTCATAAGGTATCAAAATTAACATTATAAAATTTTTAGTATATTATTGTTCAAATGTTTATTAAATAAAGTACTACAACTAAGAGCAAATCAATTCCTTGCATTTGATGACGTCTGGTACGTTGCATTGAACCATAATGACACGGATGTTGCTGCCTCGTGCTATTCACATCGGCTCTATCACAACACAAGAAACAATTCAGCTCAATTGAAAGGATTAATTGAATTGCTTCTGTCTCTGAAACATCAAAAACATTATTAATATTTATTTATTAACCTACGTGTCATTATTAATAATAATGACACGTTCGTGCTCATCGCGGAGACCGGCAGTGACCTCACTTGGGTCAAGTGTTGTGGCGCGCCGCTGGGCGTGTTCTGTCCGACGACTCCAAGACGTGGTCGCCGTGGCTTGGTGCCGCCCACCGCCGAGCATTGTGAATCCATCTCACATGCATCCTTCAAGATTCCGAATCTTCGGCTAACTTCATCACTGCATTGTGAATCTTGTGCAATACATTGCAGAACCAAAACCCTTGAGCATATCTTGTTATACAGAATTTTCCAAACATCAACGATTACACATGATTAAGAAACCAATATAAGCTAGCAAGGATATGCTCAAGAGCAGATCTCTACACTGGAGAAAGCTTTTGATATCCTCTTTCAGCCTTCGATTCTGAAGTTTCTCATCACATCTTCATTACATCGTATTGCCTCGCACATTAAATTAGCAAAAACTTTTGAGTGGGGCATAACTGAAGATGACTATCTCCATTATAGTGGCGCACTGAATTCACATTCCAGATCCAGATGGCTGTCCATCAAGAAGAAGCATTTAAATACCAAAGGTAACAAAGACATTAATGTGCCAAAAATACCAAATACGTTGGAAACAATTCAAGAAGAAACAGAGTTAGCAGAAGCTGTAAATCCACCTTGTAGTATGTTAGCTGTAGAGTGGACACATCAGAGACTGCTTCTTCTTGTCCACTGGATTAATCCAAAAGGCAACCTAGCATCATCGGCCAGCTATGTTGTCGATGTTTCAAAGCTGATCTTATCTTTCTTTTAGGTCTGGAAGCCATTTCAGCTGCTCCATGCCTCCATGCTCCTTTGGTTTGGAAGACGCATGCACTTTCTACCTCTGTCCGCAGTAGCATGGATTTGCTTCAAGATGACAGAAGTAGAGATATTTTTCATGCTTTGCAAGAATTGTATGGCCATCATCTGGACAAATTATGCCAAAATTATGATATAACTCACTCTTTCAAGAAAGAAGGACCTGTAGGCCACGGTAGAAGACAACAAAGTGACTACTACTGGAATTCTCATATTCCAAGAGAAAATTCATGGAAGCTGCCTCCACTTTTGTTGATAGACTTGTCGAGCAATTTGCAGTTGTATCATATGGAAGCATGTGTTAGGGACAAATGACTATAGCATCATAGTTGCGGTGTACGATCGAGTACAAACTTAGGATTACAACCAAACCAGAGAAAAAACATACTAAAGGCATATAACTCACTGTATGCGAGGACACTTCGCTCGGTTACACTGGTGTGCATCCTTGGCTGTTTGTGGGTTGCACTTTCAGGACAATGAAACATCCACTGTCATAACACATATGCTTTCATCACTCTGCTAAAAAAAACGCTTGTATTCAGGATGCTCTCGCTAGCGGCTGCGCCACGCCTACATCGGCATCGGTCCTCCCGACAACACCTTAAAGGATCAGAATATAACAGCTATATGAGATTCAATGGGCAAGCTTGTAGCAGCAAAATCTCCAAACCTTCTAAGCATTAGAAAATAGTTAGATCATAGGAATACAAATGATCCCATCACCCAAAAGCAAGCAATCCGCATCAACGGTAAAAATATCCATCATCACAAACCCAAACAATGTCCATCACTTGCTCGACGAGTCGATTCATGGGGCTCCCGTTGGAGCTGAAGTTGGTAAATCTCGATGTACGAATCCCCGAACCTATCCAAGAGGAAGCCACTGATCTAGATCCTATTCAACGTGTACTCTCTAATCACCTGCGCAAACACTGGGAGGGCATCATCGAATCGAATGGCAGTCGCGATTTGGAGACGTGGAGAGAAGATGGGAGTAGGACAGGGGCAGTGGACCTTGAGCTTGAAGGAGAGAGAGGATGTGGGTGCCCTTCTTCTGGAGCAGAGCCGTACCTGAGATTTGGAGTCCCCGGAATAAAATACATTATAGGGGCCTCAAAATTTAAACATCTAAAATTTTTTAATGTTTCAAAATAAATTTTCTATAGATTTTTTGAAATATTCTATTTCAGAAAATTAAAAAACAGTACTATTTGCTAATGGGCTAACCCAAATTCCACAACAAGCTAGTGGAGAAAAGAAACTAAAACAACTGCCGACTCGAACTCTGCACATCTTGTATGGAAAAAAAATCCTTCAACAATTACGTTACAGGGTTCTTTAAATTATTTTGAAAATTTAGAGGTCCTATTATTTTGGAGGCCCTGAACAGTTGCACCGGCCGCACATGCTAATCGACGGGCCTGTTCCGGAGGTCCTTGCCGACATTGTTGCCAACGGCGCTGGCCAGCATGAGTACTACCGACTCCCACATCTTGCCTGTTTGATCCAATCTGATCCGATCTAGTACCTGGTGCTCGTGTGGTGTCGTATTGGGGGTTCACTTTCTCTCTTTTTGGAGGAGCTGAGGAGAGGAGACCGCGATGGCCGAGGGGGAGGGTGCAAGGCGGTGTCGGAGACTCGGAGCGGTGCCGGACTGGGTGGGGGTGGGTGCGGCGATAGGCTGGGGCCTAGGTGGGGGATGGGGCATTTAGAGGTGCGGCCGTCGCTAGGGCAGTCATCACTATAGCGGCCAGGATGACCGTTGAGGGCCTCCTGCCGAGAGAAGTTTTCTTCCCTCCTCGCTTCCTCTTCCACCCCGCAGTCACATGTGTTTGGTCGGCGAGGGGCAGCCACCCTCACGGTCTCATCATGCCTCTGGCTCCGGTGTCTTGATTCCCTCCATCCCATAAAGGTGGAAGATTGGAGGAAGAGGAAGAGGAAGAGGTGGAGCGCCGTGAGGCGGGGCAGTGCGAGGCAGAGCCGAGCGGAAGGTGGGAGGGGGCGAGGCGACGCTAGGCTTGGGGTGGGGGTGGGGTGGGGCGGCGTCGACGCCGGCATCGGGCAGGGGGGCTGAGCAGGAGTGCGAGATGTCTATGGTGAGGTGGTGACCGGACGCATGCCCCTACTGCTAGTAGATGAAAACAAAATTTGAACAGAGGTGCGCCAACAACATAATGCTAGCTCCACCTATCAGAGAAAGAGAGGGAGGTGTAGAATTCACGTTCACCATGAAGTGCTCCTTTTAGGAGTAGAAGACAAATAGAAGGGTTAAATTTTTCCATGCCATTATAATTTTCACACGGTTTTGAAATATGTCATTTGCGTGTCACTGACAAATGGAACCTACCACAGTTACTGACAGTGGCATTTTTCAAATTACATATAATTGTAATGGCATATTTACAAAAATTCCAATAGAAAGAGGGGCTTATACGTTGGCTTGTCCCAATCATAAAACCATTGATAGGATACCGTCTTTTCGTTTTCGTGTTTATTGTATTTATTGCTGGGTGTCAATATATGGTTACTGGTTTGATTTTTAATAAATCAAACAATAACGATAGAAATCGAACCAATTATCATAAGAATCAGTAAAAAAACAGTGTCTGACAGCCGATAGTGGAAAAACCTGGTCCCAACACATGTAAGCATTGCATAACAAGTGAGTGAGTGAGAGAGAGAGAGAGAGTTTCCTTTTTGTTCTCCGTCACAAGCCATGATCAAATTAGCCAAAGTGTGGCCAACAACTTATGTCACAAGTGTGAAAGCTCTTGCTTATAAAATTAAGCGAATGAAGTCGGGACTGAAGAACTAATAAAGTGTAGCTTGTCATAGTCAAATACTTTTGTGAAACAAAGTTCGACTCAGCGCGGATCGGAGATAATCCTTATCCTAACCTTTACTAGAGATTTCATAATTTATCATCACTAAGAAATGGTCATTAGTCTCAGAGATAATCATTAGTTTTGATTTTTTATCATCATGATTTATATGTCATTAAATTAGATAGTCGACAATAACATAATAAATGAGATCTTCTAAATCTAAAGAATAATACATTATCAATTTTCAACCCTTCTGTGAAACATAACATACATTGTATGCTTAAGTATAGACCTCAAAGAGGGTGAATGATTGCAGTATCCTAAATTTAATAACTAATGCAAAACCCGAAAACTAATAGAAACGAGTCTGAAAATAGCATTATAGAATAACTTCTGTGATCTATAACTTGGATTAGTTGAAAATTTCAATGAAAGAAACTAGACTTTAACATGAATCTATCCTAACTAGAATCACTGAAGTCCGAGTTCTCGATCAAAAGTTATGACCCTCAAAACTTACTAGAATGTAAACGGAACTAATTTGGTCTAAAAACTAAAATCTTAATTACTCTTAAAATATAAGGAATTCACTAACAAAACTTTCATCATCTCTTTTTTGATAACCTAGCAAGATTTTGGATGAATCAATTTAAACTATGCAAACCGAAGAACATTAAGAAGAAAGAACATCATACTATACTCCTTTATGGTTGAAGATGAATCTTTATTACATAAAGGTATTCAGAAGGTACAATCACAACATCTCTCACCGAAACCACATCCAAAACCCTAGATAAAAGAGCAAAAGGCTAAACTTTATTATTTCCCTCTTAATCAATCTCTCTATTTTGCTCACCCCTCTAGTCTATTTATTTATCTCTCATGTGGACCGTGGTTGCCACCATGAGCCACAAAAACAATAACCTCTAGAGTCATAATCTATTTAGGAGTCCTTATCTCTTAATCTCAAATCCTAACCTTTTCAATTTTTTCTCCTTTTCATATTCGCACACATCCTGTGTACGTAATATGGAAACCTTATTTTCGCTTGCAGCATTCTCTAGCCCAAGTATCTCACATGACTTTCTTGATCGTTCTAAACCAGATGTCCTTCCCGAGCCTTGATCTGATCCCTTCATCGACCACGACTCGTCCTCAAGCAATGCCTGCACATGAACAAACTAATAAACTTTTTTCTAAGCACAAGTTATTTCCAAATTATCTTAATCAATCATGAACATGGTGTGTTTATTAAATATAAATTTTAAAGCTTATGATCCAACTTGAACATAAAAATACAAGTGATCCAAAATCCTGAGTGCTGAATTTTGAGTGCTAAGTTCTAAGTCCCGACTGCTGACTCCCGAGTGCTTGACAAAAGTGCCTACCTAACCACCTGACCAGAGTGTTTGACCACCTGACTACAGTGCCCGACAACTATAGTCCAACTAGGGATGGATAATGAGCTAACTCATATCATTTAGTTTGGCTTGTTATAGCTCGTTTTATTGTTGGGGAACGTGGAGGCTATGCTAGTTGGAAACAAAAATTTTCTATTGTGCACACCAGGAATCTTGCTAAGAGAGGTATCATACATCATTACCTCAGACATATATTGTAGTGGAAGGAGAGATTAAGTAGCGAGACAATCCAACTCGACCAGGTCGATGTGGTAGGGAAGCCTATCAACGTCGCCAGAAGGTAGCCAATCAACATCCTCGAGAAGCTAATGATGTCGCTAATCTGATCAATGGTGTTGATGTCAATGTGAAGAATGATAGAAACACCTCTATTGGTATCCACACATCTAGGGTGGAACACTAGCCAATGGTGTACTAGCACTCGAGCGGTCGGCGAGATGATCATGATCTCAAGAGGAGGCAGCTAGGGTTGGCTCTTGGTGGCTAACAACTTAGCATGAGTATCACATCAACCATACGAATAACAAAAGTCATATCTTCCTCGTGCCCTATGCCCTCATATATATAGATGTCCTAGCTCGGGCCCTCATAGGCCCAAAAAAGACTCTATTTGGATCGCCATCCAATATATTTTGATCTCTATCCAAACCATCTGGATCTCTATCCAAACTGAGCCCAATTTGAATCCTATTCGAATCCAGAGTTCCAACCCGTTAAGTGTGTGACCCTGTAGGTTCACGTATAGCTTGGCTAACATATGGAAACTCCTTTTCATACTATGTTAACAGTGGCCTCTAGCAAAGCATATTAACCCAAGTATATATAAAGATCATATCGGCTGAACCTTATAATGTTCCATATGTACGTGTCCCTTTGCCTCACGATATTGATCAAGCATAAGGTGAGATTGAACCATCCTATCAATAGCTTGATCCCTCTCTCGATCTTCGTATTGGATTATAACTTATGATTAATGCCTTAATCATATTGACATAGCCATGCTCTTCCATAATCCATTACATTGAGGGCCTAGAGATATCTCTCCCTTTAAGAAGGGGAAAATCCCATCTCGATCACTTGCATGCCACTACATATTTCATGACAGGCCTAATGACTACTTTTATAACTACCCAGTTATGGAATAGTGTTTTGTAGTCCCAAAGTAAGCCACTATGCTTATTGGGAACCATAGAGATCTCAAGTCTAAGGACTTTACATAAACACTAATAAGACCAACTAATCACATTTGAAATCTCACAATGCCTCATAGTGGGTCTATCCAACATATGTTCTCCAACATACGTCCATGTTATTGAGTTAGTATCTCTATAGCTATGATCCATGAGACATGATCATCAATCATACATATGCCGGTCTTAGTCATATATGTTCCACATATGACTTAAACCGATCAAGGATCATTTATTAATAATCACATTATGTTCTTTCTTAGTGGCATTGACACAAGGACAAGTTACCATATTCTTTAATCTGGCCCACTTGGCTAAAGCAACATCACCATTAGAATCCTCCTGCTCTGAATCCAATTAATAGAATTACACTTGAGCGACTCACTTTTGCATCTTTATGGATCTCTTCAAATCGGCTTTTATGGGCCAATACCATCTATGCTAGGTGCGACATGCTATCAAATTTGAGAGAAAATATTTCCCTAATCGGTGCAGAAGGCCCTGAAAATGCTAATTCGGCCAACTGAATATCGGTCAAGCAAATGCTATAGCATTGGCTTCTTGCAACACGGAAGCATTGAATGTTCTCCGGTACCGATTTGTCCATGCACTGCCTTATGGTCATTCATTCTGTCAAATTCTTTTCTTGGATCCTAGCAAAGTAGTACTTATGAAATTGCTTGTCTAAATCAGCTCGACCCATCCCTTGATTGAATTGGCACTAGGGAAGAAAACCAAGAGAAAGTTGATCCAAATAGAGACAATAGAAAGAATATAACTCTGAGAGCCTCCTTGGCTGATGTGTCTCCTAATTGTGTGAGGAAATGACTAATATGCTCGACCATCGAGGTACTATCTTGACTAGTAAACTTCAAAAAATCTAGGACCCTATACCTATTTGGTAAAGGCACTATGTCAAACCAATCTAGATATGAGTGCTGATACATATAACTATGTTCTTTTGGATTGAGCCCAAAATCATCTTCCTTTGGCACCAAATAATGTGGCACCAGTGTCGATGCCCTCTCTTGATGTTGATAATGATTGAATTGTGCCCAAGAGAATTCTGGGGTAATAGAAGTTCTGGTTGCGAACCAGAAATTCTGAGATTCTGGAGCTACTGAAAGTTCTGTTTAGACTAGAAGCTCCAAACTAGACCTAGTTTCAGTTTTTCTAGAGGAACTAGAGGTAGTTCCGGTTGTGAACTGGAAGTTCTAGGTTCTAGAACTATCAAAAGTTCCAGTTTGAACCGAAAGTTCTGGATCAAATTTAATTCGATATAGAAGGGTCAAACCGAAAGTTCTAGTTGTGAACTGGAATTTCTGGATTGAATATAACTCAATATAGAAGGGTCAAACCGGAAGTTCTGGCTGTGAACCAGAAGTTTCGGTCTAGGTGAAATAGAATAGATATGTTAGGCTTTAATATAGATTAGAGGCCCAATTGTGAGCACTATATAAGAGAGGAGAGAGAAGCACAAAAGGTAGTTCTTGCTCTTGGTTTAAAAGCCTAGTTGCCACATCTCCTCTCCCGACGATCTCAAGTGTTGAGATCGATTTCTCTCAGATCTCTTGAGTAGTTCTAGCATGCCGACAAGAGGTATCCATCCTTGTGTTGGGGAATAGGAGATCTACGCTTGTCGGCAAATTCAAAATATTCACCTTGAGCCCAAGACTCATGCGCGTGAGAGATGGGGATCCTTGACCTCAATGATTGAGATCAAGAAAGGGAGGAGAAGAGTCTATGGTGGCTAGGTCTAATCTAGGCTTATTCATCTCCCAAGACGTCCTCCTCCTCTCTTATATAGGGCTGAGAGCCCCCTAGTCATGCTCATTTCGAAACCCCACAAATTTGGAACATATCCAATATGTTCGCCCACATCGGAACTTCTGATCTTGGATCATAACTTCTAATAGGGTATTTTAGGTCTCCCGATACAGTACGACACGTACAGATCAAATATGTTTTCGCCTATCTCGGAACTTCTGATACACATATCAGAACTTCCGATCAGAACAAAATTCCTCGATTCCAAATCAGAATTTCTGCTCATCGGAACTTCCGATACCATATTGGAACTTCCGAAGCAACATTTGCTCTCTGACTCAAGACCAGAAAATAATCAGAACTTCCAATACTACCTATCGAAACTTCTGATACACGAAATTTTCTTGGGCATATCCTTCACCATGTACATGTGGACTCCATAGATGCTCTACTTGAATAGTGGCGCTCGTCTTCTTCTTCATATGCAGATCGTTGGGCTTCATTGACTTGATCACCGGTGAACGAACAGAGCAAGGCGGTGTTGAGTGAGGGTGTGCTTCACCAACTTCTACTTCCGCTACACTAGCATGTCTCTCATTAGTAACGATCTATGATCCCTCATGCGCATGGTTCCTGGCTAACAGTGTCAAAATTTAAAATTACCAGCTAGCATAGCCTCCCCATATCCCAATAGTGGTACTAGAGTTTATGTGCATAGTGTTCGATCTAGATTAATCACGTATAGAGATACGTCGTGGAAATAGATTTGATCTATTGTTTTCTGTGTCGGATTTTCGGAAGTTCTAGTTGTGAACTGGAAGTTTCGAGCCAAAATAATTTTCAAAATAGAAGGTTATTTTAGAAATTTTGGTTGTGAACCGAAAGTTCGGTAAAATAATTTTCGGAAACAGAAGGTTATTTTTGGAAGTTCCGGTTGAGAATCAGAAGTTCTGGGCCAAAATAAATTTGATAAAGAATTATCATTTCGGATGTTCCGGTCCTGATCTGAAAGTTCTGGGCCTAATTTAGTCACGCATATATTATTCGCCTAACTTGTTTTTAGAGAATGTTGTGACTTGTATGGCCTTGAGGATGTTTGTGATGCATAAATGTAATTACATGGTTTGCACATCATGATTATTACAGCCCAAGGTTGTTCAATGGTTGTATGACCTACACGTCGACCCTATGATGCTTCAACTCATGTAATTAGTATAGTGCTATTAGTTGTAATAAGCTAATACGGGTTGATGGAGGTCTGAAAACACAATGACGGGAACCTTAGAGATGGAAATCACAATGAGAAGGGTCATACTATGTCATAGATAATATGATTACTTGTCTTGCTTACTTATGTTCCTGTCATACTATTATTTCATGTTGTGTGTGTAGTAGGCATCATTACCATGAGAGATATTTCCCCCAAAAAATTAAGTATTGATGCTCTTTCCAATAGCTACACCTACCAAGGTTCTTGATCATCGATGGTGGGTCTATCAAGTAGAGTATCGTCTTTTATCTTGACCAGTTAGGGTGGATGTTAGAAAACCACATGCATAGTATTGGTTCATTTAAGAAAGTTATCAAAATAGGTTTGGCCTTTTAGGTATGGAGTTGGGATTCAGGCATATGATGCTACCCCCAATGAACAAGAGTCATATATGATGTCATTAGCAAATGTTGCTTACCTATGTTACTAATCTTCTAGTAGTGATGTCAAAAACTCAGTAGGAGTTAGATGAATATGGATCTTGTCCCACAATGTGTCGCTAGAGGGAAAGCAATCAATTTTCATATTGTGGTATATTTTTTATTTGATAGAAGATCAACATTGCATAGTGTTGAATCTTGCATTATTTGTAGATCAAGGCATCTACTGCAAAAATACACTTCAATTTTTAACTTGCGATCAATTCTTGAAAGATAGAAATTTTCCGGAACAAATTTTATTAACTGATACAGAAACTTGAGAATTGTTTCTCAAGCAGGAGAAAAAGGAATATGTTCTATAGAAACACCATCATGATGAACTAGAGGATGGAGCATCACTAGCAGAATGGTGAGATTATGAGAAGCACACTAATGATTCAGTGGATATTAGTTGCCTATGCTTGCCTGCAACAAGTTCTCTGAGCTCTAGTGGTAGTATGAGGACAAATATGCTTATAATATGATCGTAGGACTCAAAGGCATGTTTAGAACCAAGCATGGACTGAGAGATACACGATCTCTAAGTGCTTGTTTGCATGAAGGTTGATAGAAGGAAATCCAGTCAGTCCTCATGTGATCAAAATGATTGGATACATTGAGAGCTTGGAGAAACTTGGTTATCCACTTTGCTCAGACATAGCTACATATGTAATTCTCCAGCCGCTCCCTGCGAGCTTCGACTCGTTCATTCTAAATTTCATATCATGGCATGGAGAAGACACTAGCTGAGTTGCATAGGATGCTTAAAACTACCGAGGAAAGCATCAAGAAAAGTCCTAATCATGTGATGATGGTTTAGAGGGAGAAGAAAGAAGAGGAAATGCAAGGGCAAGGCTAAAGCTCCATATGCGATCTCGAGCTCAAAGCCTAAACCGATTGGAAAGTCCATGTTGGGCTCTGTTGGTTCTGATGTTTGCCACCACTAGCACAAACTTAGGCATTAGAAGAGAAATTGCAAAATTGTACCTAGAAGAATAGAAAAATAAGAGAGAAAGTATGACTTCCGCTTTAGGTATTAATGTTATTGAAATTAATCTTACTACTTGTCCAAGTGTTTCATGGGTATTTTATACCGGTTAGATGATTCATACTTCCGAATCATTGTAGGGATTGAGTAAATCAAGAAAGTGTGAGAGGCGAGTTGGATGTCCGCGTCGGCAATGCTGCAAAGGTTGTAGCGTTAACATTGGCCATTAGTGTTTATTCATTATCATTTCCCACATGATTTGTTTTAGAGTTAAATAATTGTTATTTTATTCCCGCCTTAGGTAGAAACATTATGTAACACCCCAAATTTTCAACGGAGTAAAAATATTAATTAATTCAATTTCCTGGATTTTATTATTTTGAAAATACTTTTAAACACCCTTCTATAACATTTTGAACTACAACATAGAGTAATGACCAAACCAGGAGCTGAAAATTTTTGTATAAACTCCCAAGGCCAAAATATATTTTTGAGAATTTTTATAAATTTTTATCAACCTTGGAAGTAGCCTTATTATTTTAAACCAATTTCTGCAATTATTTTAAACAGAAAACATTTTAAACAGTAACGGGCTCCCTCCCCTTCTTTCCTCTCTCCTGGCCGGCCCAGCCCACTCCCTCCCGCGCGCTCGGACTGACACCCGGGCCCCGCCTGTCAGCGAGCCCTCCTCTCTTCGCGCGCGCCCGACGCCTCGGCCCCCACCGTCAGCCCCCGCTCTCGCGCGCTCGCACCCGCTGACCACCTTGGCCCACCTGTCGGACCCGTCTTCCCCCGCGAGATCCGCCCCCAAATCCCCCCCTTCGCCGGCTGAAGCCCTAATCCCGCCTCGGATCCACCCCCGCCGGCCCCCTCCCTTTAATCCATCGCCGGCAATGAATTCCCCTCAACGCGCCGACCGTTTCCCCCTCTTCAATTCCAATCAATTCGCGTCCAGATGCATTGAACCCTTGCAACCGAGCTCGCTGGCGTTTAAAAACGCGTTTACTCCCGGCCACCGCCAATTACGCCCCCTCTGCCCCTGCCGACGACCCTATTTAAACCCCCTGGCCGTCTGCATTGCACCCCTACGCTCACACGCTGCGAGAACAAACAGAGCACTTGCATTTCGAGTTTTAGCGCACCACCGCCGCACGCACTCCAGCCGTCACCCGCCGTCGCCGGAGTCCCCCTCCGCCCTCGCCGACCGCACCGCTGTGACCGCATGAACCTCGCCAGCCTTGGCCACCACTCCATCATCGACGAACCTCGCCGGATCACCGTCGCCGCCAAGGACCCGAACTGCCTTACCGCCTCCGCTCGTCGCCGGCCTCGCTCCGTCGACCTTTCGTCACCGCAAGGGTACCTTCATGACCCCCTAGTCGTCCTCTTTCCATTTTAGGCCCTAGCTTCAACCGCCATCGCTCGCCGTGGCCTCTGGCCCACTTGTCGTCGCCGGAGAAGACGACCGGCATGGGCTGAGTACCCGTGCCGTGTCGGATTCACGCGCGACCGTGCGATCTGGATCCGACGGTGACGATTAATTCCCGCGTGCGATTTAATCCGATCCGTTAGATCTCGGCGAAGGGGTACATTTTAATCTCGTGCGTCCGTTAGTATTTAAAACCCGCGTTCGATCCCGTGCGTCCACGTGGTACCCTTTCGCGCATTTTAATCCTGGCCGTCCGTTGTAACTTACGCGCCCCGCCTCGCCAGCGCGCGTTGGATCTGAATCCAACGGTCCAGATTTGGCCGGACCACGCGCACAGTGCGCAGGTTCACCGTGGGCCTGGCTCACCGTGGACCCGAGGGGATTTAAATTTAGAAATAAATCCTAGAAGCTGTTTAAAATCTTGTAAAATTCATATCTGGCGCATTTGAACTCTAAAAATTGTCATTTCAATTCCAGAAAATTTGTAAAATTATTCTCTACATGTTCATAGCAATAAAAACAGTAGGTTTACTTTGGATTTTCCATGTTTATTTAAATAGGTATTCAAATGCCCTTAGGATTAAAATATAATTTCAAATATTAAACTTCAGTAAAGTTTATATTTATTCCTTACTGTTTATATACTACAACCACTAAGTTTTCTCTGAACCATTCATTTTAAATTAATTAGAAAACTCAAAATGAGGTTATTCACACTTAGAACCCCTTTTATGAAAGACAATATTTCATTATAGTTCATTTTAAATTATTTATGAAATAAGTTTCAAAAACATAGCAACTTGCTTTCTTCAAACCAAATCAACCAAAACCTATAGACTTGTTGTGTGGTTTTAGATTGTTTAAATTGAATGTTGTATTTATTTCATTTTATTTATATTTATATTGGAAAGACTACGACGTCCTCGAGGAGCCGGAGTACTTTCCCGAAGTTCCTCCCTCTCCTTTCGCTGAACAAGGCAAGTCACCAAACCAATCTTTTGAGCATATTGAACCCATGTTTGATTAAACTATCGCTAAAACACATAGGTTATACATGCATTAGTCAAATGAACCCTTACACTATATTTATTTAGGATCCCCCGATCTTGATGTGCAACCCAAGCCATGCTATCTCGCCTAATCTCCTTGTCACCACATGATTAATGATATTAGCTAGTGTCCAATGTATTGACACGATCGCTATAGGATAAAAATGAGTCGTAGTAAAATGGTTCTACTATATGATCCCCGTTACTTCTTATCCTTGGATTCCTGTTGGTGATGAGTTATGGTTGTGAGTGTATGCATGGTGGGTTCCGGGTGCAAGCTAGGGCATTGGTCGGTAGCACCCGGGGCACTATAAGGACCGGTTTGAGGGATCCGTTGCAATACACTTCCGTACTAACCACAAGTCTAATGGGTAAGTCCTAACTAAGGTATGGAGTGTTCCAAACCGAGGCCACCATTTGGAGATGGGTCAAGCAGCACCTGCGGGTGGCTTGTACCAATGTGGCGCAAAAGGGGGTGTGATGTTAGCCAGGATGCGGCCCGGCGCGCCGGCGAAACCTAGAGCGGGTGGTTATCGCTTGGAGCATTTCATGCCGAGGTTTTGGCACGAGTTCCCGTGGTATGGGTCATCTCGTTTGGGATGAGTGCGTGCCTTGTGGGTACAGTAGTACATCTCTGATCAGAGTCTTAAATCTTTTCGAAAAGCTGAGCCCACGATCAAGGGCGGGTTGCGTGACATCCCACAGTTAGATTACTTTGAATATGTATGTGCATGATGGTTTGACATGTAAGGACTGTTGTGCGAGGAGGTAAAACGTACTCCTCGAGTTAGATGATGTTGTTGATACTCATGTTTACTTTTCCTGCATGATTAAATTTTGACTACACTAAATGCAATAACTGAAAAATGTACGTTTCCGCAATGTTAGCCATTACCCTTCCTTGTTTATTATCCTGCATTATTACTTGCATTTTCGGTGGCTTGTTGAGTATTTTTTGTACACATACCCGTTGGACCCCACAGAGGATGCCTACTATGAAGACGGTCTGGAGTAGCGACCCAGTCAAGCAAAGATCCTGAAGAAGACGTTCGTCATGCAGTTTATTTTTATTCTTTTAATTAAACTCTGATGTAATAAATATGGTCTGCGCACCATGAATACTGTCATATGTACGATTGTCGCATGATGAACCTCTTGTATTATTGTTTTTCTTTGGAAATTCAATAATGTCTCGATTTCGGTAAATCGGGGTCTACACATTATCTCTTCGTCATTTTTAGAGGAAGATTGTTTTGAGTTCATAATAAAGAACAAGTGTTGTTCGATATTTTTGTGCATTGGTGAATGACTTATATATTCTGAATCTTGAGGATACACATGTTTATAACATTAATACAAAGAAACCTTAACTCAATGATTTGAATCATAGCTATGTCTAGGATTATCAGTTGGGTCATATAAATAAGAAACACATGCAGAAGCTCTATAGAGATTGGTTTTTGGAGTCATTTGATTTTGAATCATATGACACATGTGAGTCTTATTTACTTGGCAACATGACAAATATACCTTTCACTAGTCATAGTGAGAGGGCAAATGAGTTGTTGGCCATTGTATATACTAATGTATATGGTCTGATGAGTTATACTGCTAGAGATGCCTTATAGTAATTTATCACTTTTACTGATGACTTAGTATATATGGTTACATCTACTTAATGAGGCATAAGTGGGAATCCTTTGAAAAATTAAAGGAGTTCCAAAATGAGGTACAAAATCATGCGGGCAAGAGAATCAATTTTTTTGATTTAATCATGGAGGTGAATATTTGAGCCATGAGTTTAATAATCATATGAACCAATGTGGAATTGTTCCACATTTGACTCCACCTGGTATGCCTCAGTGGAATGGGGTGTCTGAGCGAAGGAATCGAAACTTGTTGGATATGGCCCAGTTGATGATGAGTCAAACTGATCTTCCATTTTCTTTTTTGGGACTCGCTTTAGAAACTACTACTTTCACATTAAATAGAGTTCCATCTAAGTGATTAGAGAAGACGTCATATGAGATATAGATTGGGAAGCATCCTAGTTTGTCTTTTCAAAAGATTTGGTGTTGTCAGGCATGTGTTAAACGTTTAATGTTTGATAAGCTCACACCCAAGTCTGATAAATGTTTTTTGTTGGATATCTTAGGGAAACCAAGGGATATTATTTTTATAACCGAGAGGAAGGCAAAGTGTTTGTCACTCGGAATGGTGTTTTTCTTGAGAAAGAGTTTCCCTCGAAAGGGGTTAGTGGGAGCACAGTGCGTCTCAAAGAAGTTTGAGAGCCGCTGGAAAGTGTTCCAACTCCTATTGAACCACAATCTGATATGCAAGATGTTGCAGAGCCTATTTCTAGGACACCAGTCCCATATCGGTCAAAGCAAGTTAGTCATGTGCCCGAGTGGTATACATTTTTAACCACTAGGCAATGCAACTTATTGTTGTTGGATAACGATGAACCTAATGTTGGGATATGAGGAGGTTACGCTAGCCAGTAATTTTAAATTTTATCCCTATTAGATCAAGAACCATGCGCGGGAGGGATCATAGATTGTTACATTCGATCACGAGACATGCTAGTGTAGCGGAGGTAGATGTTGATGAAGCATGTCCTTGATCAACACCGCATCACTCCACCCATTTCCCAGTGATCACCTCGATAAAACCCAATGATCTCCACACGAAGAAGACGATGAACGCCGCAATTTGAGCAGTGCCTCCATGAAGTCCACATGTATAGGTACGGATAACCTCACGCTTGTGTGCTAGCACCGCTTGAGAAATTGTGGGGAGATAGAGAGAGTTGAGGTGGGGGCTAGGGTTATAAAATAAGAGCAATAATATCCTTTCATGCCTCCCTCTCCTCTCTTTATATAGTGATCATAAATTGGGCCTTTAATCTGCATTAAAGCCTAATAGATCTAATCAGTTTCACTTGGGCTGGAACTTCCAGTTCACAACTAGCACTTCTAGTTTGACCCTTCTGTATCAAATTAAATTTGATCTGGAACTTTTGATTCACAACTGGAACTTCTAGTTGATCTAGAACAACCGAAACTTCTAGTTCACAACCAAAACTTCTGGTTCCTTCAGAAAACCAATCTAGGAATGGTCCAGAACTTACGATCCAATCCGAACTTTAGGTAGTTCAAGAATCCTAGAACTTCTGGTTGTATAATTCTCTTGGGCACAATTCCATCACCTAAGACCTATACAGAAGCAGAGATAGGACCAGACTATAAGAAATGGCTTTGAACTATAAGATCCGAGTTAGAGTCCATACAAAAAAACCAAGTTTGGAACTTGGTAGATCCACCCGATGGTGTAATAACTATTGAGTGTAAATAGTTTTTTTAAGAGAAAGATAGACGTTGATGGAAATGTTCACATCTATAAAGCACGATTGGTGATGAAAGGTTTCAGACAAATTTAAGGTCTTTATTATGATGAAACATTTCACCCTTCTCTATGTTTATGTCTATTCAGATCATCCTAGCAATTGCCACATTTTTTGATTATGAGATATGGTAAATGGATGTCAATATGGCTTTCTTCAATGGAAACCTAAATGAGGATGTGTACACAACACATCATAAAGGTCTTGATGATCCTAAAAATGTTGGCAAAGTGTCCAAGCTACAAAGGTCCATTTATGGGCTGAAGCAGGCTTCTCGGAATTGGAATCTTCATTTTGATAAGGCAGTCAAAGAGTTTGGCTTCATCAAGAATGAAGAAGAGCCTTGTGTTTACAAAAAGGCTAGTGGGAGTGCACTTGCGTTTCTGGTCATGTATGTGGATGACATATTGTTGATCGGAAATGATAATCCTTTGCTAGTTGATGTTAAATCTTCATTGAGAAAAAGTTTCTCAATGAAAGATCTTGGAAAGGTAGCATACATTTTGGGCACAAAGATTTATAGAGATAGATCGATATGGCTAATTGGAATAAGTTAGAGTGTGTACATTGACAAGTTTTTGAAATGGTTCAAAATGCAGAATTCAAAAAATGGTTTTCTGCCAATATCACATGGTATTTCTCTTAGTAAGACTTAGTGTCCTTCAATACCTGATGAGCTAGAGAAGATGAGTGCAATCATGTATGCCTCTTCGATCGGGTCTATCATGTATACAATGTTATGTACACACCGAGATGTTTCTTATCACTACCACAGAAATGTACATTAGTGATGGGTCATAACGTACATTAGTAACAGGCATGTCCCCCGTCACCCTTATCGTGTCAGTAACGCCCTATCATTAATGACGGGTAAATACCCGTCACTAAAGGTTCTCTACAAGTCCCCTCCACGTCCGGCATGCCCCTTTTAGTGACGGGTAACATTGGTTATCCGTCACTAAAGGTCATCCTTAGTGATTGGGGTGATTTACACCCATCACTATTGTGACCTTTAGTGACGGGTAACCAATGACACCCGTCACTAACGTTATGGTCATATTTAAAAAAATAATTATTTTTATGCTGCATCCTAAATAGGTCATAATAAGTGACGGGGAGTGCTTTACACCCGTCACTATTGTGACCTCTAGGGACGGGTGCACAATGTCACCCATCACTATTGTTATAGTCATATTAAAAAATATTTATTTATAGGTTGCATCCTAAATCAAAGCCAGGATTTGGCAGCCACCTTTTTAATTTGCAAACAACAGAGAATTCATCACATAAAATACAAGACATAATTCATCACAGAATACCACCATCACAGATTGCATTGCTCAAACAAAGCATGTATAAAAAATGTATTTCATATGTGTTTCACCAAATGTTTGCATTCTGTTTCACCAAATGTTTGCATTCTACATGACAAATTGAAACATTAATCTAGGGGCCCTTATAATGGAAAGTGTCATTCTTTGCGTAGACTTGTTCCTCGATGAATTCCGCTAGTTGTGAACGGATCCGCGACATTTCATCGTGGCTAATAGGGCCTTCAGGTAGGTTGAATTCCTGTAAAATGAGTTTTTGACATCAGTCCATGTTTGCATAAGTGAAAAGTAAATGAAACAGAATAACAAAGAACACGATAATATCTTACATCTGGTGATTTCAGATCTGTTATCTTCATGGCCAACTCCATATGGTGTGTAATCAAGATACATCCAGCTCCGTGTTGTTGCAATCTATAATAAATAACAAAACAATCAATTAAGATACAACGACTCTAATTATTTCAGGTATTGTGTCTCATACAAAAATTAATGTGATTTATACTTTTCTATTAAAATGTATTGGATAATTAAAAATATATACCTTGGGTCGGACGACATTGATGCTACATGTGGTGTGGGCCAGTCCACCAGAGCACGTAATGGTGTGGGTTGTCATCGGCAAGTCTAGCAATTGCACTGCCGGTCGGCAGTTATGGCAAAGACGGCGGCGGTTGGGACTTGGGAGCAATAAGTGCGGAGCTCTATGGGTGAGTGAGGCACTTATATACATGTCATTAGTGATGGTTATCCATTTAAGGATGTCACTAAAGGTGACCTTAGGGTTTCGGACGTAATACTCTTTAGTAACGGGTAGTACTACCAACCGTCAATAATGTGGTGCCCCATATTTAGTGACGTGGTCACAACACAGACCGTCACTATAGGGGCAACCTTTAGTGACAGGTAACTGTATGACCCGTCGCTAACGTGGGTGCCCCCGCCAGCCTCATCTATAGTGTTGGGTCCTGTTGCGACCCGTCACTAATGATAGATCATTACTGACGCGTGTTAAAGAACCCGTCACTGGCAGTGTATTACTGACATGTGTATTTTAACCATCACTAAATCTGCGTCACTAATGACTGTTTTTTTGATAGTGTATGCTAGAAGTGTTATGAGTAGATACCAATCGAACCCAGGTGAGAGTCACTAGACTGTAGTAAAGAATATCCTCAAGTACTTGAGAAGAACCGATGGTATGTTCCTCGTGAGGAGGAGCTTGTTGTATGTGGTTACACATATGCTATCTACTAAACTGACAAGGATGATTCACGATCACAATATGCTTTTATTTTCACCTCAATGGAGGTGCAATGTGTTGGAAGAGTTCCAAGAAAGAAGTGGTTACAAATTCTACCATAGATGTCAAGTATATTGTAGCTTCTGAAGCTGCGAAGGAGGTCATTTGGATCAAAAAATTATTTTTGAGCTGGGTGTTGTCCCTAGTGAAACCATATAGTGGACCTCTATTGGGATAATAGTGGTGCCATTATGTAGGCCAAGGAGCATAGGTCACACCAAAAGTCCAAACATATACTTTGGCGATATCACTTGATGTGTGATATTATATATCGAGGTGATGTAAAGATTTGCATGGTGCACACGGATTTGAATATTACAGATCCGTTGACTAAACCTCTCTCTCCGCCCAAGCATGGGGTGTACTTGAGATCCATGGGTATTAGATACTTGCGTGAGTAATTCTATTGTATGTGAGAATTGGTGTTGTATCTATGCTTATGTAATTTGGATAATTGTTATCTTGTTCCCTGAATAAATGTCGTTTACATTAATAAATAAGTTGATGACTTGTTTGTGAAAATATTTGTTATATGTTCAAAACTATCCATAATCTTATCATCATGTGGGATAGTGATGATACATATGGAGATGTCAACTCAGTGATGTGGACACATATTAGTAAACATAGTGTTGGATAGACCCACTTTGAGATACTATTGGGATTGTCATTGTAATGTGGCATCAGTTATAATCTCAAATGTTGTACTTACAGAATCTTTAGACCTAAGATCGTCATTGATTCTGAAATGCGTAGTGGCATACTTTGAATCTCAAAGGTTGTTTTTAGGTGTATTGTGAAACATGTCTTGGGATGTGAGCGATCAAAATGGAATTTATCCATCCTAATGATGGGAGAGACAACTCTAGGCCCCTTGAGATAGTTAGATTGGAAAAGTGTATGGTCATGCCACTTTGACTAAAGAGTTAGTCATGATAGAATCCACTACTTGATTGAGTGAAATGTTGAGCTAATCAACAAGGGTGGCACAAATATCACCTTGAACTTGATTGATGTCGTGTGGTAAAGGGATTGGTGCATGAGTATACTAAGGTTTAGAAAGTATGATTTTGTATTTGTATACATTCGAGGGTCAATATATGCTGCTAGGTACCGCTATTGATCAATGATCCAGAAAAGGTTTCCAGGAAGCGGTCATTTGCGTATGAACCTATAGGGTCACACGCTTAAAGGGATAGAATTCAAAACATGCAAGAATTGACTCTTGTGCAAGTGGGAGATTGATGGAATTCTACCTAAGATAATTCCAGGCTAACCGAAAGCTCCGATTGTGAACTAGAAGTTCCGATTGTGAACCAGAAGTTCCAGAATTGTAGGCCTATCAGAAGTTCCATTTGGACCGAAAGTTCTAAACCAGACCCAATTTCGATTTTTCTGAAGGAACCAGAAGTTCTGGTTATGAACCGAATGTTCTAGGTTTTGGAACCACCAGAAGATCTGGTTGTGAACTGGATGTTCTAGATTGAATTTAATTCAATATAGAAGGATCAAACCGGAAGTTATGGATCAAATTTAATTTGATACAGAAGGGTTAAATCGGAAGTTCCGATCTAGGCAAAATAGATTAGATCTATTGGGATTTAATACAATTTTGAGGTCCAATTGTGAGCACTATATAAAGAGAGGAGAGAGAGGCACGAAAGGCACATGTTGCTCTTAGTTTATAAATCTATCTACCACCTCTCCTCTCCAGATGATTTCAAGTGTTGAGATCATGTTCTCCCAAATCTCTTGAGCGGTGCTAGCACGTCAACGAGAGGTGATTTGTCCCTGTACATTTGGACTCCATGGAGGCGCTGCTTGAATAGTAGTGCTCATCGTCTTCTTCGTGTGGAGATCACCGGGCTTCATCAACTTGATCACCGGCGAACAGGTGGAGCGAGGCGATGTTGAGTGAGGATGTGCTTCCCAACTTCTATTTCTAATGCACTAGCATTTCTCGTGTTAGAAGGTAATGACTTGTGATCACATGGTTCCTAGGATAACATGGTCAAAATTTAAAATTACTAGCTAGTGTAGCCTTTCCATGTAGATAATTATTTTGGGGTAGTGTTCCTTCAAAACTCATCTCTTATTGTGGAGGCGCATAATAAGTCGTGTAATGGTACCTCGGTGGAGGTGTGCTCACCAAAGGTTGGTATGCTTGAGGCATTATACCAGTTTTCTTCAAGCTGATGGTATTAAGCTTAGTACTATATTGCACTCCAACCCATATGTCACTAGTGATAGAAGAGTTGTCATCGTTGGAGATGTGCTCAAGGTGATGGGCATCGATTACCTCTACTAAAAATAGACTAGTCCTTGAGGTAATTCCTGAGCAATGGATCCATCTATTGTCTTCTTGATCAACCCATGTAGAGTATTTACTAGAACACCAGATCGATTAATCAGTGTGTGTATAAATGTCTCATTGTTCGTGTCTTGGAACGATCTCAACGTACTATGATTGCTAGACTCGTCTCGCAGGGATGGAATTGGCAGATGACTCTTATATATCGCCATGTGCCAAGTCATACTGAAAGATTCTAAGAACAGCTTAAGGAAATCTGCAATAGTATGATGTACTTCTCTCTATTCATCGGTCAAAAGTTCCATGGTGACCGGAATGATAGCATTATTGGCTTGCTTATCCTCTTTCTAAGTCATGACACCGATGAAGACGATTAGTATTGATGTTGAAAGTGGTCCCATCGGTCATGCTAAGAAAGTGTGTTGACATAAAAATTGCAAGTATCCCTACGTCTTCATACCAGAAGACCTGGAAGAATCTACTTAGCTCCAGTGTAGGTCCTAAATAACTTGAGGTATCATAGGCGTGTTAGTCAGTTTAACTCTACAATTGACAAGGCAACAACATGAGATGTCCTAATGCTATCGGTGATGGCATATCGACATCAATGCCATGCTTGGAAACCATGATGCATTGTGGAAAGCACAAAAGTGCGGTAAAACAGACCAATCGGCCCTAACATTAATACCCAAAAGGACCAATCTCAATGGTTCAAACTAAACTAATACATCATAAAGACATGTTACTGAGGGAAATACTGATAAGATTAAACTGATTGATAGAGTAATAGATAAATCATTATCTAAAACTCTGTTAAACATCGAATCAATAGATCAAACCAAACCAGTCCATATGTAACCCCGTCAATACCATGGATCGAACTCAACCAAGATAGCATGCCATTGACGATCATCATACTGAATCACCGTAATTAGCAAATACATAGATTCAATTGATAAACCATAGTATGAGAAAATAAATCAATGCATTAAACTGATAACTAGCAAACATATTCCATATGATCATAGTATTGGACCTAACCGAGAAAGCCATGAACACATGAATCAATTTACCAAATAGGCTATCCTCATCGAAATTAGAGATTGGCTCAACCGATGCATCCATAACTCTGGTGGGGAATCACCCTAATTCTAGGTATCTAAAGTTGGTGATGTGCCAAAGGGTTTAATTGGTTGGTTGTGTGAACTCCTTACAATGACCCTATGCTTACATAGTTATAGCCGGGTAGACATGCTTTCTACGGATAACACAAAATCCTAACTGACTTACTTGTTTGCTAAGTAAATAAAAACTAATCATCAAGTATTAGCCCATGCCACATGCAACTCGTCCTTGTATTTTAAGCCTTTATCAGTGGCCTATCGTCTTTGTCGCCTGATTCACTAAGCTGATGTCAATAGGTTGTTCAGACTCATAGTAACTTAATTTGGTTTTGGAGAGCAAACGATTTGAGCCTAAGCTCAGTTGGCTCAACCTAGTAAACCCAATATGTTTTTCAATTTCCAAAACTTCTTTTCTTCCTTTGGTCCTTTATCTCCTCCTTGGCTCCTTCAGTCTTGCATAGTCCACAATGCTCTATGTTGAGATGCCATTGCTTTCTAACAATTTTGGCACTCACGCATTCACAAGCTCACAACTAACTGCTGACCACCATCAGCTTGGCTAGAGCTACCGTATCAGCTCGATATAGAGGTAGTTCCTCGCTCTCCTACCTATTAGTGTCCTCTCACTCCCAAGCCCTGACTGCCTGTCTCCTACCCACCCGCATAGCCTTGGTATGCTACCCATCACCTCTAGGGCACCGAGCTGACCGCACACGTGACTAGATATAGTGCCCCATCTCATGTGTGTGAACTGAACCGAGCTCAATTTTCAGCCCTCAGGGATAATTAGGGATGGCAACAGGTATAATAACCATGGATACTATCTACCCATACCCTTACCCAATTGAAGGAACTCATACTCGTACCAATGCCTGTACCTACCATGAGTATGAGTATTTTCCCATACCCATACCCACCTGGGTATTTGGTACCCAACGCGTACCCATACTCGTGGTTGTACCCAGAAGCATAAAGGCCAAAATAGGGGATGGTGAGGTGGCATGGCACCGGTGGGCGCGCGAGGTGGCATGACAATGTAGGAGCAAAGAGCGGTGGGGTAGGGCAACGACGCAAGAGCAGAGGATGGTAGGGCAGTGCAGTGTGACACCAAAGGGTGGGGGGGAGGCGGCAATGTAGGAATGGAGAGTGACGAGGCGATGGGGGTGACACCACACCAAGAGATGGAGGGAGGGCAACCAGTGCACTAGAGGGTGGCGGCAGACTAGACTGGTGGGATAGGGGCATAGGGCGATGGTGACATGGCATTGGAGATGGGAAAGGTGTTTTGACGGCGGCGACGTGAATACTTCCAATGAGTGCAAGGCTTATGTGGCTGGTGGAGTAAATAAATAAACAATAAACAATGTTTTGGGTTTATATTGTTATGGGCCCAAATGTTATATATATATATATATATTTATATATATCCGAGTATGTGGGTAAACAAGTATGGATAGTACTTTTCCATATCCATACATGTTTACCTAACAGGTATAACTTTTTCCCATATATATACACATGTATTGATTAATCCTCGAGTATATCCCCTAATATTACCCATGGGTAAATGATAAGAAATATCGGGTACCCATTTCTATCTCTAAGACTGATCGAGATAATCTATGCTTGGCTTCATCCCACCCCTACTCGCTCCTCTTCTCCTAGGACTGAGTCAATATTCTGCAAGATAGATTTTTCATCCATCAAGGTGATGTCCCCTTATGTGTTTTCTTTCCCATATACAATACAAATAGTTATAAAAATGTGAAAAAATGACAAAGCGATGGAAAAAAGAAATATCGTGATGAACAATATAAGTATTATTAACAGTTTGGATTTGTATTTTCCCCTACTTGTAGGTTGAATTTCAACTCCAACTTTCTGACGTAATACATATATTATACCAAAATTATTTTCAGATTTTTATAAGCATTTAAATATATTTTTATTTAGTGAAGGGATATCGTCTTAAGCTATGAAAACACAGTCCCTTGCATCTTTTGTCTATTAATCTCCCCATCCTAGTAAGGTTCATCGCGACATCTTGGGTTTTATTTTGGAAAGTTGAAATATGTTATTATAATTTTTATGGTTTAAAAATATGGCATGCAAGGATCATCGCAGCCAGTGATAATTTCTGTGAATCTTAAAATTTTTCTTTATAATCTAGGCATCACCTATCCCAAAATAAAAGACCTCATGTTTTTAAAAAACAGTATTTATAATTTTTGATTAATAATTTAGCTAAAAATATATAATTTTGTTTTTATGCATGTTATATATTAAGATTTACATTGAAAGTATATATTATATGTTAACTTTATAGTTATCTATGATATATAGTTTTCGATGATACAGAGACCTAAGTTATAATCCCATAAATTATACTAGATTTGTGATTAAATTGTATTCAACATGAGTTAGAATGGAGCACACATCGCTGGGCCCTTGTTACAAGGCCCAACTAGAAACCGTTTTTCTCTAATGGTGTGAATGATCCTCTTAATCACAGTCAAATTTAGGGATGGCAATGGGTAGAATACTGTAGGACCGATAGTAGCGACCAGAGGGGGTGAATGGGCGCCTAAAAATTTCTTGCTAAACTATATTTTAATCCCACCATCCAAATGAACTTAATCGGACAAACACTATTAGTAAAATAAGTTACTGGTCCTAGTTGTCTAGCCTAAAAAGAAATACTAATTAACTGAATAAAATATGGATCACTCAAAAATTAATTCAGAAATAACCTAAAAATATTTCACGCAAGAGAAAGAAAAATTATCATGACTAATAAAATTTTCTTTTCTTTTATATGAGCAGATTAAACAGATCTATTTAAATAAATAATACGAGATGACTAATAAGCAGATTAAAATTTAACGACAAGATTAATTTTTAATTAAGAACAGATAACTAGGAGATTATTATTTTTCAGTTAATTAAAATATGGATAAATATTGGTTTAACTAACGAGCTAAAATATAGGAGATTAATCAAGAAAACTTACCTCGCCTCCACGCCGTTGCGTACTCCGTGCGCCGTCTTCCGCCGGAAAGCTCTGATGCGCCTGGACGCCGCACATGAAAGACAGACGTTGACGATCTGCTGTTGCTAGCCACGTCATGAAAAGCAGTCGGCGCACAGACGCAGTCCTGGCTCCCGTCGCTTGGGAAAATGGGAAGCAGCACCGTGATGCTGATCTTTAGTCGTTGTACGCGCCTGGGAAATGCCAAACGAAATTGGAGTCCCGCCGAACAGCTCCAAAAGCAGCGCCTGGCCAAACACTCACGGCGGGTTCCACGAGTTCTGGCACCTACAAATCACAGCCTGGGCTCCCGTGCTAGCCCGTGCGCCAGGAAGGAAAAACCGTAGACGCCGACGGCCAGAGGAAAAGAAACGGTGGAAAAACTTCAGCCAAAAGCGAAAATTTGAGGAAATTTTTTTCCCTGGACTGTAGATTGATCTAATAAAAAACAGTCATCTATCCCTAGGGGGATAGGGGCCTATTTATAGGCGACTCCTAATACATGAAAAGACTAATTTACTCCTAGGGTAAATTAATTGACTCTAAAATAAATTCCGAAAATTACTAAAATATTCTTAGAAAAATCACCTGACTCAACTAAAAATATTCTAAACTTAAAAACTAAATATTAATACCCTAAAACAAAATAATCATAGGTTGTCAGTTTTGCGCCGAAACTGACAGAGCGTCCACCGTCTTCGCACCGGGTACCCGGATTGGGCCTACCCGACCCCGCAGCTTCCTCAGCCCGGCAATCGCTCGCCGCCCGTGTACCTGAGTCAAACCCAGTCAATAGACCGGTGGATCCTCTGCCGCTCCTAGCCATGTACCCGGATTGGGCTAGCCCGACTCCGTGGCTCCTCTGCCTGGCTGTCGCTCGCTGCCCGTGTACCTGAGTCACATGCACCTTAGACTCGTCAGGTATTTATTTCTCTTCTTCTTTGACTTCCGTTGACAATCACTCATCACATCTGGAGTATCAAAACCATATTCTTCAACATGGTTTCTCAAATACCCACGGGTACCGTGTGCCTATATCCGTACCCGACTGAAGATACCTATACCCCACAGGTATGAATCTTGCCCCATACTCGTGCCCATGTGGGTATTTGGTACCCGACGGGTACCCATACCCATTGTTTTGCCCAGAACGAAAATGAGGGGGGTAGTAGACATAAACACTAATGTGAAGCGGGCTAAGGCCTGAAGCCATACCTAGAGGTCGATCAGCTCGAGTACAGCCTAAAGTAGATTCGTGTTCATCGCCACCGCGTCTGCTTCTTGATGATGTTCTTCAAGCAAATCACGATGGGGCATCGTGACACCATAGGTGCAAAGAGTGGCGGGGCGGGGTGGCACTAGATGGCGATAGGGCGGTGCGGTGGCACTGGAGGGCGGCGGGATAGCGGGGTGGTGCACTGGTGCAGCGGCGCACTGGCAGGATGGGGCGATGGAGGCATGCCATTGAGATGGAGGCACATGTCCAGGAAAAGAGCGAGAGGCAGCGGGCAGCCAGGCAAGGGACCAAGGGTGGCGGCGTGATTGCGTGAAACAGGGAGGAAAATGCAGGGTGGGAGTGTGGGACCGTGGGAAGGGTGGAAGAAATTAGGGTTTACTTGTTTTGGGCTTCTTTTATGTGGGCTATTTATAAATTTGACCCATTATATTTTATATATCGGGTACCTGGGTAAACGGGTATGGGTAGTGTTTTCCCATACCAATGCCCGTTTACCTGTCGGGTATAATTTTTTCCATCTATATACCCATGGGTATTAATTTGTCCCCCATACACGTCTCATAATAGAGTAATTACCCGTGGGTAGACAGGTATCAGGTACACATTGCCATCTCTAATCAGATTGGATGTGGTTGATAGGAAGGACTGACTAGAATAGCATTCCAACCACCTAAGTAGGACAAGTCGACATAAAACGCTACTTAACCAAGGGACTACTATCTATGAGCCATATGAACTCGTATGAAGAAAACTCAAGAGGAGCACTTCAATCATGCAACTAGTTAGAGCATTGTTCTCTATAGACCTAAGGAGTTAGAATGTCACATAGGATACCCTAAACCATTTTGCTAGTCAAGAGGGTGCCCTCTGTGGGCTGAGTGGGTCTACTAAATGCAAAAGACGTGGTGTGGCTCAAAATACTCGGTCAACTTGTATTTAACGCGTGTGTGTGGTGAGAGGTCATTCTACATTAAGTGTGGGTGATTTCTTATATTGG
The DNA here is from genome assembly GCA_019279435.1 of Zizania palustris. Classification (NCBI taxonomy): domain Eukaryota; kingdom Viridiplantae; phylum Streptophyta; class Magnoliopsida; order Poales; family Poaceae; genus Zizania; species Zizania palustris. The sequence continues at coordinate 14,525,149 of JAAALK010000285.1, read as the reverse complement.
GCTCCATCATCACACTAGAACTCATCCCATCAAATGAGGAGAGGATATTCCATCCAATCACCCAAGATGCTGACCATAGAGACCCTCGATACAATTAGTATAGGATGGCAAGACAATAATAAAGCCCTTCATAATGTACAGTAGTGACGGTCATGTCCATCGTCACCCTTATCGCGTCCGTAAAGCTCTATCATTAATGTTACCCATCACTAAAGGTCATCTTTAGTGACGGGGAGGACTTTACACCCGTCACTAATGTTATGATCATATTTTAAAAAATAATTATTTTTAAGTTGAATCCTGAATAGGTCATATTAAGTGACGGGGAGTACTTTAAACCCGTCACTAATGTGCTCTCTATTGACAGGTGATTATTATCACCCGTCACTAATAATATGGTCATTTAAAAAAATTAGGTTGCATCCTGAATCACAGCCAGGATTTGGAAGCCAACATATGCAACATCCAAAGCACATCACAGACAATTCATCACAGAGGATTCATTACCAAATCAGTATCACATACATTAACTACATACTCGTTATCTCGAAGAAAATGGCTACAAAAAAGAGTGACACAAGATTGTTCCATGTCTTCTGAATAGCTAATAGCTAACCTATAGCGATATCAAGAGCTTGTATAGTATCCTATCATTATCCAAGCTTCCACCACCACCACCATGGATAGCTTGAACAAAAACCTAGTGGGTAGTAGCAGGAATACCATAGAAGCGTCCGGGCAGGAGCACCACCTTGAATAGCCATGCCAACTTTGAGTGTGTTATCTCGAAGAAATTGACTAAGACCATCAATTATATCGGAAAAATTGGCTAAAAGCAGTAGGTCAGTTTATCCTATAATAATAAAATGAAAACAAAGTTAGACGATGGACGGTGCATTCGCATGAGGAAGAGGAGGAAGATGATGACCTTAGGAGAAGGACGAAGAGGATGCAACCAAGGTGGCGGCAAGAAGGGCGGCCACGTGCACCGATGGTACATGTAGCCAGGAGCGGCGAAGAGCACAACGAAGGTGACGGTGACGGTGGGAGTTAGGGTTAGGGTTGCGTGAAATGAAAGCATGCTGATTCACTTCGGTTACCCACCTATTTATAAGTGGGATAAGTCATCAGTGATGGGTGGTAGTTACCATCCATCACTAATGATGTAGAAACCTTTAGTGATGGGTATAGCTAAAACCGTCACTAATGACGTAGAGGCCTTTAATGACGGGTATAGCTAAAACATGTCACTAATGATGTTGGAGAGTCTCATGGGTATAGATCAACCTTTATTGATGGGTAACATTGTTACCCATCACTAAATGATTCTTTAGTGACGGTTTATTATTACCTGTCACTAATGCTATGGTCATTTTGAAAAAGATAATAGTTTTTAGGCTACAACCTGAATCCAAGACAGGATTTGGCAGCCAACATATCCAAAATACATCACAAACAATTTTTAGGCTGCAACCTGAATTAAAGTTAGGATTGATTTGGCAGACAATTCAAATCACAGACAATTTATCACGAAATATAGATAATTCATGACAAAAGATTTGTAACCTAATATTGCATCATACCCTAGGTTTACGGTACATACATCACAACCTCAATTCCATTAGTAACAATGTTGAAATGGAAGGCGCGCATAATGCCAACTTCTAAAGAGTTGTCGCTAAGAAATTGCCCAAAATCATTAGTTAGATAGCACTGTCCATCCGCCGCTTTGTGCACCACGATTGGGACCGCGTCAGATCTTGCTGCTGCCACATGAATCTCGGTGGTCTAGTTGTGCAGGTGAGGTAAGATATACTTTTCACAGTACTGCCTTGAAAAGTACTATAAAAAATATAAACAAAGCTATTAGAGAAGGTTATTTGTATAGATCAACTACATGTGCAAATAACTTACCACTGTATTCTTATTGATGATCATGTTATTTATTGTGTAGACATATAACTGACTCTCGGAGGATAAACCTACCGAGATGTTTTGTAGGAGAATCTTCCTTGCTAGAGTTACATCTATTGGATTGGCAAAATAACAGATGTGCTTCAATTGGTCCATTTGGTCGATGTCGACCTCCCTGGCTATCCTCTTCCCCTTCCTGTCTGCAACATTGCTAGGACCCTCCCTTGACATTATAAGAAACTATGATAAGAACATAAACAAAATATGTGCATGTGTAGTAATGCTGTTTCTTTATGTATATCACTATCGTCGTTTTCATCCACTTTGATGGCCGTTGGGGTCTTCTCATCACAAAAGTTAGTGTAAAATTTTGCCATAATAGACAATGGGACCTGTCCCATTGTTATTACCAAATATTCCCCTTGTGTTAGGCCACCTCTTCGGCTAAATTCAGCCCACCCTTATGGAGGCATATCGTACCACCGCCCCACAACTCACAACCTCAACCTCAGTGGTGCACCCATCTCTTTTCATTATTTTGAGGGTGTCGCCAGCACGAATGTTATTGACCTCACAAAATCTTTTTGATAAACTACAATAGTAATAGATGTGCGTCAGTTTGTTAACACAATAAACAGGACATGCAATGTACAAAAAACTATAACTAAACTTAGTGACGCCCGCCGTGAACTAGATAATTGATCTTTATTAAGCAACTATCAGAAACATAGGTTGGTACTTGTAGATCGTTTGGAATCCTTGCCATACCCTAATTCACAAATTTCGGATAAATGATTTTATAAACTGAAATTTAGTAGTAAGAATGAGCAAACTTACGAGACTGATCGAGAATGCAACCGAGGTGCGAAGGGCACATACGATGGAGCGGCGAGGAGCATGATGAAGGCGACGGTGGCGACACCGGGAGTATAGGGTTAGGGTTGCGTGAAATGAAAGCATGACGATTCATTTCGGTGCCCTATCTATTTATTAGTGGGAGTCATCAGTGACGGGTGATAAACTTCTTTAGTGACGGGTGGAATATAACCCATCACTATAGGGGAGATCTTTAGTGACAGGCTATACCACGACCCATCACTAATGGGGTTTCCCTTCTTTAGTGATGGGTCATACCACGATCCGTCACTAATAGGGCAGCGTTACTGACGCGTGTGAAACAACCCATCACTAAAAGTGTATTACTGACACATGGCTTTTGTCCGTCACTAAAACTACATCACTAAAGACCATTTTTGGCAGTGTAAACTAGGTCTAAGCCACCTAGATAGCACAAGCTCATCTGTGTAAGGAAACTAGCCGCACATTCCACACTAGATTAGTTGTGATCTTTGCTACATAGTAGTATTACCTTTTGGGAGACAATAATCTAGATGAATTCTTATGCTCTTGTGACATAAAGATTAATATAATCATCAACTGCACCAACAAACATCAAGTCAGCTCATAATTTTCAGTTAACCTAGAACATTGACAATAGTGAGATAAAATAATTGTCAGAATTTTACGTTAAAGATTATGAAAAACTTATATGTCTTATATTTTGAGATGGATAGAAAATATTTATTAACTTTCTGTCTGGGATAAAATTCCAAGCAACATCTCATTGATAGAAGTAGCCTTAGGGAATTCACCTAGGTTAGTGCTAGTAGGGTTTGTCTAAGTTGAACATGGCAAAACACAGAGAAGGATCATGGGGCATGTACCTTTGATGGAGGTCGGGGTCGAGTATGAAGCCATGTCTTCTCCTCGGCTTCCTGGTGCAGCGACGACAGCGGGTTGAAGGTGCTTCCCGCCGCTACAGCGCTAGAGTAGATCGGGTTGAACAGAGGGGTGTCGGGAGAGTGGCGAAGAGTACAAGGTATGGAACCTTGCAGCTGTAGCCCTCTCCCCTTTTTATAGCGCTGGCGGCAGGGGCCCCTTCAACCATGGATTGGTTGAGCACCCCCGATCAGGGCGTAAGATATTAGGGAGAGAGTTAGTTAGGGTCGTCCGAGTCTTAGTGAGGAGAGTGACTCGGCCCTCCCTCTTCTCCGGAGATCTTACTGCGATCATTCTCCCCCTAGATCTCATCTTACTTCTTAACTTAACTTAACATTACATCTATCCCATTATAGATCAATGCATAGAGTATAATGCATCACAATAGTCAGTTACGTACTATGTGACTCAACAACTACAATACATCTTTCTATTCTGAAATAGTTTCTAAACTTATTTGGGCCCTTACAAATCCAATGATCATAGGTTTTCCCTTAAACCCATACCAGCTAAGTGTTCTCTGAACACATTGGGTGGTAAGTCTTTTGTGAGCGGATCCTTAAGCATACGCTTGGTACTTATATGCTCTAGATTTATGGTCTGATCTTGGATTTTCTCCTTAACACATAGTACTTATGTTGATATGCTTGGCAGCACCATTTTTCTTGTTGTTATGGGAGTATAGTACTGCTGGCTCATTATCGTGGTACAACTTAAGTGGATTCTGAATGTTGTTGACCACTCTTAAATCGGGAACAAATTTCTTAAACCATAGTGCATATCTAGTGGCCTCATAACATGCTACAAACTCAGCATACATCATGGAAGATGTTGTCACAGTTTGCTTGGAGCTTTTCCATGACACAACTCCTTTTGGAGTGTGAATATATAGCCTGATGTCTTCTCAGTATCCACACATCCCGCAAAATCTGAGTCTGAATAACCTACTATCTCAAGGTTATCTGATCTCTCATATGTGAGCATGAGGCCTTTTGTGCCTTGCACATATCTCAAAGCTTTCTTAACTCCTTTCCAGTGATCTATTCCTCGATTTTTCTGATATCTGCCAAGCAATCCCGATGACAAAAGATAAGTCAGGGCGTGTACATACTTGAGCATACATTAGACTTTCGACAGCAAAAGCATATGGAACCGATTTCATTTGATCGATCTCATACTGGTTCCTGGGGACACTGCAATTCCCCAAACTTTATCACCCTTGACTATCGGAGCAAGCGAAGGCTTACATGTATGCATACTATATTTTCTCAGCATCTTTTCTAAGTATGCCTTCTGTGATAATCCTAATACCCCCTTAGTTCTATCTCGGAGAATCTCAATTCCAAATACATAGGAAGCTTCTCCAAGATCCTTCATGTCAATATGAGAGGACAAGAACTTCTTAGTTTCTAATAGTAGATTAACATCGCTACTTGCCAATAAGATGTCATCCACATACAAGACTAGGAAAATAAATTTCATGTTCTTGAACTTAACATAAATGCAATTATCCTCTTCATTCTCCTTAAACCCAAATTTTATAATTGTCTCATCAAATTTGAGATACCATTGTCTAGAGACCTGTTTAAGTCCATAAAGGGACTTAGTTAAATGACATCCCAAATTTTCTTTCCTTTCTATAACAAACCCTTGGGTTGTGCAATATAGACATTCTCATTTAGATCCCATCGAGAAATGTCGTCTTTACATTCATCTGATGTAACTCTAAGTCATAATGTGCCACTAAAGCCATAATGATTCTAAATGAATCCTGAGAAACCAAGTGTTGGTTTCGGTGTTTGTGATGAGTGATTGACAGGCTTTTACCCTCGGGTTCAGAGGTTGTACCTCCGAAGGGTGTTCGGAGGTGGTTTCACCGAAGGTGTTCGGTGGTTGGTTGCTGCAGCTGTTGCAGCGGAGTGTGCGTGTCGGAGGGGTCCGACAGTACACGATGACTGGGTTTGTACCGAAGGCTTCGGTACTTTGGGCGGTACACCGGAGTGTGTGTCGGAGGTTGCTAACCCGGAGAGGTCTCCGGAGTACTGTATACACTTGTCTGCTTGTCTGTGGTGCGCAGGGACTTTGGAGGCGACGGACAGGTTCGCGGCAGGTGAACTTGGGTCAAGCGGGAGGCTTGGATGCCAGGGGAGCGGGGAGCTCCGTCACGGTGGCTGCGAAGGGTCTGGGTCGGTCCTCAGGTCGAGGCGTGCAGGTGAAGGCAGAGAGTGCGGAGCCGTGGCTCCGAGTGAAGGTGCTCCGAGACAAAGTCCTCGGAGGTGAGGCACTTCGAAGGTACTCCGAATGGAGTGACTTCGGAGTTGGATGGATCAAGTCCTCTGCGGAGGCAAGGAGTTCGAAGTGTGCTCCGGAGGGAGGCATTCGAAGGTTGCCCGACGAAGGTCTCAGAAGTCGAGGCGCATCGAAGGCATGGTCCGGGTGAGGCTCGTCGAGAAGTGTGCTCGGGGAGAGACACAGCGACGAAGTGCTCATGGAATGCTTCGTGCGGAGGCCTTGGACGAAGGAGGGACTCGAGGGTGGTACTCCGAAGGTGGGGCTTCAGAGTGTGGTTGTCTTGTGGTACTTCGGCCTGCATGGCTTCGGTACATGGACTGACGGAGTTCGAGCTAGGCGGAAGCTGCGAAGCCGTGGTGGTCCACTCCGGAGGTGTTGGTGCGAAGGCCCAAGGGCTTTGACGGCTTCGGCTCAAACCGTCACTGTATCGAAGGCTGACTTCGGTGAAGCGAAGGCCATCTGGCTCAAGGCTTCTCACCGAAGCTATCGCACCCCTCGCGTGCGAAGGGGGCTTCAGAAAGGTCAAAGGCTGCAAGTCTGACAGTGTCTGCTCTGCAAAAAGCTGGCACTGTCCCATCTGCAAAGTCTGACAGAGAAGCCTCCAATAAAGTTGACTACCTTTTGTACCCCTCAGTTCTGAAGAGACAAAACCAATGTAAACCCTAGGGGTAAAGTAGTCAATTCCTTTGGGTGAACTGTGGGCTATAAATATGGGGGCTCGGTAGGTAACATTTAACACTTTGAGCATTTACTGTTGAGCTCCTGTACTAGCCACACACTTCGTTGTATTCATCCAGAGTTCAATTTTATTGTGTTCCTTGTTCAAGCGGCGAAGCCCTGCTTCTGTGTGCTTTTTGCTTGAGCTCATTTTACATACCTCGCTAGTTGTAGTGGCACCGAAGCCTGTCTAGGCGAAGGGTGGTTTTGTGCGAAGTGTGTTTTTCAGTGTGCTGTCGCTCTGTGTAACAGAAGGCGAGACCTCGCTGCTTACTAGCGAAGCTCGTGCTTTTATCGTGTATGTGACTCTAGCGAAGTCTGTCAGTGTGGCGTTTAGACCTTCGTGTACGAAGCCCAGCACCAGTTTGGCTTGCTGCCAAGTACTTGGTCGAAGTCCCCAGTGGGGGTGTCTACTCTTGCGAAGGGTGTAGTGTGAAGCCTTGCTCGAAGCACTCTGTGTGCGGAGCCTGCACTGACTTAGCAGAGTAGATTTTCGAGGGTTGTAGTGGAGCGAAGTCTTCTAGGCTTCGAACTTTTGCTCCTGCGAAGCCTGTGTTCGGAGCTGTCAAAGCACCTCCGAACCAGACCTTCGAAGTAGTGTTCGAAGCCTGTTCCGCAGAAGACAGAACTAAAACCGAAGGCTAGTTTTTAGCCCGAAATTTTAAAAGCTCCCATTCACCCCCCTCTGGGTCGCCGTTTCCGGTCCCTACAATTGGTATCAGAGCGGGGTTAAGATCACCAGCTTGACCTTAAGCCGGTTTTGTGATCTGTTGGCGACATGGATAGAGGACGGTAAAATTCCTCTGTTCGATGGGACGGATTTTGCATACTGGAAGGTGCGCATGGAGGCTTACTTGTTAAGCCAGGGAAATGCAATTTAGGAGATTGTGGATTCACAATACTCCATCCCTGATACTCGCACTACTCAAACAGAAAAAGATCAGTATAATTGCCAACTCCAAGGCTAGGAATATACTGTTCATTGGTTTGAGCCGGAGTGAGTTTGATAGGGTTGCAACACCTTAGGACTGCTAGGGAGATTTGGACAACACTCACTGTTTTCATGAGGGCTCTACACATATTAAGGCCAAGCGCCAAAGCACGTAAAATCAACAGTATCAGCTGTTTGTGCAGGCACCTGTGTGAATCTATAGATGCCATGTTTTTCTCGCTTTGATGCGATAGTGAGTAACTTGCGATCAAACGGGACACTTGATGAGGACATCACTTCACATGATACACACATGGAGCCTCCACCTACAATTCAATTACAAGGACCAATCACACGCGCCCGTGCCCGTCGCTTGAACCATGAGGTTAATTCTTTCCTTAGCAACTATGTTAATATTGTTTGTATGGGATGCTACTGAATACTAGTGATATGTTGTTGCTTAGGAACATGGGAGATGGAATAGGAGAGTTGGAGTTGAAGACGGAATCGCACGGATGATTTGAAGTCAAGAATTTGCTGGTTCGGACTACATCAACCACCCTACACCAAAATGGGCATAACTTCCTCATACGAAGTCCTATGGCGCGTTCTTGGACTTTTTGGAAAGCTAAGGAGACGACGGATCTTTTGCTGTTGGTTTCGTCTCATTTGGAGTCTCGAGTCGATCTGTGGATTAAAACAGTCCTGCGTGACAGAACTAGGCCGTGTTGGCCCATAATCCGAGTCTGTACATCTCTAGCCCACAACCAAGTCTGTTCGCCTCCCACAGGCTGCCCACGCCCTATATAACTCACTCCAAGCCGCCTTTAGGGTGAGGTTTTGCTTTGTTTGCATCTACACTGTTGTGGTTAGATCCGCCTCTTGCACCGGACCGAGTGGCTGCTGCATTGGCGTTTGTGAAACCTCACCTTATCTTCGTTTGTCTGTGATTTGGCATTCGATTTGTATCCTTCCTGTCTTGCTTGTGTTCTTGGGTTCGCTTGCAGGAATTAGCCTTCGTGGCGAGGTCAATCGCGTCCTGCGTGGTTGATAACCAACGGAGACAGTGGTGTAACGATTGCAAGGTTTTGATCCGCCGGACCGGAGCCTTGGATCGCCAACGTCGAGATTCTCCACCAACCCAAGTTATCCTTTACCTAGCGGAAGATCGGGACCAGTCCCCCATCAGTTGGTATCAGAGCTCAGATTTCCCGTTAGGTAATCTCGATCTGCTTTTGTTTTTACCTAGAGTCCAGAAAACCGCACCAAAAAAAATTCCCCACCGAGAACCCCTTTGTGCCTTGCGATTTTAATTTCAGTTTTAACTTGTTGAGTTTGTGTTCTTGGTCGAGTCTTGTTGCTGGTTTAGTAATCCCTCTGTGTTGTTTGAGTAGTAGTTGTTCTTGTGTCTCAAAAATTTCCCCACCCGAAACCCCCCCTTCCGCATCCTTATTCGTTTTCCACATCTACTCTTTGTGACCCCCCTTCAGTAAAACAGGCATAACTTTTCGCTCGTTTGGCAGAAAAATCTGAATTTTTTGAGCGTGTTCCTGACCCAATTTGGGGGGGTGCCCTAACTTGCTTCGCCTGTTAGCCCTCACCAAAATCGTCAAAAAAATCAGGAAGATAAAGAAAAAAATTGGTCAAAGTTTTTGCTCGCCGGTCAGCAAACTTGTTTGAATTTTTGTGAGCCACATACCACCTCAGTTTGTAGGTGCCAATTTTTTGTGGTTGCATCTCCGGTCATCCTTGTTCAAAAAAATAGAGTGAAAAAAAAAGAAGAGAAAAAAAATCAAAAAAAGAGAAGAAGTGGTAGTAACAGCATTATCGGCGGAAGTAACAGATTCTGCTTGTCCGAACTCTTGTCCGGTCAGTGGTAGTAACAGAGTTATCAGCGGAGTTAACAGATCCCTTGTCCGAACTCTTGTCCGATCTGCAGAGAGCTGAATTTGGCCTGTGTTGCTTCCATTTGAGTTTTGGGCACATAGTTTCCCTCTATTGCTTGAATTTTCACCTTGGGAGCACTAAGGCCAGCAACTTTGACGAGTACTAGGGAATACTTATTGAACTTGGTCTAACTGTTATTATTATCGCTAATCCTTGCTACTCACTTTGCCTTCCAAGCTACATTCTCTTGGTCAGGACAGGTTCATTCCTTGCAATTGCCACCACCCTCCACTTGGTTCATCACCTGTAGGCCGGTGACCTCACTGCGGCGTGGTAAGAACACTTGCAAGCGTGGGTAAGGTGCTTGACGGATTGCTTCCACCACACACCCACCACCCCACCTAGCTGTTTTACATAGGATTATTCTTTGTTATTTTATCTTTTCACTAACATGGCAGATAACAGTGGCACCCCTCCATCTAATTTTAATGACTGTGTCTCACAGCGTGCTCTACTAGAGTCTCAGCGGCAGACCCAACATTCCATCAAACGTCTCGCGCGTACTGTGGCTGACCTAGTGGACCGAATGACTGCCTTGGAAACATGATTGCCTGCTGCACGAGCCAACGATGACCATGTTGGAGAGGAAGACGATCATATTGAAGAGGAAGACGACCTATCCTATGCCGGAAACAATGCCATTGACCCTGACGAGGCTGCACGTCATCGCTTTCAATTCAACCGTCAAGGTATGGGCGGCCACCGCAACCGCCCTCCACGAGGTAACAATGACAACCGCAGGAACGATGATCCCTACTCAAGGTAAATTTTCAGTACCTCCTTTTGCTGGCACCTATGATCCAGATGCATATTTAGATTGGGAGATGTCAGTAGAACAAAAATTAATGCTCACATGGTTCCTGCTATCCACCGCGTGCGCTTAGCTACTAGTGACTTCACTGGATATGCTCTTCTTGGTGGACTGAAATAGTTCAGGTTGGCAATGAACCACAAACTTGGGATATGTTAAAACGGCAAATGCGTGGTAGATGGGTCCCTCCTTCATATAACGTGATTTGAGAAAAAAAATTACAGCGCCTAAACCAAGGAAAAATCGGTAGAGAGTATTATCAGGAGTTGCAAATAGGTTGCATGCATGCTGAAATTGAGGAGGACAATGAGGATAAAATGGCCCATTTTTATGGTGGTTTAAGACGTGAAATTCAGGATATCATGATTATAAGAATACAATACTATCACTCGTCTTTTCCACCTTGCTATGCTTGCAGAAAAAGAATTGCAGGGTCGCCAACAACCACAAGGCAGCATGAGGACCAACATTGGTGGTGCTACTTCACGCTCAAGTGGGCAGCAGCAACGACCACCCCACCCCCTTCTCGACCGGCGGCTACATCAGCACCTTCTACATCTACAGCCCAGTTGAGAGTCCAAGACGGCAGCATCAAGGCGCCAGCCAAGCCCACCTCCTCGCGGCCTATACTACACGTTCTGCAGCGATCCGTGTCACAGATCAAAGGATTTGGCCATGTTATGAAAGACTGCCCTAGTCAGCGGGCTTATATTGCTACAGAAGACGGTGGCTACGTAAGTGCTAGTGATGTTGAAGATGAATATGCACTTGCTGCTAACATTGCAGGAGATGATGATACGTCCGACGATGACGCTATTTTGCGCCGGATGCCTCTGCCGACCTTGAAGCACTTATTGTACAATGCGTCTTGAGCACTCACATGGAGCAGGATGATCGGGCACAACGGAATAATCTGTTTCAGACCTTCTTCGTCGTCAATGACCGTCGTGACATGTCATCATCGACAGCGGTAGTTGCAACAATTTGGTGAGCCATGACATGGTACAAAGCTTCAACTTCCACACGTGCGCATCCACACCTACCATGTGCAATGGTTCAACCATAGTGGTAAGGTCAAGGTAACACAAACTGCTCACATCGAATTTTCCATTGGTACATACTTGGGAGTGCTGCGATTTTGATGTACCAATGCAAGCATGTTCTCTGTTACTTGGTAGACCTTGGGAGTTGATATTGATGCTACACAATGGTGGAGCAATAGTCACATTTTTATATAAAGGAAAGAAAGTTACATTGCTTCCTATGACTCCTGCTGAAATTGTAAAATTTGAGAAAAAACGTGCTAGGGATGCACAAAAGAGCAAACAACCTTCTGAAAATCAGCAAGTAGCTAAGACGCTTTTGAGACAACAGAAAGATAAAATTGCTTCTCCTCTTCACAAGTTATTAATCTGAAAGGACATGTCATGCTTGCAACTAAAACGACCTGCGGAAAATTGTGATGAACTCCTTGCTATACGGCTTGATTTGCACAAACGTGTTGTTTTCACTTGCGAACCATTCCTAGCTCTGTTCCTGTTGCAGTCACTGACCTTTTGCAGGAGTTTAACGATGTTTTCTGATGAGATACCACCCGGGCTGCCACCGATACGCGACACGAGCACCAAATTGATTTAATCCCGGGGGGCATCTCTTCCTAATCGTGCAGCGTACCGCACCAATCCAGAGGAGACAAAAGAAAGAGCCAAGTACAGGACCTTCTGATCGTGGGTAGTCGTGAAAGCCTTAGTCCTTGTGCAGTACCCGTTCTTTGGTACTAAGAAGATGGTAGTTGGCGCAGGTGTGTTGATTGTCTGCTATTAATAATTCAACCATTCGATATCGACACCCATTTCCTATATTGGATGACATGCTTGAGCTTAGTGGTGCCATTATATTTTTCTAAGATCGATCTCCGTAGTGGCTACCACAAATTCGCATGACTAGGTGATGAAGGGAAAACTGCTTTTAAAACAAAGTTGGATTA
>JAAALK010000285.1:14457259-14511771 GCA_019279435.1 Zizania palustris | reverse complement strand
CAGGGTGCGACGGCAGTGGCTTGAGCATCTTTCAGCTCCCAGCTGAGCGCTTTCAAGCTCAGTGGCCAAAGCGTCCCTCTCATCAACCCTTTCTGTGTACCTAGACTCAGAGTCGACAGGTCGCACAGAAGCACCTCGCACTTAGGGCACTCACTGCTATCACCCAAGCAAGGGGAAGAAGATAGACTCTCAATTCTGCCGTTGGCTACGGCAAGCTTACTCTCTAACTCATCTATCCTCTTCTTGGCCCCCCTAAGCAGTTTTCCCGATACTTTAACTCATGGCGATTGCTCTCAAGTAAATCAACTATTTCGCGCTCGTAGGATGATACCTTGTTGTCGTCGTCGTCGGAGTCGTCGGAGGAGCTCTTTTCTTCCTTATCCCCAAGAGCCATTGAGCAGAAACTCTTGCGGGATCTTCGGCGCTGATGTGAGCGGCTCTTCGGTCTGTCCCCGAAGGCCATGAAGCAAAGGCCCGCCGGATCGTCCTTGTCCTTCCCCCTCCTGATTGGCGATCTCGCGCTTCTTGTTCTCTCGCCGGTAGTCCTTCAGGGCCTTTCTGAAGAATCTGGTCTTTGGCTTGCCCTTGTTGAAGGAGGAGCTGTCGTGCTTGCCGGAGTCGTGGAAGCCACCACCGGTGCCCTTCTTGTGGCCATTGCGCTTGGGGCAGTCGGCGATGAAATGTCCTGGATCACCACACTCAAAGCATCTGGTCTTTGTGCCGTGTCTCTTGATCATTCTTTTGTCATAAACACGACGCACCCGGTTGTTAAAAAGACACAAATCATCATCTCCCAACAACTCAAGCTGGTCCTCAGTGATAGACATCAAGGAGAACCTAGCACAGCTCACAGCAGAGGGATCAACAAAAGGTGTAGCAAGGGCCAGGGATTTTGATCCAGAACTAGTGAGATTTGATCTCAACTGGATATCTACCTCAGTGGCCTTCAGCTTGCTAAATAACTCAGAAATGGTCAAGGTATCGTAAGAAGTGCTCTCAACGATAGAGGATACCTTGATCTCCCAGATCTTTGGGTCCAAGGTATGGAGAACCTTGAGCGCCTGCTCGTGATCTGAGACTAACTGAGCACCCTCAGCCTTGTTGTCCCGAAGCTTGTTATGATCGACTGAAAACGACCAAACAAAGCCTCAACAGATTCACCCGGCTTCTGTGTGAAATTTTCATATTCACGCCGGTAGGTCTGATAGAGCCGAGCCTTGACCTGTGCTGTTCCCTCATGGTGTGCCTTGAGGGTAGCCCAGATCTCTCTCGCAGTGGAGAGATGACTCACACGCTCAAACTCAGTGGGACCTAAACTAGAGAAAAGAATGTTCACAGCCTTACTGTTGCTCAGATGCTGAGCAATGATACCAGCAGTACCCTGCTCAGTGACTGGCAATATGACAAACGTGGTGTGAACACAAATGTCCCAAATGTCCGAACCCTGGCTCATGAGATAGGCTCGCATGCGAGTCTTCCAATAGTTATAGCCATAGGCTTCCAAGGACGGGACCTTGCCAGGAGAAGTCATGGTCACTACTAGGGTTTAGAACCGGTTAAGGTATGGAAAAACCCTAACCTTGCTCTTATACCACTTGTAGGACCGAAAGTAGCGACCAGAGGGGGGGTGAATGGGCGCCTTAAAAAATTCTTTCGAATCAATGGCATGTTCCCAATACCCAACGCACCTCAAAAGACTACGCAGCAGAAAATAAACAGAAGGCCTAAGTCTAAGGGTATCTAACCTAGAAGCAACTGATGATAAACAGAGAACTATTAAAGTAGTGCAACTAGGCAGATGAACACGGTGTAACAGGCCTAAACTTCCCAATGAAATGATCTGAGTATATGTAAGGTGAAATGAGAAGTTACTGTCCAAATTTGTCTCTTGTTCTGAACTTGGCGAAGCCTGCTTCACCCATCGAGGTCTGCTTCGGAGATGGTGACGAAGCCTAGTTCGAAGGAGCAGGGAGCGAAGTATGCTTCGGAGCGAAGTGACAGAGTCGGAGCCTGCTTCGAAGTGTGCACTTCGAAGACAAAACTTCGAACACAGCTTCGAACCGAATGCTTCGAAGCAAAACCTTCGAACAGACAGCTTCGAACACAACACACAAACGGACAACCTTCGAACAAAGAAGCGAAGCCTGTCACACGACAGAAAACCAAGTCTGAAGCCTATACTCTACCTCTGAAAAGAGCAATCTTCGAAAAGAGAAGCGAAGGGTGACACGCCACACAAAAGTCAGTGCGAGGCCTATCGGAACTACAAGCTTCGAACCCAACTTCGAAAACTATCGAGGTATGGACTTCGAACAGCTAGAGCCGAACCCCCTTTGCACTGTCATTCGAAGTATGCGATGCTGTCCGTTCAGAAATACTTCGAAGCTTAGCAACACAGGACGCAAACCGAAAATCGAAGATCGAACGAAGCCTTCGAAGGTGTTAGATCGAAGCCTGCCTCACGGAGCTGAGGGGCTTCGAACAGAGAAGGGCTTCGCCAGAAACACAGCCAGAAAAGGTGATAGAGCTTGTCAGCTTCGATCAAAAAGTTGTGCAGTAGAAGGTAAAAAGCTGCAGTAAAGCAGTACTACTTGCAACAGCAAGAACTAGTACTACTAGCGTGAAGAACACACCCAGCCGAAGCTTCCAAAGCCTCAAAAATCATGGGAAAACTTGCTATGCTAATGAAATGTAGCCATTAAAAACTTTGCAGATGCTGCACACAACGTAATAGGGCCTTTACTGCAACATTAAATGCAAGGCATTAAACTCAAGAGCAAAAACTTCCTGGCGGCGCAAGCAAGGAACAGGAGAAGAGAGAGGCAAGGCAAGAGACAAAAAGTGACCCAATAGAGTGGATTTGATTTCAGCCAAAAGGGTAGTCCAAACCCTAGGGATTGGGGTCCTATTTATAGGCTGCCCAACACTAGGAAAATTCTACCAGCCCCTTAGGGTTTTTACAGACTCAAGAATAAAGGAAAGGACTCTACTGCCCTTAGGTATTTTTACAGACATGACTAACTGACTGTGGGCCTAGAGTAACAGATGACTTATCCGGAAGCTTAGCTTTCGTAGTGACTACGGCTTCTCTTCTGGACAGTCGGATACAGAATCAACAGTTGTCAGTTTTGCGCCGAAACTGACAAAGCCTCCACCGACTTTGCACCAGGTACCCGGATTGGGCCGGCCCGATTCCGCAGCTCTCTCAGCCCGGCAATCACTCACCGCCCGTGTACCTGAGTCAACCCTGGTCAACATCCTAGTGGGTCTTCTACTGCTTCTGGCCCATGCATCCGGATTGGGCCAGCCCGACTTCGCAGCCTCCTCTGCCCGACAGTCGCTCGCTGCCCGTGTACCTGAGTCACACGCGTCCCATGAAACAGCAGATCTCTTCTTCTTTTGTCCTATTTGACTATCGTTGACAATGACTCATCACTTCTGGAGCCATGAGGCCCACACTATTCAGCATGGCTCCTCATAATCGGGTTTGGACATTAGTTGAGCCGCCACCAGGATGCAACCCCATAGGCACCAAGTGGGTGTTCAAGAACAAACAAGGTGAAGATGGGGTTGTGGTGCGCAACAAAGCTCGACTAGTTGCCCAGGGTTTTTGCCAAAAAGAAGGTATTGATTTTGAAGAAACTTTCACCCATGTTGCCCGTCTTGAGTCCATTCGTATTCTCTTAGCTTTTGCCGCTTCGAAGGGTTTTAAGATTTTTCAAATGGACGTTAAGAGTGCTTTTCTGAATGGGTTCATAGAGGAGGAAGTTTATGTTAGGCAGCCCCCCGGTTTTGAGAACCCTAAGTTTCCTCGACATGTTTTTAAGTTGCAAAAAGCTTTATACGGGTTTAAGCAAGCCCCCAGGGCTTGGTATGACCGGTTGAAGCAATTTTTGTTGGGGAAGGGCTTCGTGATGGGTTTAGTGGATAAAACTCTCTTCTTGCTCAGAGTTGCTTCAGATTTTTTAGTCGCTCAGATTTACGTGGACGATATTATTTTGGCGGTACTACTAATGATCTTGTGTCCAAGTTTTCTGAGCAGATGCACAGCGAGTTTGAGATGAGCCTTATGGGTGAGCTCAAGTACTTCTTAGGGCTCCAGATCAAGCAGACCAAGGACGGCACCTTCATCCACCAGGGTAAGTACACTCGCGATATGCTTAAGAAATTTGACTTTGGTGGTGAATTGAAGCCGCAGATGACCCTGATGGGCACTTCTGGGGGTCTGGACAAGGACGAGAGCGGCGTTAAGGTCAATGAAAGGGAGTTTCGAGGGATGATCGGTTCGCTGCTGTACCTGACGGCAACAAGACCGGACATACAGTTCGCCGTGGGACTTTGCACGCGTTTTTAGTCTTCACCACGCGCGTCTCACCGGCTGGCTGTCAAGCGCATCTTCAGGTATCTCACTTATGCGCCCGATCTTGGTCTTTTCTATTCAGCATCATCTTCTCTCGATTTATCTGGATTTTCGGATGCCGACTTTGGTGGGTGCCGGTTGGATCGCAAGTCGACTTCCGGTACTTGCCAGTTTCTTGGTTCTTCTCTTGTCTCTTGGTCTTCTCGAAAGCAATCTGGAGTTGCTCTTTCGACCACAGAGGCTGAGTACGTAGCTGCTGCTAGCTGCTGCTCACAGTTGGTTTGGATGATTTCCACTCTGTGAGATTTTGGGTTGTTCTTTCCTACCAGAGTTCCCTTGTTTTGCGACAGCACTAGTGCAATTAGTGTAGGAAAAACCCATGTCTTCATTCAAAAACCAAACACATTGATGTGCGCTTTCACTTTCTGCGGGATCAATATGAGAAAGGTGTCATTGACCTTGTTCATGTTGATACCCATCATCAGTTGGCTGATATTTTCACCAAACCCCTAGATCAGTCTACATTTGAGCGTTTACGAGGGGATTTGGGTGTTGTGTATCCTTTTTAGGATATTTTGCGTCAGTTTTATTTCTTCTTTACTCTTTTCTTGAGTCTGTTTGTGTGTGTTCATATCTTGTATATTCATATATCACACTTTAGAGCTGCTTCTGTTATGATTGAACTGCTTTACTTATTCTAGCTGGTACATGCTTTTGATTACATGACAATGGTCATGTCTTGTCTCAGTTTGCTTGATAAGTCAGATATCTGTCATATGCATGGCTTTTATGCTTTAAAATTGAAAAATGATCACCATTGCTTCTGGTAACTAGCATGTGTAGGATGAATGTTTTTGCTATCTGATACATACCTTGTAGCTCGCTCCTTACTTAGATGCAAATACGCAACTTGGACATCTTTATTGCTTTTGAACATGGAAAATGCGCTATAAAATAATGAAAAATCAGAAAAATGACAATTCCATGCCTTTTTATGCTTAAAATTGAAAAGATCCAGGCGGGTTTGCCCTGTTGCATTGCATTGTTCTAGACTGCGTACCATAGCACTTTGGTATGAACTAGGACACTGTAGTGTATGCCAAGACCAATGTCTTAAGCTTCTGATGGTTCATTTCTGGCCTAGGCTTGACTTGGTCGGTCAGCATAAGGTTTGACATACAAATAACCCCTGACATAAAAATGAAAAAAGAAAAAGCCTGAAAATTGAAATGATAACAAGTTTGCTGAAGCACTTTGTTTTGGACAATGCTTATCTTGGTAGATATCTGTTAGCTTCTACATCTCATGTTTTACCTTGCTTGTCAACTAGAAAATGTGGTGATGTTTTTTTACAAAAACTGAAAAATGCGTGCAAATGACTTTCTTTAGATATCATCTGTTGCACTGATCATGCCATGTATCGTTAACAGTATATCTTTTGTTGTATCTGTTAGATGTTGTAATTGCAGTCAATCATATCTGAGAAGCATGCTTTATTCACTCCACCTGCACTCCAGTTACATTCATTGCATATTTTGAGGGGGAGTTGCGTTTCAGGGGGAGTCTGTGTCTCTGTTGAGTGCTTGATGAGTTCACTTGTCAACAAGGGGGAGAAAATTTGGGATCACAGTTTAAGGGGGAGTTCTTACTCTGTTGATATCCTTGTTGTTCTGAAATCGCACTCATTTTGAGCTTTTACGTTTTGGTTAACCATAATGACCACTTTTTGCTGTTGTTCGGCTTTTGGTCATTAAGGTTAAACTTTTACCTTATTTTTTCTTCTTCTTTGTTTCTTGTGCCTTGTTTTCGTGTTTCCACATTTGCTCGCAGGTGCTGAAGAGCTAAAGAAGAGGAGTGTTGACAATGCACTCATCAAGGGGGAGATTGAGGAGCCATGCTGAATAGCGTGGGCCTCATGGCTCCAGAAGTGATGAGTCATTGTCAACAATAGTCAAAGAGGACAGAAGAAGAAAGGAGATCTGCTGTTTCAAGGGCCGCGTGTGACTCAGGTACACGGGCAGCAAGCGACTGTCGGGCAGAGGAGGCTACGAAGTCGGGCTGGCCCAATCCGGGTACATGGGCCAGGAGCAGCAGAAGACCCACTGGGCTGTTGACCAGGGTTGACTCAGGTACACGGGCGGTGAGCGATTGCCGGGCTGAGAGAGCTGCGGAGTCGGGCCGGCCCAATCCGGGTACCTGGTGCAATGTCGGTGGAGGCTTTGTCAGTTTTGGCACAAAACTGACATCCGTTGATCTTGTATCTGACTGTCCAGAAGAGAAGCCATAGTCGCTACGAAAACTTAGCTTTCGGATATGTCATCTGTATCTCTAGGCCCACAGTCAGTCAGTCATGTCTGTAAAATTACCTAAGGGCAGTAGAGTCTTTTCCTTTATTCCTGCATCTATAAAAAAACCCTAAGGGGCTGGTGGAATATTCCTAGTGTTGGGCAGCCTATAAATAGGACCCCAATCCCTAGGGTTAGGTCACCCTTTTGGCTGAAATCAATACTACTCCTTTGGGTCATTTATTCTCTTGCATTTTCTCTCTCTCTCTTGTTGTGCGCCGCCAGGCTTATTCTCAAGCCATTTCCATTACTGCATTTTGCTGTTCTTCATGTTGCTGTGAATCTTTATTCCCTGTTGATTTGATTTGAAGTGCAGTGTTTGTTTTGTGGAGTAAATGGTTCGGTCTACGTGCGCAGCTTGAGTTTATTCGGAACAGAAGCTTCTCTGTTGCGTGTGTTCTTCACGCAAGTAGTACTAGTTCTTGTTGTTGCAAGTAGTACTACTACACTGTAGCAACAATACACTAGTACCAGCTTTTTGCTTTTACTGCTCATCTTTTTGATCGAAGTTGACAGGGCTGAGTAACTTTTCTAACTGTTTTCTGGCGAAGCCACCCTCTCTGTTCGAAGCCCCTCAGCTCCGTGAAGCATGCTTCGATCTGAAATACTCAAAGGCTTCGTTTGAACTTCAAACTTCGTTTTGTGTCCTGAGTTGCTAGCTTCGAAGTACCTTTTGAACTGTCAGCGTTTCATACTTCGAACATATGTGCGAAGGTACTCCGACTCGAGCTCTTCGAAGTCCATACTTCGACAGGTTTCGAAGTTGGCTTCGAAGCTTGTCTTTTTGTTAGACTTCGCTCAGTGTTTGCTTCCATCTTCTTCGAAGGTCCTTGTTGTGTTATGTTCGAAGGTAGAGTGTAGGCTTCATTTTGGTTTCTCTGTCGTGTGTCAGCCTTCGCTTTTCCTTTCGAAGGTTGTTCGCTCTGTGTGCGAGTTCGAAGCTGTGTTCGAAGCCTTGCCTTCGAAGTACACACTTCGAAGCAGGCTCCGACTCTGTCACACTTCGCTCTCATTCACACTCGACCTAAGATAGACAACACACCTTCGACAGACTTCAACTTCCACCTCCGAACCAGACTTCGACCAGTGAAGTAGACCTCGACCTCCGAAGCAGGCTTCGAACCCGCGAAGCAGGCTTCGACACTGCGAAGCAGGCCTCGACCAGCGAAGCAGGCTTCGCCAAGTTTCGAACAGGAGACAGATTTCGAATGGTAACTTCTCACTTCATTCTTAGTACACTTAGAGTGTTATACTGAGAAGTTTGTCTTGCCTAGTCTTGTGTGTACTGTTTATCTGTCTATTAGCACTGCTTTGATAGTTCTCTGTTTGACATCGGTTGCTTCTAGGCTAGATACCTTTAGACTTAGGCTATCTGTTTATTTTCTGCTGCTTAGTCTTTTGAGGTGCGTTGGGTGTTGGGAACAGGCCATATATTCGAAAGAATTTTTAAGGCGCCCATTCACCCCCCCCCCTCTGGTCGCTACTTTCGGTCCTACAGCGTATACTGCTCTCCTTGTTGTACAGGCTATTTGGAGAAGCTTATTCAAGGGGCTATTGTTGGAGGAAAATACTTCATCCTCATTCCTCCAAGATTCCAAGCAAATACATTATGCGACAAAGATGAAGGCAAGTCTTAATTTCGGAGCCCAAGACTTGCCTCCGGGTTGAAGGGCTTGAAGCCGAAGGGTCCATCCAGGTTCTGGTCCGAAGAGACCCTCCGAAAGGCTTCTCCTCCATAGTGGAAAACAACTAGAAGGATGGGACGTCTACTTTATCGATATCCTTTGAGCATGTTTTACCATACTAACCCTATAAGGGATACCGAAATAGTATCCACTATGTCGGTTGTAATTGAGGGGTAAAAAGGTCTTTTCCCTAGAGGTTTTACCTATAAATACCCAGTTCTCACCCTGTAATAGGCATCGAATATTCAGATATTCAATACACACTTCGAACTATCCTGAGCTATTATCCTATTCGGAGGCTTGAGATAGTACGCATTTACAAACACTTCGTTTGTCAGTTCTTGATCTTATAGAACCTATTAGCGTAATCTGTTGCGCCAACACTCACATTCAGCATTTTGAAACCGTTTCAAAACCTTGTCCATGTACTTTATTCTAGCCTAATCTAATTATCCATTTCGATCTATCTCTATAGATCTTTCTACCCAAAATGTATGTTGTGTCTCCAAGGTCCTTAATTGAGAAACCATTTTTCAATAAGGTCTTGACAGCAATCTACAAAGGAATGTCATTTCCGATCACCTATATGCCATCCACATATAGAAGCAGAAATACAAGTGTGCTCCAACTAGCCCTTTTGCAAACAAAAGACTCTTCTTTATTCTTGATGGAGTCAAACATTTTGACTACCTCATCAAAACAAAGATTCCAACTCCGATGAGCTTACCATATCTCATAAATATAAAATGCGGCAATTGCTACATTAATCCGAACAGACGTAAGCATAACGATGAGCAAAGACCATTTCATCATAATCAACACTTTGAATATTTTGAAACCTTTCGCCTCCAATTGTGCCTTATAGATGTGAACATTTACATCAACGTCATTTTCCTTAAACTCCATCATCACACGATAGTTTTTACGCCATCAAGTGGATCCACCAAGTTCCAAACTTAGTTTCCTTATATGGATTCCAATCTGTCTGGATCGGAACTTCTGATCTAGCATCGGAAAAACCGATATGACTCCTCTGTCGCAAACTTTTTCTGGCATCAGAACTTCTGATCAACATCAGAACTTCCGATCTGACAAATATTGGAACTTCCGATCACTATCGGAATTTCCGAAGTTCTGCAAATAGAAACAGATCAAATCTGTTTTAATTCAAATCTTAATGGTTCCAAACCATTTTTTAGAGTTTGGTCCCATCACTCTCTTAGATGGAACTCTATTTTAAAGTGAGAGCATCGGTTTCTAGAGCATTACGTCAAAAGGATGATGAAAGATCAGTGCGTCAACTGATTGCTCAAATATTCATCTCCATGATCCGATTGTAGAAATTTAATTATCTTGCCCGTATGATTTTGTACTTAAGAGTTCCTTTGAACGTTTTGAAGGACTCCCACTTACTCCTCATCAAGTAGACACATCTACTAAAGTCGTTGGAAAAGTGATAAAGTATTAGAACCCATTCCTAGCCGTGCGTCTCGTTGGACCATACACATCAGTATGTGCTATGACCAATAGCTCACTCACCTTCTCACTTAAATCTAGTGAAAAGTGTCTTTGTCATCTTGCCAAATAAACAAGATTCACATGCGTCATATGATTCAAAATCAAATAACTCCAAAAGTCCATCACTATGAAGCTTCTGTGTGCGCCTCTCATTTATATAACCTAAGCGACAATGCTAGACATAGGTTGGATTCAAATCATTGAATCGTCGTTTCTTTGTAATAACATTATAAACATGCGCATTTTCAAGACTCATGATGTATAGTCCATTCACTAATGGACAAACACCATAAAGCAAATTGTTGGCGTAAAAGATTACGCTAACAGTTGTGGAAACTAAGTGTTTGACAAACGAAGTGTTTGTTTGAGTAAACTATTCCAAGCCTCCGAGATGGATAATATCTTGAGATAGTTCAAAGTATGTATTGAATATCTGAGTATTCGATACCCTTTACAAAGTGAAGAGGGGTATTTTAGACCGAATACAAGGGAAAAGACTTCTTTACCCTCTAATTACAACCGACTAAGAAGATACTATTTAATATTCTTCATAGGGGTAAAAGAGTAAAAGACTAGTCTAATTAGATAGAAGATAAATCTTCTATCCTTGCTGGAAACCCCCCCTTCGGGTGAAGAGGATTCGGGAGGCTCCCCTCCATCGAAGCCTCGACGGAGGTCTCCACTGCATAGGGCTCCGAATACAATGGATCCTTGATGCTTTTAGGATCTTCGGACACCAAAGTCGTTGACTTTGTTTCTTCTGCTTGTATTGACATAGAAGTGTCCTTGACTTCTGTTGGCTTCTGGAGGATGAAATATTTTCCCCAAACAATAGCCCCTTGAATACTTCTCTCCGAATTGCCTATGCAATGAAGAGGGAAGTATACGCAAGAAATAATTTCATGCTTAGAATTTAGAAAGGAACTTGAAAAACTTTATCATCCTTAGAAACATTCGAAGTAGGGGGTCTTCGGACCAAATCCTGTGTGGAGATACTCACAAAGATGACTTCGGAGATAGATCTCTGGCGGAGCTAATATAGTCGTTAGCCTTCAAAGCCGTTATATTCTAGAGTCGTTAGACTCAGAAATAGAGTCATTACTCTTTGAGAAAACTAACGGTCGATCCGACTTCGCAGGTTGTAACTTCTCATGAAGTATTTTTGCAAATTATGACGGCATTGAAAACATAACAGGGCAACCAAACGACGTGCCATAACGTAGAGTACAGGGAATCCTCATGCTATAAATAGGAAAGTAAAAGTAATTCTCGGATACTTTACCGACTGCTTTCACATTTCACCTTCCTTCTTCCTGAGCTCATATTCTCACGCACTCTTTTTCTCTGATGGATAAGACTAGCCACAAAGCTCCCATCCCTGCTTCGACATTGGCTCGACAGCAAGCGATGGCGGCGGCTGTGGTGGTGGGACCTTTAGATAACCCTCGCCCGTCTAGTCCTCACGACCTCCGTCCGTTGTCTGCCAAGTATATGGATCAATCGTATAGCTTGGGGGCATCGTCATGCTCAAAGAAGTTGATTGTTGCGGCAATCACGGGGAAGATGGGGCCCTGAGTTAAGGTGCGCCAGCCTAGGGGTGAAGTGATCCCGGCACCACGTGCCGGAGAGGTGGTGGTTTTTGAGGCGTTCTTCGAAGCCGGATTGGGACTTCCGGTGGTGGATTTCCTCTCCGAGGTACTAAGACTATTCCATGTCACTTTGCCCCACTTTCTCCCAACGCAATAGATCGTCTGGCCATCTTCGAATGGGCGATGCGGGTGGAAGGATGCGCCGGGAGAGCGGAGATCTTCGCCGCCCTTCATAAAGCTTCGTGCCAGCCGAAGACCTTCACTGGAACCGGAGGGGAGAAGATTGTGGTTTCCTTCGGGAGCATCAACTTCCAACTCCGCGATGAGTTCCAGGACCGGTTCCCAGCGAAGGCCATCAATGACAGATGGTACTCCGACTAGCTTCTTCACTGGTTCTACGCTGAGGTATGGACGGACTGTGCCTTGGTCGGACCCTTGGAGGACATCTTTTACCGTAGGGAGGTAGAGGTCCAACCGGATTGAAGCCAGCTTCAAGTCTGTCTCGGATTGTTGCACTCCGTGAGTCGTCGCATGAGCATGCATGATTTGTCGGAGGAGTTCATCAGACTCTGAATCCCTCCTCTGATGGCTGCTTGGCCTATCAACTTCGAAGAAAACCTGGAGGGGGGACTTCGAGAGATCCCTTCAAGCTCCGCAGGTAAGTTTTTCATATATCTGCATCAAAGTGTTTTGCACACAGTATCGATCTTAAAGAAATGACTTAATCAAAATGATATCTTATCTTTCAGCTCTATGTGTGACCTTTACTCTGGAACAAATCATCCGAGCTGCGGAGAAGGTTGTCGGAGCCCCTATGCCTGCTAAAAAGGAGCGGAGGGTGAAGTTGGTCAAGACTTAGGAGCGGTTCAACTGAGTATGGAGTGTGCTCAGAGTTGAACCCCCAACCCTTCCAGACTGGTCCGCCTTGGACCATGCTCCGAAGAAAAGGAAGGCGGAGGCGGGGTCTTCAGGATTGGTGAAGACGCCTGCCAAGAAAGTGGTCCGAAAGTGGAAGGCCCTTACTCCTTCGAAATCTCATGTCTCATCGCCGGAACAATCCGAAGATGAAGAGGATGTAGACATGGCGATGGTGGAGGAGTTCGAGGCCCTTCTTGCTGGGGACGAAGAGTCTCGAATGGGAGCCGAGGTCTCCGTTTGAGATGGCGCGGTGGTGGCACCTATAGTAGAGGATAACCCTGAGCAGGCGGAGATTGTAAATGTCCCGTCTAGCCAGGAAAATGCTCCCGACATGGAGGAAGGCGGAGTCGAGACTGTAGAAACCCAAGTCTTGTCTCCAGACTAATGATTGCTATAGTGGTCGAAGATATCTCTGCAGCCATTCCATCGGTTCGAAGTCCGGAGTCCAAAGAGGACTTCGGTCAGATGTTCGATCCCCTGAGAAGTCTGGTACTCATCAGGCAACAAGATGTCGGAGGTAAGGCTCAACTGAGTACCTTTTCTTCTTCTTTTCTTTTTACCTGCACAATTTAAGAAATATCATATACCTTTGGTCTTTACAGGATCAGCTCCAATGGAGGTGGCTTCTACTGCGAAAGTGGTTCCGGAGCCTCCAGCAGCTTCGGTGCCATCACCGGCTTCGGAA
This sequence comes from Zizania palustris, assembly GCA_019279435.1. Taxonomy (NCBI): domain Eukaryota; kingdom Viridiplantae; phylum Streptophyta; class Magnoliopsida; order Poales; family Poaceae; genus Zizania; species Zizania palustris. Next base: position 14,498,671 of record JAAALK010000285.1, on the reverse strand, counting down.
AAAGAGGTGGCTCCAATTTTGGAGGTAGCTCCGAAGGAGGTGGCAGGCCTTGGAAAGGGTAAAGGTAAAAGTTGACCCCTGCCTGCTCCCATTCTAGGGTGTACTCCGTCAGAGTCTACAGATGGAGGCCAATCCATAGAGGCCTCCGAGGGTGCTTCATTGTGCTTCGATCCTTCTCCTAGCGATGATGATCAGAGTGCCTTATCAAGGCTCCCTCTCCTGGCCTCCTTCCTTGAACGGAGGACAGGGCTTCAGACTTTGTTAGAGCCTCTGGCTCGAGCTAGTCATGAAGTTGGGGAGACTGACTTGGTATCCATCCTTGGAGAGGCCGAAGGGTCATATCTTGATGCTGCTCTCGAACGAGCGGCTTACCAGGTACGAAGCACCTGCAAAAATTAGTTTAATCTAAACATGTATATATAATTTACTTACATCGATCTTCTTCCTTTGCAGCATGTCATTCTAGCTTGATCCACGACTGTGTCGAACGAGCGAGAATGCAACCGGCTAAAAGAGAAGGTGACGGCTCTTCAAGGGAGTCTTACCGAATCTGAGAACTGAGCTTCGAGCTTGGAAGAGATGGTTTCGGCAGGGCGGAGTGCTAAAGTGAGGTTGGAAGCTACGAAGGAGGACCTTGAGGCTGAGTGGGTTGTACTCCGGGCCCAAGTGGAGAGGCTTCGAGAGGAGCAGGCAGCTTCAGGAGCTAAAATTGTCAAGCTCCGAGAAGAGCAGCGAGGTTTGGCTGAGGAGGCGAAGAAGTTTCTCGGACAGAAGAATGTCCTAATGACAGAAACAGACAAGCTCTCATATTTAATCTATGAACTTACTAAATCGAATAAGGCATTGGCCGTAGGAAAGATAAAGTGTGAGAGTGCAGCCTCCGAGACCATGGATGCCCTCTAGGGTGTTCTGGAATACTTTGGTACTTCCTGCGCCTCCTTGTCATATGCCAATGACTCTCTGCTGCAAAAGATGAAGATGATCCAAGTAGCAGCGATGACAATGAAGACTGCGGGTACTTGGTATGGAGAGATCTCTGGCCAAGTAGCCACTCTCGGAGTGCTTCGCTACTACGAAGACATCGGATTGTCTGTTTCACCGGAGCCCGGAGCAGCCCCCGCTAGCTTTGGCGGTGACCGTCTGTTGACCCCTTCACCTGACGTGGTCGCAGCTTGGGAGGCTTTTCAGCCATCCTAGAGAGCCGAGGGCCGGTTAGCCGTGAAGGCGTGGATTGATGAAGGCCTCCATCAAAAGCAAGCGCAGACGCTACCTTCGAGTAGCAAGCCTCCTTCGGACCCAAAGGTTTAGTTCTCCTTAGGGCTCCGCTTATGTAAAAACTTATGTTCTTGTTTTCTTTTGAATGAAAAGACTTATTTGGAAATGTTTTTAGGCTTTCCAACCTTTTTGGATGAGCTTGAAGTGTTAGAAGTTAACGAAGAGCTCTGTCAACAATGGGCTACCTTCAAAGCCCTAAGGCCTCACAGGCGTCCCCGATTTTCAATTCCTCGGGGGAGCCATGGAGAGGTTATACCCGAAATATGTAAGGAAGTATTAGCCTATATTAAGGAGGAGAAGGGGGAAGAAGTTGTTAATATAGCATCTTCATCTTCGGAGGATATTGATTGGTCCAACGAAGAGTGGTCTGGCAAAGAGCAAGCGAAGAGTAGCCCCGAATGACATTGGACCTGGGCCAATCTTCAACAAGAACAAAGAGATTTCCGAGCTTCGAAGAAGGGGAAACGAGTTAAACGTAATGTTTTGAAGACTCTGGGCTCCAGGACAAGTCGCTTTCGAAGCCGAGCTAACTCCGAGTCTAGCTCAGGGAACCGAAGGGGCCTTCTCTTTCTCCTTGGCTTAGACACTGATTTTTCTTAATGTAATAAAATTTATTGAGTAATATACACTGAAATTCTTTGAAATTGTCTCATTATCTCCTAGCCCCTCTTTGAGGGTAAGCACCTTCGATTTCCAAGCGGAGGTGGTTACGCATAATGACTGTAATGCCGGCTAAGAGTAAAATTTCAATAACTTTTATTTTCGGAGGCTCGGAGCCCCTGATTACATTAAACAGGAAATAAGGACTCGTAATCCAAATTTCGAATAGATGGTCACTAGGGACCACATAGATTTTTTGGCCCCATTGGTTCGGAGTCCGAAAATGGTAGCTTAATACTCTTTTTCGGATGTAGTCGCTTCAGACTCTTTTTCGGATGTATTAGGATCTGATTATAATGGTCACTTTGGACTCTTTTTATGGACGCTTTCAAGCTAATTGCTCGGAGTCCGTATCATTTGATCTCTTTGTACTCTTTTTACGGATGCTTTCAAGCCGGTGGCTCGGAATCCGCTTTTTGTGGTCTCCTTCAACTCTTTTTATGGATGCTTTCAAGCTAGTGGCTCAGAATCCACTTTTCATGGTACTTTCCCACCTTGACGGATGCTTCGAGACGGTGGCTCGAAGTCCATAAATTGGGTTCGAATGAATAATACTTACCTCTGCAATCGGCTCCATCCCCCTAGTGCGTCCACTAGGAGTAGGAATCATCTTGAGAAGTACGCATTATTCGAACCATAAGCTTTATTCATTTAGAAAGTGTTTACAAATGATTACAAGGAGCCCCTATGCAAAATATCACTTAAGGTGCTATGCATGACATGCATGTTTTAATTCTTCGCTGTTGGCGTAAAAGATTACGCTAACAGGTTTCTGTAGAAAAGAAACTAACAAACGAAGTGTTTGTGAAGCAAACTGTTCTAAGCCTCCGAAAGGATAATAGCTTAGAATAGTTCGAAAGTGTGTATTGAATCACTTGTAATCCGTCCCTATTACAGGGTGAAATGGGGGGTATTTATAGGCCTAAACATTAAGGAAAAGACCTATTTACCCCTCTATTACAACCGACATTAAGGAAACTATTCGGTTTCCTTAATAGGGCTAAAATGGTAAAAGACTAATCTAATAGGATAGAAGATAAGTCTTCCATCTTAGCTGGCAGAAAAGATCCTGAAGGGCTTTGGTTCGAAGACATACTTCGAACTAGTGCCTGTCTTCGGGCTTCGAACGAGGTTCTGGGCATCTTCGAAGATGGTCTTCGGACAATCTTCGAACTGGTTGACTATCTTTATGCTGCTTCGGTAATAACTCCGAAGATGAGATATTTTCCCCCAACAGTAGCCCCTCGAATACGCTTCTCCGTTCGACCTGTAACGTTATGAGAGCAGTATACGGAAAGAAAAGATAACCAATCATAGGGGTTATTGGTTTTTATTTTATCTCTGAAATGCATGAAGATATGAACTTCGAATCAGTTGTAAGGTAATTACTTTTCGAACTATCTTAGAACTGACTCAGGAAGTTCGAAAGTCTTTTTAGACTTAGAAAAAATAGCCGTTACTTTCTGTTTCTAACGGAAGTTATATGATGCGTTATTTCCGGAGGAAAATAACGGGCGAGAATGCGAAAGGGCAGAGCCCAAACGGTAACAAGCGGAACGTTTAGGCTATAAATAAAGAGCCCAAAACTTACCCGATTACCTTTTCACCGCTTTCTCTCAGTCAAAAGCTTTGTGAGCCCCTTGAGTTCTTGAGCCCTAGCCTTTGAGTTCTTGAGCCCTAGCCTCCATTTCTTCAAAGTAATCGAGTGATCGTAATGGTGAAGACCAAGGGATCTGCGCCTCCTTCGGCTTTGGCTCGGCAACAGGCAGCCGCAGTGGCAGCAGCGGCGACATTGGCGGCGGCACCCTCGATGCAGGCGGCAACATCCATGGCGGCAGGGGGGAGAAATCCCCAAATCGCCGATGACCAAGGTCTGTGCCCACCGTCGACCAAATACTTGGATCAGTCTTTTGAGTTAGGGCCTTCTACCTGCAAGAAAGAGTCTTTGGCAATCACAGCAGGGGGAAAGATTAGCAATGGAGTTATGATTCGGAAGCCGGGCAAAGAATCGATTCCATCACCAAGACCCGGAGAGGTTGTGGTATTCGAAGCTTTTTTCGAAGCAGGCTTGGGCCTCCCTGCTGTGGATTTCTTGGCCGAAGTTCTTGACCTGTTTCATGTAACCCTCCCCCAGCTGTCTCCGAATGTTGTAGCTAGATTAGCTATCTTCGAGTGGGCGCTGAGAGCCGAAGGTTGTGAGGGGAGGGCTGAAATCTTCGCTGCACTTCATAGAGCAACTTGTCAGCCGAAGACCTTCGTAGGCTCCGGAGGTGAGAAAGTGGTGGTTTCCTTCGGAAGCATTAATTTTAGGCTTCGTGATGAATATGCCCTGCAATTCCCTGCTAAGGCCATCAATGCTAGATGGTACACCGATTGGGTCCTGAGGTGGTTTTATGCCGAAGTTGGAGTGAGCAGTCCTCTGGCTGGGCCTCTCAAAGAAATCCAATTCCGGAAGGAGGCCTTAGTGCAACCTGACGAAGGCCAGCTCGAAGCTCGCCTCAACTTACTTCAGAAAATCAGCCGAAGGTTAAGTATGCGAGACTTGGCCGAAGAATTCATCGGACTTCAAATTCCTCCGTTGATGGCCAACTGGCCTATCGTCTTCGAGGATGACTCAGAAGGTGGTCTTCGCAAGATCAATTATACTTCGAGCCCTGCAGGTAACTTCGAATCCAACATGCATTGTACATAATTACTTCGAAGAAAGACTAACTCGAGTTATTTTTAGCTTCTTCAGCCCCTATTACTTCAGAGCAAATTGTAAGGGCTTTGGAGAAGATTCTTGGTGCCCCAACTCCGTCCGAGAAAGAATGGCGAGTTAAATTAGTCGGGAGTTGGGAGAGATTTAACAGAGTATGGGGAATGCTGGAGCTATCTCCGCCCCCTTTGATGGATTGGGTGCCTTTGGAGAAGGGGCCCCAGAAAAGGAAAGCCGAAGCTGGAACTTCGAGTTCAGCAAAAACTCCGGTGAAGAAGGTGGCTCGGAAGCCAAAGAACCTCGCGCCTTCAGATCCAGCACCTTCGAGCTCAAGAGCTTCGGTTTCCGACTCCCAAGAAGAAACGGGGAGATTGCTTGTGCACCTGATGGAAGAGAATGAAACTCAAAGGGTCGTACAAGCCGAAGTACCTGCGAACGTACCGGAGTCTGGAGATAATGTTGATCAACCAAGGACATCGGTAGTTCAAGAAGATACAATTCAGGACGGAGTTCCTGTGAATGAAGGTGGGGTCGAAGTCATTATGGCTTCGATTCCCGAAGAAGCAACGAGGACTCCCCAGGACGATGCTCCTGCAGTCCACGATTTAACGGCTGATTTAGATGAGGACTACACTTTTGATCCTCCGATCAGTCCGGTGCTCGATCTTCCAGAGAATGTCGAAGGTAAATTTTGCATAATTCTTATCAATTTCTGCAAAATTATACAATGTATAATATTTCTGTTTTTTCAGAGCCTCCTGTTGTCGAAGTACCCCTCGAAGATACAATTCAAAGACCTTCGACAACTTCGGAGCCACAGCCGAAGGTTACTCTACAAGGGCCTGGAAGAGGAAAAAGACACATAGAGCCTCTCCCTACTCAAGGATCGACTTCATCTGAGTCGACAGATGAAAGTGAATCAACTGAGGGGGGGCCATCTTCAGAAGTTCCAAGGGCCTCGGAAGAACTCTCCGGACCTTCGCTAAGCAGAGCTGATCAGAAGGCTTCAGAAATGCTTCCTCTCATAACTCCTTTTTTGGAGGAGAAAACCGGACTTGGGACTTTGGTTAAACCTTTGGGTGAAGCCAGTCGCAAAGTCGGGGAAACAGAACTGGTAGCCCTTTTAAGCAGAGCGAAGGGTTCGGAGCTTAACCTTGCTGTAGAAAGAGCAGCTTATCAGGTATAAAGCATCTTCGAACCAAATAGCAAATTATATATGAATAATTTCTTATTTCAGTTTTTCTTTTTCTTAGCAAGCAGTCTTAGCCCGCGCTGCGGCTTTATCGAGCGAAAACGAAATTGCTCAACTTCGGGAAGAGAACGAAGCTCTTCAAGAAATTTTAACTTCTCCGAAGGTCGAGTAGCTCAGATGGATAATGTAATACTAGCAGAGCGAAGGGCTAGGCAAAGCTTGGAGGCAGCGAAGAAAGAGCTCGAAGCAGAAAGAATTGTGCTTCGAGCGGAGATTGAAAGACTACGGACGGAGGATGCTGCTAAAGGGTCCGAACTTGTAAGACTTCAAGAAGAGGCTGGCCAACTCTGGACTCAAAAGAATGTTTTGACTACGGATAATGCTAGAATCTCCGGAGTTTTAGCAGAAACGACTTCGGCCAAGGATGCGCTTATTGCGGAAAAACTCAAGTCTTAGAAGGTGGCTTCGGAGGTCATCGAGCAGATGTTAGGTGTCTTGGAGTACTTCGGTACTACGGGATCACTACCTTCGGATGATAATGTGACTCTGCTGCACCGGTTAAAGAGGATCCAAGGAGCAGCGAAGCAAATGAAGACGGCAGGCATGCGTTATGGAGAACTCTCCGGACAAGTGTCTGCCCTTGGATTACTTCGTTACTATGAGGATTTGGGCCGAATAATTACTCCGAGCGCAGAGGGCTCCATCATCTTCGGCGATGCGAGACTTTTGACTCCTTCTGAAGGCGTAGCTGCTGCTTGGCGAGCCTTCCAAACTTCGTGGAGAGCCGAAGGTCGTTCTGCGATCAAGGCTTGGATTGATGAAGGCCAACGCCAAAAGCAAGTTCGGAGTCAAGCTTCGAGCAGTCAACCTCCTCCGAACCCGCAGGTTTAGGAATTACTTAGGATTTTTTGATTATGTAAAGCTGATGCTTGTAAACATTTATCAATGAAAGTCTTGTTTGTCATATTTTTAGGCTTTGCCTCTTATGGAAGATATCGAAGTGTTAGAGCTTAACAGCGAACTTCGCTCACTGTGGAACACCTTCGAACTTCTAAAGAGTTATAAGCGTCCTCGATTTCTTATTCCTCGAGATGACTCCGGCGTTATTGCGCCCGAAGTAATCAAAGACGTATTGTCTTATATTAAAGAGGAAGATAAAGAGATTGACGCAAACACCTCGTCTTCTGAAGACACTAATTGGTCCGAAGACGAAGGTGAAGCCCAAAATAAAAGATCTGAAGATCTTAGAAGCTGGGAAAGAAGCCCCGAGCGGCTTCGAACTTGGGCCGAGCTTCAACAAGAGCAAAAGGATTTTAGAGCTTCGAAGGGGAGGAAGAGAGTTAACGTAAAGTTCTTAGAACTTCCGATGTTGGAACTAGTCATTCCACCCCTAGCTCTCGGGACCGAAGAGGTCTCCGATTCCTTCTTGGTATAGATACCAATTTTTCATAATGTAATCTGTAAACACATTTGTTTCAATAATGAATGCCGATTTAAAATTGTCTCCATATTTACTAGCCCCTCTTTGGGTATAAGCAACTTCGAAATGTATTCAAAGATGGTTATGCGCAAAGAAAAAACTTCGGAGTACAATTTTTTTGGGGGTTCGGAGCCCCTCTGTCATTTAAAGATCTTTTGAAATCTTATGAAATGTCTTCGACTTTTTGTAATCAGAAGAATGGTAACTTGGTACCTTTGTTTAACGAAAGAAATCAATTGAGATAACTTTCAGGACACTTTAGTGTCTTAAGAAATTTGTCACTTTGGACTTATATGAACAGACATTCGAAGCTCATGGCTCAAATGCTATTTTGCTTTAGCCACCTTCGGCTATTTTTGCAGAAGTCTACCAGCCAATGGCTTGGACTTCGCAGAATTTGGCCACCTTCGGCTCTTTTTACGGAAGTCTACCAGCCAATGGCTTGGACTCCGTAGAATTGTAGCCACCTTCGACTACTTTTGCAGAAGTCTACCAGCCAATGGCTTGGACTTCGCAGAATTTGGCCACCTTCGGCTCTTGTTACGGATGTCTGCAAGCTGCAGCTTGGACTCCGCAGATTTTGGCCACCTTCGGCTCTTTTTACGGAAGTCTACCAGCCAATGGCTTGGACTCCGTAGAATGTGGTATTGGATCTTTTACGGATGCCTACAAGCCGTGACTTGGGCTCCGAATGGATTTCAGCCACCACACCGGAGGCTTCGACTTTATGGGTACGAAGTCCGGAAATACAGCCCAGCTTAAAGACACTTCCCTCTCAGTCGACCCCACGGTTCCAGCGCGTCCGCTCGGGAAGCTGGGAGTGTATGAGGGGAAGGCAACTATCAGGGTGTATGCTTTATTAATTTAGAGGTGATTACAAGCGAATTACAAGGAGCCCTTATGCGAAGTATCGCTTTAGGTGCTCCGCATGCCACGTATGTGCTAACTCTTCACCTTCTAAATTAGCTAATTTGAAAGAACCAGGGCGCCCGGAGCGGACAATTAGATATGGACCTTCCCATTTATTGCCTAACTTCCCTGGTGCTATAATGCTTCGTAGAACAAGATGACCCGGCCTTAACTCGTTGAGCTTAACCTTCGGGTCATACCAAGTCTTCGTCTGCTGATGATACTTTGATAAATTAGCTACAGCCCGAAGTCTTGTTTCTTCTGACAAATCTAACGAAGCTTGTCTTTCTTCTTCAATATCCGGTTCGGTGCTGCGAAATGACCCCCCTTTGAGTTCCGTTGGAGTCATAGCTTCATCTCCGAATAGTAGTCTGAACGGAGTAAAACCTGTGGACCTTGTTTGCGTAGTCCGAATGGACCACAGAATCTTCGGAAGCTCTTCGGTCCACAGTCCCTTTGACAATCCTACTATTCTTCGATTTAACCCTGATAAAATATTTCCATTGGCTCGCTCTACAGCTCCATTTGACTGAGGGTGTCTCACTGCAGCAAAACATAGTTGAATGCCTAGGTCTTCGCAAAACTTCCTGAAGGGTTCTGCGTCGAACTGTGTTCCATTATCAACTGTGAGATATCTAGGCACTCCGAACCGGCAAATAATGTTCTTCCAGAAGAATTTCTGTACATTGTTCGAAGTGATAGCTGTTAAGGGCTCTGCTTCTACCCACTTAGAAAAATATTCAATAGCTACCACTGCGAACTTCATATTTCCCTTTGCTAACGGAAAGGGACCAATTAGATCCATACCCCATCTGGCCATAGGCCATACCGGAGCAATGACTTGAAGAGCTGTTGGTGGGCGATGACTCCGTCGACCCATCCACTGGCATCCTTGACAAGTGCGGACCAAGCTCTCCGCATCAGCTGTTATTGTGGGCCAATAAAGCCCCTGGCGAAGTGTTTTTCCTGCCAGAGCTCTAGGGGCTAAATGGCTTCCACAAAGGCCTTCATGAATTTCTTGAAGAATTTCTTGGCCTTCGGCTTGAGATATACATCGGAGTAGAGGGGAACATACTCCGGCCTTGTATAATATACCGTTGATTAACTGATAGTTTCTTGCTCTGAGCTTTAATCTTGACAATTGGGGTTCTTCGGGCAAATTTGTTCCTCCTTGCAAGAGTTCTATGATCGAATCTTTCCAATCTGCACTAGGAATGCAAAGAATCTCCGCAGAGGCAATTTGTGGCACCGAAGGTACATTGAGCTCCTCATAGAAAGCTTCGTCAGGCACATCCACAGCTCCGGCTGCAGCCTTCGCTAGAATGTCCGCTTGCATGTTTTCAGCTCTTGGTATACTCCGAATGGAAATACCCTTGAAGTGTGCTTCGATCTTGCGGATTTCTTCTAAATACTTTGCAAGCTGTGGATGTCGGACTTGAAAACTTTTGTCTACGTGCCCTGCTACTATCTGAGAATCTGTTTTTATAATTATCCTTGTAGCCCCTAGAGCACGTGCTTTCCGGAGTCCCAATAAAATCCCTTCGTACTCCGCTATATTATTGGTAGACTTAAAGTTGAGTCTTGCGGAGTACATTGCTCTTTGCCCTGACGGTGAAATCAATACTGCCCCAATGCCTGCTCCGGATGCTTGGAAAGCCCCATCGGAGTAAATAATCCAAACTCTGTCATCTGATTTCTCTGGAGTCAACTTCGCAGGTGGAGTCCACTCTGCTACGAAGTCTGCTAGGACTTGAGATTTGATAGCTGTCCTTGCCAAGAAAGATATGCCGAAGGGTGCTAGCTCTACTGCCCACTTTCCAATCCTTCCAGTGGAATCTTTGCTTCGGAGCATATCTCCTAAAGGATACGAAGTTGGTACAATTATATTATGAGCCAAAAAATAATGTCTTAGCTTCCTCGAAGCCATTATCAGAGCATAAACGAACTTTTCAAGTTCGGAGTATCTTGTCTTCGCTCTTGACAATGCTTCGGATACAAAATAGACAAGATTTTGGACCAACTTCCCATTTATATCCACTTCTCTGACAAGGACTGCGCTGACAGCTGAACCTGTAGCTGCAAGATACAGGAGTAGGGTTTCATCCGCAATAGGCACCGTGAGTGTGGCAAGATTGCTGAGATAATCTTTAATATCTTCGAAGCTTTTCTGACACTCCGGTGTCCATGCAAAATCTTCGGACCCTTTCAAAGCTTTAAATATTGGCAAGCTCCTCTCCGCAGACCTTGATAAAAACCTGCTAAGTGCAGCCAGACGTCCAGTCAGCTTTTGCACTTGCTTTAAATTCTCCGGAGGAGCCATCTTCTACAGCGCAGTTATTTGAGTAGGGCTAGCTTCAATTCCCCTGCTTGAAACTAAGTACCCTAACAACTTTCCAGCCTTAGCTCCGAATATACATTTTTCGGGGTTAAGACGGATCCCACATGCCCGAAGGCTATTGAATGTTTCTGCTAAGTCTAGGCTATGTTGGTGCTTTAAAGCACTCTTTATTACAATATCATCCTATAGGCCTCCACATTGCGACCTAGTTGATGACCTAGAGCCTTAGCAACTAATCTTGAAAAAGTAGCTCCGGCATTTCTTAGGCCGAAGGGCATTCTTACATAGCAGAAGACTCCCGAAGGAGTTACAAAGCTCGTCTTGATTTCATCTTCGCGCTTCAACCATATTTGATGATAACCAGAATACGCGTCAAGGAAGCTTAGTAACTCCGAACCTGTAGTGGAGTCAACTAGTTGATCAATTCGGGGCATGGGGTAGGGGTCACGTGGGCACGCTTTATTCAGAGATGTGAAATCAATGCACATGCGCCACTTCCCGGAAGACTTCTTCCTGACGAAGACTGGGTTGGCTAACCATTCTGTATGGGCCACTTCTCTGATAATCCCAGCCTTCAACAGTTTTTCAACTTCGTCCTTAGCTAGAGCAGCTCTCTCTGCGGACATCTTCCGGAGCCCTTGTCGAACAGGCCGGGCCTTCGGGTTTACAAGCAAACTGTGCTCAATAATATCCCGATCGACTCCGGTGATATCTTCGTCAGACCAAGCGAAGACATCCAAATTTTCTTCTACGACCTTTTCCAAGGAAGTTGCAACTTCAGGAGGTAAATCTTTACCAAATTGAAAAGTGTATTCTTTACCATCTTTAACAATGATCTTCGTTGCAATCTCTCCTTCGGGACTTGGTCTCGGAAATGACTTCTTCGAAGCTTCGGAGGAGGCTGAAAAAATGTCTTCATTATCTTGGACACTATTCACTTGCCTCGGATCAAGAGGAGGACCGTGACCATATTCTGCCCTCCGAGCCATGGCTTGATCTCCGAAGATTGTCAGGACTCCTGCTTGCGTGGGCATCTTCATGCACAAGTAGTTGTGATGCGCCACAGCTCCGAACTGATTCAACATGCCCCGTCCGAAGATGACATTATAAGCATACGGGGCATCTACCACATCAAAGATAACTTCTTCAGTTCGGGCTAGTAAACCTTCTCCGAAGGTTACTTCCAAGCCTATCTGGCCGAGTGCATCGAGCGGAGGTCCTGCGAAGCCTTGCAGATGACGAGCCGCTGGGAGGAGATGCTTCCGGGAAATGCATAACTGATCGAAGGCTTGTACAAAGATAATATCTGCTGAACTACCTCCGTCAATTAGCACCCTTCGGACTTCAGTCCCTGCAATATCAGCAGTAATAACCAATGGATCTGCATGCGGGAACTTAATACCAGCTGCATCCTCCGCAGAGAAAGATATTGGAACATGAGACCACTCCGGCATTGCAGCTGCAGATGACGAAGTCCCAATATGGCCTACTTCTCGAACGTACTCTCTTCGCTGTCTCTTGGACATGCTTCCGAGGGTACCTCCTCCGGAGATAGGGAGAACTACTCTCTTCCCTCTATCTTGCCCTTCTTCTTGCTTCGGAGGTGGCATAACATTGGCCACCGGAGGGTGCCTTGCAGCATCAAAGTTTTCTATCCGCGCCACAGCTTGGACTGGGTCTGGGCGCGCTGCTGCTGGACTTCGGTCGGTACTGCCTCGACCCGAAGTTCTTTCCAAGTATTCTCCCCTTAGGGTAAGGATAGCCTTGCAAGTGTCAGTTGCATGGCTTCGATTCTCTCCATGAATACAGCAAAAAAGGGTCTGGCCCTTGCCAGCCGTTTTCCCTGGCGGCCTCCAGCCGCTGGACTTGTTCCCCGCAGACTGTGGAGCTCTTGGTGCAAACTTCTGTGGGGGTGCAATGTTTAAGACTTCAGAGCGAGGGTGCTTTTGCCCTCTTCTTCTATCATGTTGCACTTCGAAGACTGGTTCTTGCGGCTGCGCCGAAGTCTTCATCTCTGCTTTAACCTCTTGGAATACTGTCGAAGTAGCAGCAGACCTCCGAAGCCAACCCTCTTTTGACCTTGCATACTCCTCGAAGTATGACATCAGCTGTGATACTGTGGTGATGCTCTTCCGATGCAGTTTATCCAGAAGGCCTTTATGACTGACGCCTTCCCGAGCCGCATCAACCACCGAGGATGTGGACAGCCCCCGAATTTGCGACTTCGTGTGAGCGAAGCGCTTGAAGTACTGCCTCAATGTTTCTCCGGGGAGCTGTTTCACTTGGAAAAGGCTTCCTGTTGACATGGGGGGCACGAAGGTGCCCTGAAAGTTACTTATGAACTTCCTCTTCAACTGAGACCACGAATTGATTGATCCTGGCTTTAAAGACCAAAACCATCTCAACGCCACTCCTTGAAGAGCTAACGGGAAGCACTTCGCCATAGTGTCTCTGTCTCCGCCGCTAGCCTCAATCGCTAGGGCATAAGAACGCGCAAACTCTTCGGGATCTTCATCTCCGGCATACTTGCAGAGCTTCGAGGTTTTAAACTTCGGATCGAAGCGAACCTTCTGCAACTCTGGATGCAACGGAGATTCATTATCATAAGAGGCGTTCTCCGGGGCTTCGGGATAACCAAGATCGTCGTCTTCGGGCACTTCGGGGATAGCTGGGGTGGCTTGAGAACGAAGCCTGTTCGCAGCCTCTTGTCGCCACCTCGCTACCTCGGCTTGAAGGTTGGCCATTTGAGTGGCCATGTCTCCAAGGCTATCTTCATCTCCTCCGGAAGGACCTTCCGGGTCTTGAGAACTGGTATGATCAGTTCGAATCGGAATGGAGGGTGGTGGAATGACTCCGGACGGTCGGAGTATGGAAGGGGTTGGCGGAGAGGTTTCGTATCCTCGAGGGATAGAAGCCCCTTGCGGAGTTTGAGGTGGAGGGATAGTCGAAGACCCTCTGACTTCGACTGTGTCGAAGGGTATCTCTCCGGAGATCCGAGAGGACCTCCGAGTGGGATTGCGAGGTGCGCTCCGCTTAGGAGGCATGATGTAAGAAGTTGGTAGAGAACGAAGTTTTTTGGACTAAGTTCCCCACGGACGGCGCCAACTGTTGGCGTAAAAGATTACGCTAACAGGTTTCTGTAGAAAAGAAACTAACAAACGAAGTGTTTGTGAAGCAAACTGTTCTAAGCCTCCGAAAGGATAATAGCTTAGAATAGTTCGAAAGTGTGTATTGAATCACTTGTAATCCGTCCCTATTACAGGGTGAAATGGGGGGTATTTATAGGCCTAAACATTAAGGAAAAGACCTATTTACCCCTCTATTACAACCGACATTAAGGAAACTATTCGGTTTCCTTAATAGGGCTAAAATGGTAAAAGACTAATCTAATAGGATAGAAGATAAGTCTTCCATCTTAGCTGGCAGAAAAGATCCTGAAGGGCTTTGGTTCGAAGACATACTTCGAACTAGTGCCTGTCTTCGGGCTTCGAACGAGGTTCTGGGCATCTTCGAAGATGGTCTTCGGACAATCTTCGAACTGGTTGACTATCTTTATGCTGCTTCGGTAATAACTCCGAAGATGAGATATTTTCCCCCAAAATTCGCCTTCTAAATTAGATAATTTAAAAGACCTGGGGCGTCCTGAACGAAGGATGATATATGGTCCTTCCCATTTATTTCCTAATTTCCCCGAAGCGATAATGCTTCACAGTACTAAATGACCTGGTTTAAGTTCATTAAGCTTTATCTTCGGGTCATACCAATTCTTCGTCTGATGTTGATACTTCGTTAGGTTAGCAACAGCTCGAAGCCTTGTTTCTTCAGTTAGGTCCAGTGAAGTGTGTCTTTCATTTTTTGTTTCAGTTTCGATGGTGCAAAGGGATCCTCCCTTAAGCTCCGTTGGCGTCATGGCTTAATCTCCGAATAGTAACCTAAAAGGGGTGAAACCTGTGGACATTGCTTGAGTGGTCCGAATGGACCACAAAATCTTCGGAAGTTCTGTGGTCCATAGCCCCTTTGCTAATCCTACTATTCTTCGATTCAGGCCCTATAAAATATTACCATTAGCTCGCTCGACGACTCTATTGGATTGAGGATGCCGGACAGCTGCAAAACATATTTCAATTCCTAGGCCTTCACAGAACTCTCTGAAGGGTTCGACATCAAATTGAGTGTCATTATCGATTGCCAGCTATCAAGGCACTCCGAACCTGCAAATAATATTTTGCCAAAAAATTTGTACATTCTTTGAAGTGATAGGTGTGAGGGGTTCTGCTCCAACCCACTTAGAAAAATATTCAATTGCTACCACTGCAAATTTTAAACTGTCTTTTACCATTGGGAAGGGGCCAATGAGATCCATACCCCACCGGGCCATTGGCCATACCGGAGCAATAACTTGAAGCGGTGTTGGTGGATGATGACTCCATCTTCCCATCCATTGACAACCTTGGCAAGTGCGGACTAAAGCCTCCGCATTAGTTACTATTGTAGGCCAATAAAGCCCCTGGTGAAGTGTTTTTCCTACTAAGGCCCAAGGGGCAAGATGGATGCCACAAAGGCCTTTATGAATTTCTCGGAGTATATCTTGGCCTTTGTCTTGGGAAATACATCGGAGTAGGGAGAACATACTCCGGCCTTATATAAAATATCGTTGATAATATGATAATTCTAGATTCTTAACTGTAGTCTTGATAGCTTCGGGCCTTCGGGCAAATCAGCTTCGCCTTGCAATAATTCCATAATTGAACTCCTCCAATCGGTGCTCGGTATACAAAGGACCAACGTAGGAGGGAGTTGGGGCACCGAAGGGGAGGTAAGTTCTTCATAAAAAGCCCCTTCCAGAATATCTATGGCTTCGGCTGCAGCTTTTGCCAAGATATCTGCTTGTGCATTGTCGACTCATGGGATGCATCGGACAAAGATCCCTTTAAATGCTGCTTTGATCTTGCGGATCTCTTCTAGATATCTAGCAAGTTGCAGATGCCAAACTTGGAAACTTTTATCAACGTGCCTTGCTACAATTTGGGAATCTATTTTTATAACAACTCTTGTACACCAAGGGCACGTGCCTTGTGAAGACCTAGTAAAATTTCTTCGTACTCCGCAACATTATTGGTGGACTTAAAGTTGAGCCTTGTGGAGTACATTGCTTTCTGCCGAGAAGGTGAAATTATGACTGCCCCGGCACCTGCTCCGGATGCTTGAAAAGCTCCATCGGAGTATATGGTCCATATTTCTTCATTTGATTCTTCTGGAGCCCATACTGCAAACAGAGTCCATTCTGCTACAAAATCAGCCACCACTTGTGACTTGATTGTTGTTCTTGCTATAAAGGAGATGCCGAAGGGGGCTAGCTCAACAGCCCACTTTCCAATTCTCCCTGTAGAGTCCTTGCTTCGGAGCATATCTCCCAGAGGATAAGAAGTTGGTACAATTACATTATGTGCCAAAAAATAATGTCGTAATTTCCTCGAAGCCATTACCAGAGAATAAGTGAATTTTTCCAATTCGGAATATCGAGTTTTTGTTCCGGATAAGGCTTCTAACACAAAATATACCGAATTTTGTACCAACTTCCCATTTAAGTCCATCTCTCAAACAAGGACCGCACTGACAACGGAGCCTGTAGCTACAAGATAGAGGAGAAGAGTTTCATCTGCGATGGGCAGAGTGAGTGTTGCAAGGTTGCGAAGATAATCTTTAATATCATCGAAACTCTTCTAGCACTCCGGTGTTCATGCAAAATCTTCGGATCCTTTTAAGGCTTTGAATATTGGGAGACTCCGCTCTGCGGAACTTGACAGAAATATGCTAAGGGTCGTGAGGCATCCAGCAAGTTTTTGAACTTGCTTCAAATTTTCCGGTGGAGCCATTCTCTGCAATGCACTTATTTGAGTAGGGCTAGCTTCGATCCCTCTACTCAAAACAAAATACCCTAACAATTTCCCAGCTTGAGCTCCGAAGATACATTTTTCGGGGTTGAGGCGAACTCCACATGCCCGGAAGCTCTCAAAAGTTTCTGCTAAGTCTAGATTATGATGGTGATTTAAAGCACTCTTTATTACAATATCATCCATATAGGATTCGACATTGCGACCTATCTGGTGACCTAGAGCCTTAGCAATTAACCTTGAAAAAGTTTTCCCATCATTTCTTAAGCCGAAGGGCATTCTTACATAGCAAAAGACTCCCGAAGGAGTTAACAAGCTTGTCTTGGCTTTGTCTTCGCATTTTATCCATATTTGATGATATCCAGAGTACGCATTGAGGAAGCTCAGAAGCTCAGAGCCAGCAGTGGAGTTGACTAATTGATCAATATGGGGCATGGGGTAGGGGTCATGTGGGCATGCTTTGTTCAGGGATGTGAAGTCAATGCATATGCGCCACTTAACGGATGCCTTTTTCTTGACGAAGACGGGGTTGGCTAACCACTCCGTATGGGCCACTTCTCTAATGATCCCGGCCTTCAACAATTTTTCCACTTTTGCTTTAGCAAGGTTCGCCCTTTTTATTGACAATTTGCAGAGCCCCTAGCGAACAGGTCGAACCCGTGGGTTGATGAGTAGGCTGTGCTCAATGATACTTCGGTCGACTCCAGGAATATCTTCGTCGGACCAGGCAAAGACATCCAAATTTTCTTTAACTAATTCTTCCAGTGAAGTAGCAATTTCTGAAGGCAATTTCTTGCCAAACTGGATGGGATAGTCCTTGTCGTCCTTGACAATGATCTTTGTTACAATTTCACCTTTGGGGCTTGGCCTGGGGGAGGATATATTAGAGAATTCACTTGACGCAGGGGTATCCTCCGAATGGTCTTGCACATTATTTATCTGTCTAGGATCAAGGGGTGGACCATGGCCATATTCTGCCCTTCGCGCCGCAGCTTGGTCACCGAAGACAGTAAGCACTCCTCCTTGTGTGGCCATCTTCAGACATAGATAATTATGATGTGTCAGTGCTCTGAATTGATTTAGCATGCTCCTTCCAAAGATGATATTATAGGCATAAGGGGCATCAATGACGTTGAATATCACCTCCTCTGTTCTAGCCAAGAGCCCCTCTCCGAAGGTGACCTCGAGGCCTATTTGGTCGAGGGCATCGAGAGGAGGGACTGCAAAGCCTTGAAGCGAATGAGCTGCTGGGAGTAAATGTTTCCGCGGGATGCATAGCTGGTCGAAGGCCTGGATGAAGATAATATATGTGGAGTTTCTGCCATCAACCAGCACTCTTCGGACCTTCATTCCTGCAATATCAGCAGTGATAACAAGGGGGTCCGAATGAGGAAATTTAATACCCACTGCATCGGCTGTGGAGAAAGATATAGGCATGTGAAACCACTCGGGCTTCTCAGCAGTCGACGAGGAGGTCCCAATATGCCCTACTTCATGAACATACTCCCTTCTTTGCCTTTTAGACATGCCGCCCAAGGTTCTTCCACTAGAGATGGGAAGAACCACTCTTTTGCCACGGTCTTGTGTATCTTCTTACTTCGGAGGTGGCATAACACTAGCCACTGAAGGCTGTCTTGGGGCCTCAAAGATGTCTACACGTCCGACGGTCTACACCAGCTTCGGACGTGCCTCGGGAGGGGCTCGGTCAGTAGTGCCTCGACCAGAGCTCCTCTCGAGGTACTCGCTCCTCAGTGCTAGTATAGACTTATATGCATCGGTAGTATGGCTCTGATTCTCACCGTGGACACAGCAGAAGAAGGCTTGGCCTCTGCCAGCCAGCTTCCCTAGCGGCCTCCAGCCGCTGACCGTGTTTCCTGAAGCTTGTGGATTCTTAGGGGGCAATTTTGACGAAGAGGGGTCAATATTCAAGACTTCGAAGCGAGGATGTTTTCGCTCTCTTTGGCTATCATTGCGATTATTCTCGAAGAGAGAGACTTGTGAAGAACTTTGGGGCTTCGACTCAATCTTGACTTCTTGAAGGAAGGTCGATGAGGATGAAGTGGTTCTTCGAAGCCATCCTTCTTTAGACCTAGCATACTCCTCAAAATACGCCATCAGCTCCACTATTGAAGATATATGCTTTTGATAAAGTTGTCAAGCAGGCCCGCATTTGTGACACCTTCGCGCTCCGTATCAACGACGGACGATGTGCATAACCCCTTTATCTGAGATTTTGTATGAGCGAAGCGCTTGAAAAATTTCGCAAAGTTTCTCCAGGTTGCTGCTTCACCTGAAAAAGACTCTCGGTAGACATAGAGGGCACGAAGGTCCCTTGGAAGTTATTCACGAACTTCTTCCTCAACTACTCCCAAGATTTAATTGATCCTCAATTCAAAGACCAGAACCAACGCAGAGTGACTCCTTCGAGCGCAAGGGGGGAACATTTCACCATTGTGTCTCAGACCCCTCCGCTAGCCTCGATTGCTAAAGCATACGAGCGGGAAAATTCTTCAGGATCTTCCTCTCCGGAGTACTTACAAAGCTTCGAAGTCCTGAATTTGGGGTCGAAGCGCACCTTTTGCAAGTCTGGGTGTAACGGAGATTCATCATCAAAAGAAGAATTCTTAGTGCTTCTTAGAATCTCATAGGCTTCAGGATAGAAGGCAAGATCATCATCTTGAGGCACCTCCGGGATGACAAGGCTAGCTTGAGGGCGAAGCCTGTAAGTAGCTTCCTGCCTCCACCTTGTCACTTCGGCTTGAAGATGGGCCATCTAGGTTGCCACGTCATCCGTACGATCTTCATTTCCTCCAGAGGGGACCTCCGGGTCTTGAGAAATGAATAAGTTAGTTCGGAGCACAATCGGAGCCATGGGAGAGGCTCCGCTGGTTCGGAGCATGGACGGAGTCTCAAGAGGGGCTTCGCATGCTCGAGAAAGAGTATTTGTTTTTGGAGTTTGAGGTGGGGGACCACGAAGGGTCCTTCGACCTTAGTGGTGTTTGAAGATCTCAATCCAGAGGTCCGAGAAGACCTCCAAAGGGGACTAGTGTGTAGGCTCCGCTTAGGAGGCATGGCTCTAGAAAAGGATTGGTAGAGAGCGAAGTTTTCATACTTGGTTCCCCACGGACGACGCCAACTGTTGGTGTAAAAGATTACGCTAACAGGTTTATGAAACTAAGTGTTTGACAAATGAAGTGTTTGTTTGACTAAACTATTCCAAGCCTTCGAGATGGATAATAACTTGAGATAGTTCGAAGTGTGTATTGAATATCTGAGTATTCAATACCCTTTACAAAGTGAAGAGGGGTATTTATAGACCGAATACATGGGAAAATACTTCTTTACCCTCCAATTGCAAACGACTAAGAAGATCATTTTTAATATTCTTCATAGGGGTAAAAGAGTAAAAGACTAGTCTAATTAGATAGAAGATAAATCTTCTATCCTTGTTGGCAACCCCCTTTGGGTGAAGAGGCTTTGGGAGGCTCCCCTCCATCGAAGCCTCGACAGAGGTCTCCACTTCATAGGGCTCCGAATACAATGGAGCCTTGATGCTTTTAGGATCTTCGAAGACCAAAGTCGCTGACTTCGTTTCTTCTGCTTGTATTGACATAGAAGTGTCCTTTACTTTTGTTGACTTTTGGAGAATGAAATATTTTCCCCCAACACAAACCATTCTAGAATATTGAACAACTATTGTTATTTATTACGAATTCAAAATAACTTCTCCTAAACATGAAGAAGAGATCATGTCTTTGCCTAAGGCGGAAATGAAATAACAATTATTCAATTCCTAAACTAGACTTGATAGTAGTTGTAGTGAATAAACATCGACGGCCAACGCTGCAACACTGGCACCATTTCCGATGAGGACATCCATCTTGCCACTAGCACACTTCCTTGACATACTCAGCCCCTGCAACAATTTGCAAGTATGAATTATTGAACTGGTATCATATACCTATGAGTCATTTCGACGAGTAACAAGTTCAACCATTAATACTTGAAGCGGAAGTCGTACTTCCCTTCTTTTTCTTCTCTTCCAAGTATACCTTGTAGTTGCGCTTCTAATGCCCAGTCTTGTGGCATGGTAGCACTCATCAGAGTTGGTAGGACCTGACTTGGACTTTCTAGTCGGCTTAATACTAGAGATCGAATCTATTAACTTAGCATTTTTCCTCCTTCTCTTTTTTCCCTCCTTCTGAATAACCATCACATGGTTCAGAGTCTTTCTGATACTCTCCTCAGTAGCTTTTAGCATCCCATGCAACTCGGCTAGAGTCTTCTCCAGTCCAACCATGTTATAATTCATGATGAACGGCTCAAAGCTAGTGGCAGCGACTGGAGAATGACATCAATAGCTAGGTATGGATCTAGTGGAGTGCCCAGTCTCTCTAGAGTCTCTACACAACCAATCATCTTGATCAAATGAGGGCTCACTGGGCTCCCTTCTGCCAGCCTGCTACCAAACAACCATTTAGACACATTGTATCTTTCTGCCCTTGCCTAGTCCTGAAGCATGCCCTTAAGACCTACGATCATATTATAAGCATCATGGTCCTCATATTGTTTCTGAAACTCAAAGGACATGTAGACAAACATTAGACAGCTGACATCCACGGAATCACTAGCATGCTTCTTGTTGTGGCAATTGCGTTAGCTACAGCAGGTTTTGTGTGTATATAGTGTATAGAGTAAACCTCGAAGGATTCTCACAGAGGTAGATAGGATTTATACTGGTTCAGGCCTCCTTGGAGGGACAATAGCCCTACGTCCAGTCTACAGTGGATTTGGCATAGTTTTGCCTCTGCTGGATCTGTCTACAAGGGCATGGCCCTACTTTCATAGGCACACAGGCCAAAGGAAAAGACTTGATTGCCCTCTATAGGCCGTAGGCCTTATAGGGGTAAGAAAGGAAAAAGGTGAGGGTACTGTGCATTTGACTTTACAGATGGGCATACAAACGTCACTTCTGAGCAGGTATACGACATACTAGGGGCGAGGGGTCCCCGATATGGCTTTACACTGTAGCGATGCTTGGATATTTCTTCTGTCTTGGAGTACTTGGCAGAGGCAGTTGTGCAAGCTCCGAAGGGAACCCCGAAGCAGACTTCGAGGAGGGCTTTGAGGTGGGCTTCGAATTGGCTCTCGGAGTGGGATCTAAGGGGCTCCGGAGAGGGCTTCGAAGGGGACCGGAGGGGCCCCGGGGGCTTGGCTCCGAAGGAGACCAGTGGGGTCCCGGAGGCTGGGCTTCGAAGGGCTCCGGAGGGATCCCGGAGGCGTCCTAGAGGCTTGGCTCCAAAGGGCTCTGGAGGGTTCCCGGAGGCATCCTCGAGGCTTGGCTCCGAAGGGCTCCAGAGGGATAAGCCTGGCTGCACTTGGAATTGTCTTCGTCAAAGGGGGTCGTACTTCGTTCTCAGACTTCGATGGGGACAGACTCTGGGCCCAAGGCCTTCAGAGGCTGACATCATTTGGCCCATGTTTAAGGGAAAGCTTATTCTCCCAACACTTCTCATAATAACGCTTATTTGCTGCAGAAGCATGATCTCCTAGTTCATCAGGGTGAGGTACCTCTAGAACATAATCTTTTTTCTCTTGCTTGAGAACAATTCTCAAGTTTCTGTACCAGTCCATAAAATTTGTTCCAGACAATTTATCTCGTTCAAGAATAGACCGCAAATTAAAAATTGGAGTGCTCTTAACAGTAGTAGGTGATGCCATGATCTACAAAAGATTAAATGCAAGGTTCAACACTGTGTGATTTTTATCTTCTATCCAATAAAAGATGTCCGACTATCTAAACCAGTCACTTTCCCTCCCATGACTAATAGTGGTGCAAGATCTATGATCACACTATCTTCTAGTGAGCTTTGGCATCACTACTAGAAGCTAGTTGACATAGGTAAGCAACTCTTTGCTAATCACATCGTATGTGACTCTTGTCATTGGAGAAGCATCCAATGCTCGACCCCAACTCTTATGCTCCAAGGCCCAAAACCATTTTGATAGCCTTGTCAAGTGAACCAATACTATGCGTGCAGAAGTCCGACTTCCGCTCCAACTGGTAGCGATAAAGATAGCACCCTACTTTGGTAGACCCACTATCGATGAGCACGAACCTTGGTGTATGCAGCTATTGGGTAGAGCATTAATGCTTAATTTTCTGAGGGAAAACTATTCTAGCACTGTAACGTCCCTAGCGCACACGAAACATGCAAGAATAGAATAACAGGAACATAAGAAAGCATCACGGGCAATCATATTAACTGTTACATAGCATGGCCTTCTTTACATGGCGATCTCCATCTCCATGGCTCCCATCAATTAGTGCGTTCTCCCAGCCACCATAAAGAGTACTAGTCCATCTCGCATAGGCTATACTAATTACATAGGCAGAAGCACCACGGAAACGACGTGCAAGCCGTAATAAATTTTACATCAGCCTTGGGCTATAAATAACCATGACACGTGGGCCATATTTAATTTACATTCATTGCATGCATTGCATGCATCTCATACATCACATTTATCCAAGGCCATGTCAGTCACATCATTGTCTGCAAAACAAAGTTAGGCGAGCAATCTACAAGTGACTGGATTCTAGATTTGAAAAACTTGGGTCAATAGGCTCGGTTTTTCAAATTTGTGTGGGCGGAACTTCCGATTTGGCATCGGAATTTCCGATCCATCGGAATTTACGATCAATATCGGAATCCCGCACTACAACAATTTCTTTCTGTATCGAATCATTATTCGATATCGAAACATCCGATCACCATCGGAACATCCGATCCGCCATCAGAACATCTGATCATTATCAAAACTTCCGATTTACCGCGGACAGAAACAAATCTAATCTGTTTTTCCACCATGTATCTCCATACATGAGGGATCTAGATCGAACACTACGCACGTAGGCTCTGATGCCACTGTTGGGAAATAGGGGAGCTACGCTAGCTGGCAAATTCAAAATTTCCGCCCTAAAACCCAAGACCCATGCGCGTGTGAGATCATAGATCGGTAACTTCTAGCACTTGACGTGCTAGGTGCAGCGGAAGAATAGGTTGATGAAGCTCGTCAAGCCTGTCCTCGCTTTGTGCCGGTCATTCCTCACCGATAAAATCGATGAAGAAGTCGCCTTCCTCGTGGTGACGACCATCAGCGTCGCTTATGGAGTAACGCCTCCACGGAGTCCACACATACAGGGATGGAGAGTTTCTCCCACGGCAGCGTGCAAGCATCGCATGTGAGAGATGAGAATTCCTCGATCTCAACGTTTGAGATCAAGAAAGGGAGGAGAGGAGTCTATGGTGTCTAGATCTAATCTAGGCTTATTCCTTGTTCCAAGACCTCCTCCTCCTCTCCTTATATAGAGCTAAAAGCCTCCTGGGTCGTGCACATCTTGGAACCCACAAATTAGTTATAACTAATTCATATTCGTAATAGATCCAATCTGATACACCACATCGAAACTTACGATCTGGATCAGAACCTCTGACAAGGTATTTTTCTGGTCTCCAAATTCAGCATGACATGCAATAGATCCAATCTGTTTTTGCCCACCTCAGAACTTCCAATACCATATTGGAACTTCCGATCAGTACAATTCTCTCCGATTCCAAATCGGAACTTTTGGCTCGTCGGAACTTCCGATACCATATCAGAACTTCCGAAGGAACATTTGCTCTCGTATCGAGACCAGAAAATAATCGGAACATCCAATACTACCTATCGGAACTTCCGATCCACAGAATTTTCTTGTGCATATCCTTCAAAGATGTCCACGAGTGTCGTTGTTGGAGCAACGCCTCCACGGAGTCCACACGTACAGGGATAGAGTACCTCCCACAGCAGTGTGCTAGCACCGCACGTGAGAGACATGGATCCTTGACCTCAACGATTGAGATCAAGAAAGGGAGGAGAGTAGTCTTTGGTGGCTAGGTCTAATCTAGGCTTATTCCTTATTTTCAAGACGTCCTCCTCCTCTCCTTTTATAGGGATGATAGCCCCCTAGTCGTGCTCATCTCGAAACCCTCGAAACCGTAATAGATCCAATCTGTTCGCCCACGTCAGAACTTCTGATCCTGGATTGGAACTTCCGACAGGGTATTTTAGGTCTATCGATACAGTACGACGCGCAATAGATCCAATCTGTTTTTGCCCACCTTGGAACTTCCGATGCCATATCGGAACTTTCGATCAGTACAAAATTCCCCGATTCCAAATTGGAACTTCTGGCTTGTCGGAACTTTTGATACCATATCAAAACTTCCGAAGCAACATTTGCTCTTTGTATTGAGACCAGATAATAATCGGAACTTCCGATACTACCTATCGGAACTTCCGATCCGCAGAATTTTCTTGGGCATAACCTTCAGGCAGAGCGAAAGGCAAAAGAGGAGCATGATGCTGATAGAGAGAGGAAGCATGAGATGGCTCATCGTGCTAAAGAAGCGGGACATGAGGCCATAAGGAAGGGAAATTTCTCTCTTGATTTTGGGCATATAGTCTTTTAAATAGATTTGTCAATTCTTTATTCTTCTCGAAGTGACGCTAGAAATTTGCACCTAAATGATGCATACACCATTGAGATTAGATGTCCCTCCAATGATAAGGCTCGTCCGAATCATTCTTTATATGTTGAACTGCCTTTATAAGCCTGACATGTTGGTCATGTATCACACAAATATTTTGCCTATCTTGAACAATTCCAATGTGCAACTGTCGTAAGAACCACAACCATCATTCATAGTTCTCACTTTCCACAAAACCAAAGGCAACTGGCATAACTTGATTGTTGTCGTCAACACCAATAGTCGTCGACCTCTATACTTTCCGGTTAAAATGTTCCATCCACACAAAGAATGAGACAACAATACTTGAACGCCCGAATGCAAACACCGAGTGCAATGAATACTTAGTGTAGTGAGGGAAGGGGGCATTCGGGCCCCTTTATATAGGGGAACATTCGGCTATTGATGGGCCGAACCAAGCCACATTAGCCTAGTTCGGCCGTTGATCAGGCAAACTAGGCTGACATGGCCTTGTTCGGTTGGAAGAGCCATTGCACCACCCAAAAATAGTCGTTGTGCACCACATCACCCCGGTTCGGCTGATGGTCGATCGAATCGCGTTGTCGTGGCACGTCTCGCCTGACCATCGACCGAATCGAGGATGACATGGTCCATTTCGACCCATCAACTACCAACAACTACCTATTTTTACAATTTTTTGAAACTTTTATACACATTTGAATTTTTTTCAAAAAAATATTTAATAAAAAATTCCAGAAACAAATACCCTCTATTTGATTGGTTATGCTCCATCGATATAACAAATAGTCTAAATTAGTGTAGCGATCGTTAAGACACAATCTCTAAACAGTTATAGTTGATTATCAATGTTACCTCCTTTACGATTGACAATCGGACCAGCTTTTTGGAGTTGGTAGCGATCACTGAGACAGAATATCACTGTACGGTTATAATTGGATCAACTTTACCTCCTTTCTAATCGACAATATCACTCAAATCCCCTTCAGCTGAGCTGGGTGGAATTTTTGAAACGCGCATGTTGAGGTCCGTAGTCACTGGATGCGCGAGGTGCCGCGGTTGCATACTTACAAATTAGAATGTGTATGTGCAGTGCCTTGAAACCTTAGAGTAACGGGGAAGAAGCATACTAAAGAATATCAAGGAAATTCATTCAAATTGCATGATTATTGAATAGTTCAACACTTTGCACCGTCACATAAATAAGGAGGTTGCAATAGTATGTTTGTCGTTTAAACGATACGAATTTGAGGCGTATTTCGGTACTAATCTTCTATCCTGTCACAGGAAAAATTCTTGTTCGTCAACATCAGAGGATGAATGGTCAGCCTCAGCCTCAGCCGTCTCCTCAATCTGGTCGAGGAAACGGAGCATGACTTCCAGACTTTTCTCATCTGCATAATAAACAATTTAAGAATGATGTTACTTTGACAATTGCCCCATGAAATGCTTGTTTGAAAATTTGACGTTGAAATTACGGTGGAAAGTGTTCACTATACATGAACGAAGTAAAGCCTATAGGTGGTGCACGTAATTTCTTCTGTTTCGCAAGCGACGCACGAGGATATAGATTAGATAGCATTTGACTGGAATAGAGAACGGACGAAGTTTTCTTACAGGCTACAGCTACATGCTTATGCATGGATTCAGTGGACTCAACAGAGTTAGCACACATGTTTTGCCCACTGATTTGTTCTAAATTCTTTTACTATTAAAGCATCAATTTTGGTACGGGTGGGCTAACGACTTTCTGAACTTATGCAAGACAGATGAGCTTACCGAGCCTTGGAACCGTGTGGCCCTTTGGGTGACGTATGATGAAAGGATCCACATATGATTCTACAAGCTTTTCACCATAGGTTTTCAGAAAGTCATTGTCACCTGCAAATATAATTAAAACTTGGTCAATGACCATTCGTTGTTTTCTAACCACTCAGTACATGTAATGATTTTCTACAGAAACAATTGACATAAAGATGGTACTGGAACAGATAATAGCATCAAATTAACCAAGCATATTATCACAAAATTACAAGCTAAATACGAGAAAATAATGAGATCAATAATTTGTTCGCATACTGTTCATTTCATAAGTTATTATAGTCAAAGTTGCCATATTTTTAAGCACTTAATTAGTAACAGTTTACAATATCTACAGACTCTGGAAGATTTGACTACAAGCATAAAGTCATGAGAAGCAAACAGTTTTTTCTTTTAGAACAAAACGATATTGTATGCTTTTTCCAAAAAACAAAACAAAAGCACACTGTTGATGCGAATATTTTAAGCACGTTGCCTAAAAACAAACACTACGGACATGAAAAATGGAATATAAAGTCAGTAAAAACACCACTGTTACGAGCATGCGGTTGTGGATACGCCCGCTCGTAAGCACGGGTCCCCGGTCGATGACCGGGTCGCAGACCGCTCGACGAAGAACTCGCCGGAGCAGCGTGCGCCTGAGATTGGCTGTTAATCGGAGCCACCGCCTGTTCTTTGGTTTGATTTGGCAAAAAGCATGCCTCCCTTCTTTCCCTCTCCATTCCTTTATTCTCTCTTCCTGATTACATGCACATGCAGATCTTAATTATTCCAGATCCTAATTATTCCCCTTTCCTAACTATCATCCACCCCCTTCCATCTAAGCCACTGCCTTACCATGCACAGATGGTGGACCATGGCGCCTAATAAATACTCTATCCATGCCAGCCATAACATCACTCCCCTCCTGGAAATGAAGCTTGTCCTCAAGCTTACAATCAGGGAATGAACGCCTAAGAGCCATTGCATCCATCCAGGTTGCATCCTCCTCTGACTCGCCTGTCCAGTGCACCAAGAATTGACGATGACCTTCCATGAAACGTTGTGCCAACAACCGATATGGTTCGGGTTGGCCAGGGGCAGCAGCTGGTAGCAACTCACTGGGTATGTCAGCCACATGTGTTGGAGGAGTACCCTTAAATCGCTCCAGCAGTGAAACATGGAAAACATCATGAATCCTAGACGCTGCAGGCAGCTGTAACCTGTACGCCACTTCACCGATACGCTTCAGCACCTGAAAGGGCCCATAGAACCGTGGAGATAGCTTGGACCATGGCGATGACTCGCGAGCAGACCGCTGCCGATGGCGCTGCAGTTTGAGCCACACCCACGAGCCCACCTCGAACACCTCTTCTCTGTGCTTAGTATCATAGTATTGCTTCATTCTATTTTGTGCTTGTAGTAGCTGGGCTCTCGCTTGCTGTAGGAGAACATCCCGGTCAACAAGCGCACAATCCACTGAGTCAATACATGTCGACCCCTGCTGATATGGCAACAATGGGGGTGGTGAACGCCCATAAACCAACTCAAATGGCGTCAGACGATGGGCAGAATGAAAGGAGCTGTTATAACAATATTCTGCCCATGGAACCCATTGTGCCCATGTTGAGGGGTTAGAGGCCGCCATACACCGTAAGTACATCTCAATGGTCCTGTTGACAACCTCGGTCTGTCCATCCGTTGTGGATGATAGGCTGTGGACAGCAATAAAGTCGTCCCACTCCTCTTGAACAGCCCTTGCCAAAAAGCACTAAGAAACACCGGATCTCTATCCGACACAATGGACTCCGGTATACCATGCAGCCGCACAACCTGATCAAAGAATAATTTGGCCACTGAAGATGTTGTTGCCGGCCTGGTGAGGGGAAGGAAGTGTGCATATTTGGATAACCTATCAACCACCACTAGCAGTGTCGTCTTACCCTGGGACTTCGGCAATCTGTGATGAAATCCATGGAAATGTCCGCCCACACTTGGTGGGGAATAGCCAGGGGTTGCAGTAGGCCGGCAGGGGCTTGAGTGCTTGCTTTATGCTGCTGGCATATTGAGGAGCCATGCTGAATAGCGTGGGCCTCATGGCTCCAGATGTGATGAGTCATTGTCAACGATAGTCAAAGAGGACTGAAAAGAGAGAGAAGACCTGCTGCGTCTGGGCCGAGTGTGACTCAGGTACACGGGCAGCAAGCGACTGTCGGGCAGAGGAGGCCGCGAAGTCGGGCTGGCCCAATCCGGGTACATGGGCTAGGAGCAGCAGAGGATCCACTGGACTGTTGACCAGGATTGACTCAGGTATACGGGCGGTGAGCGATTGCCGGGCTGAGAGAGCTGCGGAGTCGGGCCGGCCCAATCCGGGTACCTGGTGCAACGTCGGTGGACGCTTTGTCAGTTTCGGCGCAAAACTGACGACCGCTGATCTTGGATCGGACCGTCCTGGAGTGAAGCCGTAGTCGCTACGAAAGCTCCGCATCAGGACAAGTTACCTTTATTTAGTTTTTTACTATTTTGTCCCTAGGCCCACAGTCTGTCAGTCGAGTCTGTAAAAATATCCTAAGGGCAGTTTAGTCTTTTCCATTTATTTCAGCGTCTGTAAAAAACCCTAGGGGTATTTCTGCATTTTACCCATTTATTGGGCTGCCTATAAATAGGCCCCAATCCCTAGGGTTAGGGTTAACTCACTTTAATCAAAATCAGAGTTCAATCTTTTTTGTCCTGGTATGTGCGCCGCCAGTCTGTGTTCATCCCCTGGCATTTTTTGTTCTTCTCCGCCGCCATTGCTCATGGCATGTAAGTCAGGTTCCGCATCCCAGGCACGTTGAGAAATCACTTGATCAATATTTATTCATCTTGTTCTCTGATCGTGTCTTGCTGCTGATTCATTTCGATTTGCGTGCCTTCTGGTTGCGTCTGCATGCGGGGTTGTAGACAGAGTTCTGTGCTCTAGGAGTATTTTATTTGTCTCTGTTCTTCAGCCGCGTCCTTATTCCAAGTATTTTTTATTGGATCTGCGTTGCCTATGGCGCTGTAGCCCGCGGTCTATGGACTGGCCTCTAGGCCCTTATCAGCCGCCTGGAAGAGTATATTCTATTGTTCTTTCTTAGCATGGCGTTCTGATCGATGCTCTGGCAGAGGTGTCAGTTGGGTGTCGTGGCTCTGTTTGTGACTGGTTTGTGACGTGCGGAACCAGGCTTCTTCCATTGCATGCTTCGATCTTGTGTCTAGGCTTTGCGAAGCTTGTGCGAAGTACTTTTCGAAGGTTGTTCTCTCGAAACCTACAACTTCATTCGCTGCCTTCCGAAGGCTTCATATTACTTCGAAACGTTGTCTGTCTTTAGTTGTGCGAAGCTGTCTTGTGTCGAAGTTTGCTTGTCCGTATTGTTTCTTTGCGAAGGTAATTTTTGCCTTGCTGTCCGTGCTGGCTTCGGTTCGAAGCTATCACTTCGGCATTATTTCGATAAGCTGCTAGACTTCGCACAACATTATTCGAAGCCAGCTTCGCACGAAGCATTGTTGTTACTTCGGAGTTCTTTTGCTTGTTCGAAGTGTGTCCGAATTTGTTTTTGTTCAGCTTCGAAGCACGCCTCGTCTCAACTGCTTCGGAGTAGGCTTCGGCAGTACAGACTTCGACACTTCGTCTCCGAAGCCACCTTCGACAAAATTGCTACGGAGTAGTCTTCGGCATTACAGACTTCGGCACGTCCTCTCCGAAGCCATCTTCGAACAACCTTCGACATACAGGACTAGAAGCTTCACACAACTGATCCGAACAGGCTTCGTCAAGTACCTTTCTGGAGACAACTTTGAACAGTATCTTCTCATTCTTTTTCATTGTACTGAGGTTAAATGGCTATGGTGAACTCTGTTCTGCTCATGTTTTTAATGTTGTACTTCTCTGCCTATTAGCACTGTGTTGGTGTTTCTTTGTCTAGATCACCGGTCGTTTATAAGCTAGATACTTTTAGGCTTTGGTGATCTGTTCACGTTTTGGCTGCAAAGTCTTTTGAGGTGCGTTGGGTGTTGGGACCAGGCCATTGATTCAAAAGAATTTTATAGGCGCCCATTCACCCCCCCTCTGGTCGCTACTTTCGGTCCTACAAGTGGTATCAGAGCCTGGTTAGGGTTTTTCCATACCTTAACCGGTTCTAACCCCAGTAGTGATCATGACTTCTCCTGGCAAGGTCCCGTCCTTGGAAGCTTATGGCTATAATTATTGGAAGACTCGCATGCGAGCCTATCTCATGAGCCAAAGCTCGGACATCTGGGACATTTGCATTCACACTACTTTCACAGTGTTGCCTGTTGATGAGCGTGATTCTCCGGATATCATTGCCCAACATCAGAACAACAACAAAGCGGTGAATATTCTGTTCTCTGGTTTAGGTCCCACTGAATTTGAGCGTGTTAGCCATCTCTCCACTGCGAGAGAGATCTGGGCTACCCTCCAGGCACACCATGAGGGGACAGCTCAGGTCAAGGCTCGGCTCTATCAGACCTACCGGCGTGAGTACGAGAACTTCACACAAAAGCCGGGTGAATCTGTAGAAGCGTTGTTTGGTCGTTTTCAGTCGATCATAAACAAGCTTCGGGACAACAAGGCTGAGGGTGTTCAGTTAGTCTCAGATCATGAACAGGCGCTCAAGGTTCTTCATACCTTGGACCCAAAGATCTGGGAGATCAAGGTATCCTCTATCATTGAGAGCACTTCTTATGATACCTTGACCATTTCTGATTTGTTTAGCAAACTGAAGGCCACCGAGGTTGATACCCAGTTGAGATCAAATCTCACTGGCTCTGGCTCAAAGACTCTGGCACTTGCGACACCGTCGGCTGATCCTAATGCCATGAGTTGTATTGCTTTTTCCTTGATGTCTATCTCCGAGGAACAACTTGATACTCTAGGAGATGATGATTTGTGCCTGTTTAACAACCGGGTGCGATGTGTCTATGATAAGCGAATGTTTAAGAGACACGACACAAAATCCGGATGCTTTGAGTGTGGTGACCCAGGTCATTTTATCGCCGACTGTCCCAAACAGAAGAATTACAAGAAGGGAACCAGCGGCAACTCCTACAACTCTAGCTTAGTCTGCTCCAAGTAGAGAATGAGTGTGAGACCTGCTTGTCTCAGGTGGAGGTTCTAGCTTCCTTGAGAGAGGAGCTAGCAGATTCTCAGAATGAGAACTTTTACCTCCGTTCTATCCTGAGTTGGATCAGTGCCAGAGAGCCACAGCTTGGCATGATGATCCAGCAGTTCAAGAGGAAGGATGGGTTTGGAGTAGGTTACACCTACACCAAGGCTGACTTTGAGAGTGCCCTCAGCCGGGCAGTGGAGTGGAGTAAAATGACTCCAGAGCAGAGATATCCCAAGACTCACTCCACTGAGTCCTCCCAGGCTTGTCAGCCCAAGGATGGAGTGATTCATGAGCCACCTAAAGCTCCACCCAAGAAACCTATCTGGGTTCCAAAGCCCAAAAATCTCCACACTTCTCTTGACTCTCTTCCTGGACCCTCTCAGCCCAAGAAGACCACACCAAACGCTACCAAGCCCAAGATCCCCAAGCCTCAACCACATCCCAAGAAGCCTACCTATCATTGTGAGTACTGTCAGAGAGACGGGCATCTTGCGGAGTTTTGCTTCAGGAGGAAGCGGGTTGAGAGAGCAGAGAGGGCTCGTAGTGATCAGGTGCAGTTCTACCAGCAGGGTGGTAGACTGAGTGTTCCTCGGCGCGGGGAGAGGCTGGAGGCCAGGCCGCGTCGTGTAGGTGGTGGTAGGGGAGACGGCTTTCATGCCCGTGCTCCAGATGGTGGTGCTCGTTCCGGTAGAGCTCCAGGCCGTTTTGGCTACGGACCTGGACCTCGTAGCCGAGGTTTTAGGCAGAACCGAGGACCACGCTTTGAGCCGCGTTTTGGTCCAAACTTTTCTGATGATTTCTGCTTTCCGTCTTTTGAGCAGATGGCTCGACACTGGTTTAGCTCTTTTGCTAAACCCGGTGCCGGACCATTTGCTCCCACTTACAGCCACTGATTGTGCAGGATCGGGGACTGGAGGACGTTTGGATCATGGACTCAGGGTGTTCTCGCCACATGACGGGACATCGCAGATGGTTCTCCAGTCTCACTCCCCCGAGCTCCAAAGAGTACATCACCTTCGGGAACAGTGGTCAAGGAAAATTTTCTGAGCAGATGCACAGCGAGTTTGAGATGAGCCTCATGGGTGAGCTCAAGTACTTTCTAGGGCTCCAGATCAAGCAGACCAAGGACGGCACCTTCATCCACCAAGGTAAGTACACTCGTGACATGTTGAAAAAATTTGACTTTGGTGGTGAGCTGAAGCCGCAGATGACCCCGATGGGCACTTCTGGGGGTCTGGACAAGGACGAGAGCGGCGTCAAGGTCAACGAGAGAGAATTTCGAGGGATGATCGGGTCGCTGCTGTACTTGACTGCGACTAGGCCAGACATACAGTTCGCCGTGGGACTGTGCGCGCTTCCAGTCTTCACCACGCACGTCTCATCGGCAGGCTGTCAAGCGCATCTTCAGGTATCTCACCTATGCGCCTGATCTTGGTCTTTACTATTCAGCATCATCTTCTCTTGATTTATCTGGCTTTTCGGACGCTGACTTTGGCGGGTGCCGGTTGGATCGCAAGTCGACTTCCGGTACTTGCCAGTTTCTTGGTTCTTCTCTTGTCTCTTGGTCTTCTCGAAAGCAATCTGGAGTTGCTCTTTCGACCACAGAGGCTGAGTATGTAGCTGCTGCTAGCTGCTGCTCACAGTTGGTTTGGATGATTTCCACTCTGAGAGATTTTGGGTTGTTCTTTCCTACCAGAGTTCCTTTGTTTTGCGACAGCACCAGTGCAATTAGTGTAGGGAAAAAACCCATGTCTCCATTCAAAAACCAAACACATTGATGTGCGCTTTCACTTTTTGCGGGATCAATATGAGAAAGGTGTCATTGACCTTGTTCATGTTGATACCCATCATCAGTTGGCTGATATTTTCACCAAACCCCTAGACCAGTCTACTTTTGAGCGTTTACGAGGGGATTTGGGTGTTGTGTATCCTTTTTAGGATATTTTGAGTCAGTTCATTTCTTTCTTCTTTACTCTTTTCTTGAGTCTTTTTGTGTGTGTTCATATCATACATATTCACATATCACACTTTTGAGCCTGCTTCTGTTATATGATTGAACTGCTTTACTTATTCTAGCTGGTACATGCTTTTGATTACTTGTCGATGATCATGCTTTGTTTCAGTTCATTTGATATGTCTGATATCTGTCATATGCATGGCTTTTACACTTTAAACTTGAAAAATGATCACCATTGCTTCTGGTAACTAGCATGTGTAGGCTGAGTGCTTTTGCTATCTGTTACATGCCTTGTAGCTAGTTCATCTCATAGATGCAGATATGCAACTTGGACATCTTTATGCTTTAACATGGAAAATATGCTATAAAAATGATAAAAAAATCAAAAATGAATGAAAATTCCATGCCCTTTTATGCTTAAGTTGAGAAGATCCAAGTGGATTTGCTTTGTCGCATTGCTTTGTTCTGGACTGCTTACCATAGCACTTTGGTATGAACTAGGACAGTGTAATGTATGCCAAGACCAATGTCTTAAGCTTCCGATGGTCCAGTTCTGGCCTAGGCTTGACTTGGTCGGTTAGCATAAGGTTTGACATGCAAATAACCCTTGGCAAAAATGAAAAAGGAAAATGAAAAAGCCTGAAAATTAAAAAGACAACAAGTTTGCTGAAGCACTTTGTTTTGGACAATGCTTATCTTGGTAGATATCAGTTAGCTTCTGCATCTCATGCTTTACCTTGCCTGTTAACTGGAAAATGTGGTGATGCTTTTGTTTGCAAAAAAAAAAAAAAAAAAAAAAAACTGAAAAATGCGTGCTCATGACTTTCTTTAGATATCATCTGTTGCACTGATCATGCCATGTGTCTTAGACAGTATGTCTTTTGCTATACTTGTTAGATGTCGTAATTGCAGTCAATCATATCTGAGAAGCATGCTTTCTTCACTCCACCTGCACCCCAGTTGCATTCATTGCATATTTTGAGGGGGAGTTGCATTTCAGGGGGAGTCAGTGTCGTTTTTCGAGTGCTTGATGAGTTCACTTGTCAACAAGGGGGAGAAATTTTGGTATAAGAGTTTAAGGGGGAGTTTTGGCTTTCTCTGGGATTTGTTTCAGGGGGAGTTTTTGTCCCGTTTGTTCTTACTCTTTTGATATCCTTGTTGATGTTTCTGAGACTGCACTCATTTTGAGCTTTTACCTTTGGTTAATCATAATGACCGTCTCTTGCTTTTGTTCGGTTTTGGTCATTAGGGTTAAACTTTTACTTTGTTTTCTTCTTCTTTGTTTTCTTGTGCTTTGTTTTCGTGTTTCCACAGTTGTTTGCAGGTACTGAAGAGCAGATGAAGAGAAGTGTTGACAATGCACTCATCAAGGGGGAGATTGAGGAGCCATGCTGAATAGCGTGGGCCTCATGGCTCCAGATGTGATGAGTCATTGTCAACGATAGTCAAAGAGGACTGAAAAGAGAGAGAAGACCTGCTGCGTCTGGGCCGAGTGTGACTCAGGTACACGGGCAGCAAGCGACTGTCGGGCAGAGGAGGCCGCGAAGTCGGGCTGGCCCAATCCGGGTACATGGGCTAGGAGCAGCAGAGGATCCACTGGACTGTTGACCAGGATTGACTCAGGTATACGGGCGGTGAGCGATTGCCGGGCTGAGAGAGCTGCGGAGTCGGGCCGGCCCAATCCGGGTACCTGGTGCAACGTCGGTGGACGCTTTGTCAGTTTCGGCGCAAAACTGACGACCGCTGATCTTGGATCGGACCGTCCTGGAGTGAAGCCGTAGTCGCTACGAAAGCTCCGCATCAGGACAAGTTACCTTTATTTAGTTTTTTACTATTTTGTCCCTAGGCCCACAGTCTGTCAGTCGAGTCTGTAAAAATATCCTAAGGGCAGTTTAGTCTTTTCCATTTATTTCAGCGTCTGTAAAAAACCCTAGGGGTATTTCTGCATTTTACCCATTTATTGGGCTGCCTATAAATAGGCCCCAATCCCTAGGGTTAGGGTTAACTCACTTTAATCAAATCAGAGTTCAATCTTTTTTGTCCTGGTATGTGCGCCGCCAGTCTGTGTTCATCCCCTGGCATTTTTTGTTCTTCTCCGCCGCCATTGCTCATGGCATGTAAGTCAGGTTCCGCATCCCAGGCACGTTGAGAAATCACTTGATCAATATTTATTCATCTTGTTTCTCTGATCGTGTCTTGCTGCTGATTCATTTCGATTTGCGTGCCTTCTGGTTGCGTCTGCATGCGGGGTTGTAGACAGAGTTCTGTGCTCTAGGAGTATTTTATTTGTCTCTGTTCTTCAGCCGCGTCCTTATTCCAAGTATTTTTATTGGATCTGCGTTGCCTATGGCGCTGTAGCCCGCGGTCTATGGACTGGCCTCTAGGCCCTTATCAGCCGCCTGGAAGAGTATATTCTATTGTTCTTTCTTAGCATGGCGTTCTGATCGATGCTCTGGCAGAGGTGTCAGTTGGGTGTCGTGGCTCTGTTTGTGACTGGTTTGTGACGTGCGGAACCAGGCTTCTTCCATTGCATGCTTCGATCTTGTGTCTAGGCTTTGCGAAGCTTGTGCGAAGTACTTTTCGAAGGTTGTTCTCTCGAAACCTACAACTTCATTCGCTGCCTTCCGAAGGCTTCATATTACTTCGAAACGTTGTCTGTCTTTAGTTGTGCGAAGCTGTCTTGTGTCGAAGTTTGCTTGTCCGTATTGTTTCTTTGCGAAGGTAATTTTTGCCTTGCTGTCCGTGCTGGCTTCGGTTCGAAGCTATCACTTCGGCAGTATTTCGATAAGCTGCTAGACTTCGCACAACATTATTCGAAGCCAGCTTCGCACGAAGCATTGTTGTTACTTCGGAGTTCTTTTGCTTGTTCGAAGTGTGTCCGAATTTGTTTTTGTTCAGCTTCGAAGCACGCCTCGTCTCAACTGCTTCGGAGTAGGCTTCGGCAGTACAGACTTCGACACTTCGTCTCCGAAGCCACCTTCGACAAAATTGCTACGGAGTAGTCTTCGGCATTACAGACTTCGGCACGTCCTCTCCGAAGCCATCTTCGAACAACCTTCGACATACAGGACTAGAAGCTTCACACAACTGATCCGAACAGGCTTCGTCAAGTACCTTTCTGGAGACAACTTTGAACAGTATCTTCTCATTCTTTTTCATTTGTACTGAGGTTAAATGGCTATGGTGAACTCTGTTCTGCTCATGTTTTTAATGTTGTACTTCTCTGCCTATTAGCACTGTGTTGGTGTTTTCTTTGTCTAGATCACCGGTCGTTTATAAGCTAGATACTTTTAGGCTTTGGTGATCTGTTCACGTTTTGGCTGCAAAGTCTTTTGAGGTGCGTTGGGTGTTGGGACCAGGCCATTGATTCAAAAGAATTTTATAGGCGCCCATTCACCCCCCCTCTGGTCGCTACTTTCGGTCCTACACATATGGAACATTTCGCCACATACTCCCGCACGGTCTCCTTTTGATGATCCCACCAATACATGGCACGAAGCCGATGAAGAATTTTCTGGCTACCTTCGTGTGTCAAATCATGAACTGCTGCTATCATTGGCTCGATCAATGGAGAAGTTCTAGGAACCCACAATTTTCCACCACGGTACACCAACTTGTCCCGCACCTCCCACTGTGGCCTGGTTGATTCTGGAGCAGCACTGCTCCCATCCACTTGGTCCAGCAAATGTGCAACCTTCTGCTGAACTTCTGGGTCATTCCTCAGCATCTCCAACCACTTCTCACGGGTTGTATCTTGCACGATAGACACCGCAACACACTTCCCTACCTCCTCGGGTGTCCTGGATAGCGCATCGGCTGCCTGATTGTGCTTGCCCGGTTTATACTCCACACAAAAATCAAAGCCCATCAATTTACTCAACCAGTGTTGCTGCGGGGGCGTGATTAATGCCTGTTCCAACAAGAATTTAAGGCTTCCATGATCTGTCCTAACAGTAAATCGATGCCCCCATAAGTATGGTCGCCAATGTCGCACTGCCTTGGACAAGCCGATCAGCTCCCGCTCGTAGGCTGCAGCTTGCGATGGCGGTCAGCTAGCTTCCTGCTGAAATATGCAATTGGATGTCCATTTTGTTGCAATACAGCACCAATTCCAGTTCCGGATGCATCACACTCTACCTCAAACGGCAGTGAGAAGTCTGGCATTTGGAGCACAGGAGCCGATGTGAGAGCGTGCTTCAATTTTTTAAAGGCCTCCTCAGTTGCTTGGTTCCACCAAAATCCATTATTTTTCAGCAAGGCGGTTAGGGGGTCAGCGATACTTGCATAATCTTTTATGAACCTTCTATAATATCCAGCCAAGCCCAAAAATCCCCTCAACTCTGTCACTGTAGATGGCTGAGGCCACTCCTCCACTGCCTTGAGCTTCTCAGGGTCAGCTTCTACTCCCAGCCTTGAAATGATGTGACCCAAATACCCAATCTTTTCTTGTGCAAAGGCGCACTTTGACCTCTTCAAATACAAATGGTGCTCTCTCAGCCTCTCCAAAACTGCCTGGAGATGCATTATATGCTCCTTGATCGTCCTACTATAAATTAATATATCATCAAAAAGACCAACACAAATTTACGCAGAAAATCCTGGAGCACCTCATTCATTAAGGATTGGAAGGTAGATGGCGCATTGGACAGTCCGAATGGCATTACTAGGAACTCATAGTGGCCATGATGTGTCCGGAATGCGGTCTTCATAATATCCTTCTCCTTCATACGGACTTGATGGTAGCCGGACCTCAGATCCAATTTAGTAAATAGCGGGCACCGCCCAACTCATCCAAGAGCTCTTCTATGACTGGGATAGGAAATTTATCCTTGATTGTCTTCTCATTCAGCCGACGGTAGTCCACACAAAACCTCCATGTCCCATCAGCCTTCTTTACCAACAGTACAGGTGACGAGAAGGGAGAACGACTTGGCCTTATAATACCCTGTTGCAGCATCTGCTCACATTGTTTCTCTATCTCATCCTTCTGCCTGTAGGGGTACCTGTATGGTCGTACCGCTACTGGGTTGGTTCCTGCCTCCAGGGGAATCCTGTGGTCGCATGCACGAGAGGGAGGCAGCCCCTGTGGCTCAGCGAACACATCAGTATATGAGTCCAGGAGTGTCTCAACCCTCTTCTCTTCCTCCAAACTAGCATGCATGAATCTGGTCCCTCCTTTATTCCTTAGCCCCTGCAGCTTCACTTCCTTGCCATTATCCACA
The DNA here is from genome assembly GCA_019279435.1 of Zizania palustris. Lineage (NCBI taxonomy): Eukaryota > Viridiplantae > Streptophyta > Magnoliopsida > Poales > Poaceae > Zizania > Zizania palustris. The sequence continues at coordinate 14,459,544 of JAAALK010000285.1, read as the reverse complement.
AACTCCATGGTTAGGTCTCCAAAATCCCATTGCACTCTGCCCAAGGTCTTCAACCATTGAACTCCCAAAATCAGGTCAAAGGAATCAATTGGTAGGACTGAAAAAAGAGCTACAAACTGCTTGTTCTGGATGGTGAACCTGGCCTCTAGGCTACCGAGACAAGGTAGTTGCCTCCCGTCTGCCACCTTGACTCGCTGATTTTTCTGCACCTCTGCTCGCACCTTCCCTTCCTTCTCCAACTGTCGAGCAGCATAGGCACTAATGAAATTGTGCGTGCTCCCGCTGTCAATCAGACCTAACCACTTCCTTCCCTCCATTTCAATCTCCACTTGCATGGTATCCCCTTGTTTTGGTCCTAACGCAGCCATCATGGACAACGCCGCCTCCACTGCAACTTCCGGCTCTAACTCCTCTTCACCCTCTACTTCTTCATCTTCCACTTCCATGTGGAACAACCGCTTGCACTTGTGACCACGATTGTATACCTCATCACAGTTATAACAAAGCCCCTTCGCCCTTCTTTCGGCCAACTGATCAGCTGATAGCCGCAGCCGATGTGGTGCTGATCCAGCAGTACTTTGCACGCTGGAAGCTGGCATAGCTCGTCCAGCCATTGCACTTGCACTCCCTCCTCCTGAAGTTGTCCCTTTTCCGGCCATGAATGATCCGCTCTGTCTCCTATTGGTAACCGGCACTATGCTTGTTGTTACTGCTCCCCCTTCTGGGCCTGCCATCAATGGCCCACTCATCGATGCATTCCACACCCGTGGCGCGCTACCCTTCCCGCGCCCTGCATGTGTCCAGCTCTGGACAACCTCGGTTATCCACGCCTCCTTCCTGACTTCAGCTGCTCTCGCAGCCCCGACGGCCTCGGCCAAATCATGTGGACGCTCCCTACGAACATCTGCCCCCAACGCCCTGGACAACCCTGCCACAAAGGTTTCAATCTGATCTGCCCTCCGCATCCTAGGAACTCTGGCCAGCAGCCTCTGAAATTCACGAGCGTATTCATCCACACTTCGATTGTCCTGCTTGAGATTTACCAAATCACCTAGTGGTCCAGCACCTAAATGCCGAGTAAACCGCTGGATGAAAGCCCCATGGAAGTCCTCCCACGCTATCCAAGGCTCCTCTAGTTGCCAATTATCCAACACTCTTGTGCTTCCCCTGCAAGATGCAGTCCAGCAATCTCCACCCAGTCCTCTTCTTGCACCTTATGAACACGGAAGTAGCGCTCACAGCGGCGAAGCCAACTCAGGGGGTCGCCTTGTCCATCATACTCTGGTAGATCAAACCGTGGAAGACGGGGTTTCCAGCGGCGATCCTCCCCCTCTTCATTGCGGCCTTGTCCCCCATACCGAGCAGGAGGGCGGCCACCACGAGGTCTGCCTCCCACATGGTTCCTCCCTTCCCCATTCTTCTGCTGCGCCTCTGCTTCTTCCCTGCCATGTGCTGCACTGGTATTGGTTTCCCTAGGATCAGCAGCAACCAATTTCTCCCCATCCTGCGTTGAGTTCTTGCCCTTCCATAGCCTCATCATTTCTCCAAACATCTCCTTCAACTCCTTGATCTCTGTCTTTATCCCTGTCATCTCCTCCTCAAGATTGGCTACTCTCCCTTCCATTTGGTTCACAATTCCTCTCTGTCTCCTTGGAACGCCGGGCTCTGATACCAAAATGTTACGAGCATGCGGTTGTGGATACGCCCGCTCGTAAGCACGGGTCCCCGGTCGATGACCGGGTCGCAGACCGCTCGACGAAGAACTCGCCGGAGCAGCGTGCGCCTGAGATTGGCTGTTAATCGGAGCCACCGCCTGTTCTTTGGTTTGATTTGGCAAAAAGCATGCCTCCCTTCTTTCCCTCTCCATTCCTTATTCTCTCTTCCTGATTACATGCACATGCAGATCTTAATTATTCCAGATCCTAATTATTCCCCTTTCCTAACTATCATCCACCCCCTTCCATCTAAGCCACTGCCTTACCATGCACAGATGGTGGACCATGGCGCCTAATAAATACTCTATCCATGCCAGCCATAACAACCACCTTGAAAACAACTGAGAAACGAGGAAATGTATACAGATGGCAACACAAAGTCAGGAATGAAGATATTGAAATATGGAAGTACCAAGGAAGTGAACAGAAGGGCATTTGATCTTGTTGGCGTACGCCTTCTCAGCAACAGTCGGTGACAGAAACTTAGCGCCTCCTATGATTATGAGGTACTTGATCTTAGGCACTTTAGTCAGGGCCAACCCCTGCAGAGAAAATGCAAGAGTTAATAAA
>JAAALK010000285.1:14375835-14456259 GCA_019279435.1 Zizania palustris | reverse complement strand
GCCTTCTTGTATCCATTGCGCTTGGGGCAGTCGGCGATGAAGTGTCCTGGATCACCACATTCAAAGCATCCGGATTTTGTGCCGTGTCTTTTGAACATTCTTTTATCATAGACACGACGCACCCGGTTGTTAAAGAGACACAAATCATCATCTCCCAACAACTCAAGCTGGTCCTCAGTGATAGACATCAAGGAGAACCCAGCACAACTCACAGCAGAGGGATCAACAGAAGGTGTAGCAAGGGCCAGGGATTTTGATCCAGAGCCAGTGAGATTTGATCTCAACTGGATATCTACCTCAGTGGCCTTCAGCTTGCTAAATAACTCAGAAATGGTCAAGGTATCGTAAGAAGTGCTCTCAACGATAGATGATACCTTGATCTCCCAGATCTTTGGGTCCAAGGTATGAAGAACCTTGAGCGCCTGCTCATGATCTGAGACTAACTGAGCACCCTCAGCCTTGTTGTCCCGTAGCTAGTTAATGATCGACTGAAAGCGACCAAACAAGGCTTCAACAGATTCACCCGGCTTCTGTGTGAAGTTCTCATATTCACGCCGGTAGGTCTGATAGAGCCGAGCCTTGACCTGGGCTGTTCCCTCATGGTGTGCCTTGAGGGTAGCCCAGATCTCTCTCGCAGTGGAGAGATGACTCACACGCTCAAACTCAGTGGGACCTAATCCAGAAAACAAATATTCACAGCCTTACTGTTGCTCAGATGCTGAGCAATGATACCAGCAGTACCGTGCTCAGCGACTGGCAGAATGACAAACGTGCTGTGAACGCAAATGTCCCATATGTCCGAACCCTGGCTCATGAGATAGGCTCGCATGCGAGTCTTCCAATAATTGTAGCCATAGGCTTCCAAGGACGGGACCTTGCCAGGAGACGTCATAGTCACTACTGGGGTTTAGAACCGGTTAAGGTATGGAAAAACCCTAACCTCGCTCTGATACCACTTGTAGGACCGAAAGTAGCGACCAGAGGGGGGGGTGAATGGGCGCCTTAAAAAATTCTTTCGAATCAATGGCCTGTTCCCAATACCCAACGCACGTCAAACAACTAAGCAGCAGAAAATAAACAGAAGGCCTAAGTCTAAAGATTTCTAACCTAGAAGCAACTGATGATAAACAGTGTAAAACTAAAGTGGTGCAACTAGGCAGATGAACAATTTGTAACAGGCCTAAACTTCTCAATGAAATGATCTAAGTATGTATAAAATGAAAAGAGAAGTTACTGTCCAAATTTGTCTCCTGTTCGAAACTTGGCGAAGCCCCCTTCGCACGTCGAGGTCTGCTTCGGAGGTTGATGACGGAGTCTGTCCGAAGTGCCGAAGGTGTCACTGTCTAGCCTAGTTCGAAGTAGTAAGAAGCGAAGTGTACTTCGGAGCGAAGTAAAAACAGTGCCGGAGCTTGGTTCGAAGTAAGCACTTCGAAGACAGGACTTCGAACACAACTTCAAGTTACGAGCTTCGGAGCGAAGTAAACCAGTGCCGAAGCCTGCTTCGAAGTATGCACTTCGAAGACAAAACTTCGAACACACTTAGAACCGAAAGCTCCGAAGCTGAACCTTCGAACACAAAAACTTCGAACACAACACACAAACAGACAACCTTCGAACAAAGAAGCGAAGTCTGTCACGTGACAGAAAAACAAGTCCGAAGCCCACAGCTTTATCTACGAAGAGAACAAGCTCCGAACAAAGAAGCAAAGGATGACAGGCTACCAAGAAAACAATGCGAAGCTAAGTGGAAGGGAAAACTTCGATGACAACTCCGAGACTTAACGAAGTGTGAACTTCGAACAGCTAGGGCCGGAGTACCTTTGCACTGTCAATCGAAGTATGCGATGCTGTCCGTTTAGAAAATACTTTGAAGCTAGCCACACAGGACACAAAGGTTTAGGTTCGAAGTCTGAGCGAAGCCTTTAAAGATGTTCGATCGGAGCCTGCCTCACGGAGTTAAGGAGCTTCGCACAGAACCGAGCTTCGCCAGACACACTCAGAAAAAGGTAAAAGAGACTGTCAGCTTCGATCAAAAAGCTGGGCAATAGAAGGTGAAAAGCTGCTGCAGAACACTGTAGCTACAGTAAAGCAGTACTACTTGCAACAGCAAGAACTAGTACTTAGTTCGTGAAGAACAGAAGCACTAGAAGAACCTTCACCTCAAGAATAAAATTCACCAGCTCGTAGCCAGGGCAATAACTCCCCAAACCAAACAAAATGCAAGCAATAAATTCACCAGGGACCAAGGCATTTACGCATCCAAGAGATTTGAGCAAGAAAAATGCATACACAGTGAGAGGGAAGCCCTGGCGGCGCACACAGGAGAGAGAAGACAGTGGACAAAGTGACCCAATGGGTGGATTTGATTTCAGCACAAAAGGGTAGTCCAAACCCTAGGGATTGGGGTGCTATTTATAGGCAGCCCAACACTAGGAATATTCTACCAGCCCCTTAGGGTTTTTACAGACTCAAAAATACAGAAAAAGACTCTACTGCCCTTAGGTATTTTTACAGACACATCTGACTGACTGTGGGCCTAGAGTAACAGATGACATATCCTGAAGCTACTCTTCTGGACAGTCGGATACAAAATCAACGGTTGTCAGTTTTACGCCGAAACTGACAAAGCCTCCACCAGCTTTGCACCAGGTACCCGGATTGGGCCGGCCCGACTCCGCAGCTCTCTCAGCCCGGCAATCGCTCACCGCCCGTGTACCTGAGTCAGTCCTGGTCAACAGCCCAGTGGGTCTTCTGCTGCTTCTGGCCCATGCACCCGGATTGGGCCAGCCCGACTTCGCAGCCTCCTCTGCCCGACAGTCGCTCGCTGCCCGTGTACCTGAGTCACACGCGGCCCATGAAACAGCAGATCTCTTCTCTTCTTCAGTCCTCTTTGACTATCGTTGACAATGACTCATCACTTCTAGAGCCATGAGGCCCACGCTATTCAGCATGGCTCCTCAATTATCCACTGTCAACTCCCTTGGCACTTCGAACCTGCATATAATGTTCTGCTAGAAGAATTTTTGCACATTCCTCGAAGTGATAGCAGTCAATGGCTCTGCTTCAACCCACTTTGAAAAATATTCGATTGCTACTACCGCAAACTTCAAGCTGCCTTTTGCCATTGGAAAAGGGCCTATGAGGTCCATGCCCCACCGAGCCATTGGCCATACCGGGGCAATAACTTGAAGTTGAACTGGTGGACGGTGGCTTCGTCTGCCTATCCACTGGCATCCTTGGCATGTTCTAACCAACTCCTCTGCATCTCTCACAATTGTTGGCCAATAAAGCCCCTGCCGAAGTGTCTTGCCGGCTAGAGCACGAGGGGCCAGATGACTTCCGCACAACCCTTCATGAATCTCCCGAAGTATGTCTTGGCCTTCGGGTTGGGAGATGCATCGGAGTAGAGGGGAACACACGCCAGCTTTGTACAGTATTCCATTGACAAGCTTGTAGTTTCGAGCCCTTGCTTGCAATCTTCGGGCATCCGGATCTTCTGAAGAATCTATGTCACCTTGCAATATATTCATAATAGGAGCCCGCCAATCTATAGCCAGAATGCACAGTATTTCTGCAGAGGGTAATTGACTAACTACAGGCTTCATTAGTTCTTCGTAGAAAGCACCCTCCGGGAGGTCCACCGCTCCGGCTGCAGCTTTTGCCAGAATATCTGCGAGTTGATTACCTGCCCGAGGGATACTCCGAACAGAGAATCCTTTGAATGCTGCCTCGGCCTTGCGAATTTCTTCAAGGTATTGCGCTAGATGCGGGTTCTTTACTTGAAAGCTCTTATCGACATGCCCTACGACGACTTGGGAATCTGTCTTAATTATTATCCTTGTCGCTCCAAGTGCTTTTGCCTTTCGGAGGCCTAGCAGGACTCCTTCGTACTCTGCGATGTTATTGGTGGTCTTAAAGTTGAGCCTCGCAGAATACATGACCTTTTGCCCTGATGGTGATATGATGACTGCACCAGCTCCGGCACCAGATGCCTGATAAGCTCTGTCAGAAAATATTATCCATAAACCTTCGGAGGGCTCTTCCGGATCCCAAACTACAGATGGAGTCCACTCTGCTACGAAGTCAGCTATGATTTGGGACTTGATAGTTGTTCTTGCCGTGAAGGAGATTCCGAAGGGGGCTAGCTCGACAGCCCATTTTCCAATCCTACCTATAGATTATTTGCTTCGGATCATATCACCAAGGGGATACGAGGTAGGAACGATTAGGTTATGCGCCAAAAAATAATGCCTTAGCTTTCACGAGGCCATTAGCAGGGCATAAGCAAATTTCTCGAGCTCGGAGTATCTTATCTTAGCTCCGGACAAAGCTTCTGAAACAAAATAAACTAGGTTCTGCACCAGCTTTCCCTTGAGCTCAACTTCCCGGACCAATACTGCACTTACTGTGGAGCATGTTGCTGCAACATAAAGGAGGAGTGTTTCTTCTGGGACGGGCACAGTAAGTGTTGACAATCTTCCGAGGTATGCTTTTATGTCATAAAAGCTCTTCTGGCACTCCGGTGTCCAATTGAAGCTTTCGGACCCCTTTAGGGCTTTGAAAATTGGGAGGCTTCGCTCTGCTGACCTGGCCAAGAATCTGCTAAGGGCTGCAAGCCTTCCTACTAGCTTCTGGGCCTTCTTCAAATTCCCTGGTGGAGCCATTCTTTGTAGTGCACTTATCTGCGTTGGGCTAGCTTTGATTCCCCTGCTCGAAACTAAGTACCCTAGCAGTTTTCCTGCTTGTGCTCCGAATATACATTTTTCTGGGTTGAGGCGTACTCCACATGCTTGGAGGCTCTCAAATGTTTCAGCTAGGTCTAGGCTATGCTGGTGCTTTTGAGCACTTTTTATTACAATGTCATCCATATAGGCTTTGACATTCTGGCCTATTTGATGACCTAGAGCCTTAGCTATTAAACGCGAAAAGGTGGCTCCGGCATTCCGCAAACCAAAAGGCATTCTTACATAACAAAATACCCCAGAAGGAGTTATGAAGCTTGTCTTGGCTTCGTCTTCGCGTTTCAGCCAGACTTGATGATACCCGGAATAAGCGTCGAGGAAGCTTAGCAATTCAGAGCCGGCTGTGGAATCCACCAGTTGGTCTATTTGGGGCATCGGGTAGGGGTCTCGCGGGCATGCTTTATTTAATGAAGTAAAGTCAATACACATGCGCCATTTGTTCGAGTCCTTCCTTACAAAAACAGGGTTAGCCAACCACTCGGTATGGGCTACCTCCCTGATGATGCTAGCCCTTAACAATTTTTCTACTTCGGCTTTGGTGAGGCTTGCTCTTTCTGCAGACAGCTTGTGGAGCCCTTGGCGTACTGGCCTGGCCTTCGGGTTGACGAGCAGGCTATGCTCAATGATGCTTCGATCCACCCCGGTGATGTCTTCGTCGGTCCAGGCAAAGACGTCCAGATTTTGCCTGACGACTTCTTCCAATGAGGCAGCTATCTCCGGGGATAGCCCTTTACTGAACTGTACTAGATATTCTTTGCCATCTTTTGAAATTATCCTTGTCTCGACATCACCTTCCGGGCTTGGCTTGAGGGAGAGCCCCTTTGAAGGGTTCGAAGCCTCCGGCACTTCTTTCGTGCCCTCCACCACGTTGTGCACTTGCCGGGGATCCAACGGCTGGTCGTGCCCATACTCCATTCTCCGGGCTATAGCTTGGTCTCCTGAAATAGTAAGAACTCCACCTTGCGTGGGCATTTTGAGACAGAGATAGTTGTGATGCGCTATAGCCCCGAACTGGTTCAGCATCCCTCGCCCGAAGATTGCGTTGTAAGCATAAGGGGCGTCGACAACGTCAAAGATCACCTCTTCTACCCTAGCCAAAGGCCCCTCTCCGAAAGCAACCTCGAGGCCTATCTGGCCGAGGGCATCGAGAGGCGGTCCTGAGAAACCTTGAAGTGGCCGGGCCGCTGGAAGTAGATGCTTCTGAGGTATGCACATTTGATCGAAGGCCTGTACAAAAAGTATGTCTGCGGAGCTTCCGCCGTCCACCAGGATCCTTCGGACTTCCACCCCTGCTATGTCTGTGGAAATGACCAAGGGGTCAGCATGGGAAAACTTTACCCCCGCGGCATCACTGGTTGTAAATGAGATGGGCACATGAGTCCACTCCGACATCCCCTCTACGGAGCTCGAAGTCCCAATGTGCCCAACCTCGCGAACGTATTCGCGTCGCTGCCTTTTGGACATGTTCCCGAGGGTCCCCCCTCCGGAGATGGGCAGGACCACTCGTTTGCCGCGGTCTTGAGGGTCTTCCTGCTTCGGTGGTGGCATGATGTTGGCCACCGGAAGTTGCATGGGGGCTTCGGGGACACCGGCTCGGGCCACGATTTGCACAGGCTCCGACCGTGCCGCTGGTGGGGCTCGATTCGAATAACCCCACCCGGTACTTCGCCCAAGGTAATCGCCCCGAAGGGCCAACACTGCCTTGCAATCCTTCATTTCATGGCTTCTATTATTGCCATGCACGCAGCAGAAAAAACTCTGGCGCCTGCCAGGTGCTCTCTCTTGAGGCTTCGGTGCTCCAGCCTTGAAGTTCCGCGCCTGCTGATAACTGGCAGGGGCCTTAGGAACGGAGGGTGCAATGCTTAGTACCTCCGAACGGAAATGCTTCTTCTCTCGCCTGTGCTCGTTGAAGCGGCTATCTTGAGGGGGTTGTAGAGGAGCCCAGACTTCTGGCTCCATCTTAACTTCTCGGAGGGTAGGTGCGGGTGCTCCGGCTTATCGAAGACAGCCTTCCTCTGCCTTGGCATACTGTTCGAAGTATGCCATCAGCTGCGCCATAGACGTCACGGCTTCCGATGGAGCTTGCTGAGGAGGTCGGGGTTTAGCACCCCTTCGCGGGCGGCGTCGACTACCGAAGAGGTAGACATGCCCTTAATCTATGACTTGGTGTGGGCGAAGCACGTGAAGTACTCTCGGAGTGTTTCTCCCACCCGCTGCTTCACCTGGAACAAACTCCCTGTGGACATCGGGGCCACAAAGGTACCTTGGAAGTTGCTCACAAACTTCTTCTTCAACTGCTCCCAGGACCTGATCGATCCTGGCATCAGGGACCAGAACCATCAGAGCGCCACGCCTTCGAGAGCGAGGGGAAACACTTCGCCATCGTATTGCGCACCCCTCCGCTTGCTTCTATTGCCAGGGCATATGAGCGGGCGAATTCTCCAGGGTCTGACCCACCGGAGTACTTGTGCAACTTCGAGGCCTTGAATATGGGATCGAAGGGCACTCTTTGCAAGTCCGAATGTAGCAGAGACTCATCATCGAAAGATGCATTCTCAGCCTCCTCCGGGACTTGGGCAGCTTCTAGGAGATTGCGAGCACCACCATCTTGAGGCCCTTCTGGAGTCTCGGTAGAGGCTTGGGTGCGGAGGCGATCGGCGGCCTCTTGCCTCCACCTAGCCACTTCCTCCTAAAGCCTTGCTAGTTGAGTAGCCTCGGTTCCAGGAAGGTCTTTGTCTTCATCGGAGGGCAGCTTCGGGTCCTGGGAGCTGACATAATCAGTACGAAGCACCGTAGGAGGAACTCGGGGACCCTTGGGCGCTCGACGCCCAGTGGTATCTTCAGGAATCGTTGGAGCGGTTGAGGGTCCGGCTCCTGTGGTCCGAGGGGACCTTCGGAGAGGACCCGAGGCTTGGCTTCGCTTCGGAGGCATAGCTAGTCACGGAGAGGACCGAAGACCGGGGACTTCGGCTGATCTGAGAAGGCGAGCGAGAGCCTTCGAATCCGCACTAAGAAGCTCCTTACCAAAGGGTACGCGGAATCTTGGGACTCCGAGGCATACTCCGTAAGTGCTCTTCGAAGTGTAGGCAGCAGTAGAGAACAAGCTTCTAGAACTTTGTTCCCCACGGACGGCGCCAACTGTTAGCGTAAAAGTTTACGCTAACAGGTTCTCTGAGATCAAGAACGGACAAACAGTGAGTTCGTGTTTAAGAATTGTCTCAAGCCTCCGTATTGGATAATAGCTCAAGTAGTTCGAATATGTGTATTGAATAGTTGGGTATCCGATCCCTGTTATAGTGGTAGAAGGGGGGTATTTGTAGGCAAAAATGTCTAAGGAAAAGACCTAATTACCCCTAAATTACAACCGACATAGTGGAAACTATTCGGTACCCGGAACAGGGTTAAAAGGATAAAGTTATCTTGGGCAGACGGATAAGCCAAACGTCTTATCAATCTTGTCGTTCTGCTTCGGAGCCTTCGTATCTTGCGAGGGGCTTCTCCGGACTTCGGATCGAGGCACCCTTCGGCTTGACGCCTTCTCCTTCGAATAAGAGCCCACCAGCTCCGAAGCTTAGTGAATCTTTAAGTGGTTAATCTCTAAGTCTTGAAAGTGAAGCAATTTCCCCCAACAATTGAGTTTATAGCTGTTTTGGGTTCTCTGATATTGATTGATCTCCTAGATCTGTATAGTGACTAAAGGTGGGTCAATTTTTCTCAGTTCTTAAGTTTACAAAGTTTAAATTGAAAAATTGAGAGTCAAAGTAAACTACCAATTCAGCAAGGTCTAATTTCATTCTCTCAGCCAACTTTCAGATAGCAGTTTCTGTTTATTAACTATTCTCTGTTATTTTCAGTTCTCAGTTTCTGTTTGCTAGATAAGGCTATATAGCAGTAGTTTTGTGTTGAAGTTAATATACTTTTGAGTGTTGTTCAGAATAGCTAGTTTTCTTCTTAGTTGAACAAAATTGTTTCAAATACGAATACTGTGTTATTTCAGAATTGATACAGGAAACCCTTTTACTAGTTTTCAGTTGCCGATTACTCAATTGATTCAATTTTGTACTGATTCATATTGATCTGAAACTTGGTACTGAGCTATAATTTAAATTCTACTAAAAGAACAATTTCTGCTGTAGTGCTGCTATGAGGTGGTACAGGTTATTTCAGAATTGAACTGTGGTTGTTTTAAATTTTGCTGAATTGAGTTTGCTGATTGGTTCAAGAAACTGCAAATTGATTTCTGTTGAAAAAAAATGATTAAGAACTGAAGGTTTGAAAGAAATACAATCATCTGAAATTGCAATTCTGAAATCAAGTAAAGAGAATTAATTCAAGGTATGTTACTAACCTTTTTAATCTAGTTGATCTCTTGATTGTGAGTTGAAATTTGGAGAGTGTGTTTACTGTTGTCTTTCTTAATTCAAAGTGCACTAATCTGATTAATTTGATTCTCAAAACTGAATTTTGGTTATTCAAGATCTCTAGTGTAAACATTAAATCTGTTCAGATTTTAGATTGAGTTTTCAAAAGATTTAAATAGGATTAGAACAGAATCAAAATTGAGAAGTTGATGTTTCAAGTAGGGGTGGCAACGGGGCGGGGCGGGTCCGGGTTGGTGAATACCAGATCCGAACCCGGACCCGGTAGGACCCGGCCCCGTTAGCCCCGCGGGTGAAATTTTTCACCCGGACCCGGACCCGTCGGGTCCCCGCAAACCCGTCGGGTCCCCGCGGACCCGTTTTGAAATTTAAAAATATACAAATGACATAATTTATAAATCACAAATATAAAAAATTTCAAACTAAATATCACCGTAAATCATCTTGTTTATATTTTCCAACATTCCAACAAACAAAATTCATCAATATTAAAGTTAGGTTTTTATCATCTTACATTAGACCAATATATATATACATATATATACATATACATATACATATATACATATACATATATAAATATACATATATAAATATACATATATACATATACATATATACATATATAAATATATACATATATATAAGTTTTTTTATTTATTGGATCGGGTACCCGCGGGGACCCGCGGGTTAAATAATCAACCCGAACCCGAACCCGACATTATGCGGGGCCCCGACCCGATGAACCCGCGGGTGAAAAATTGAACCCATCCCCGGCCCCGTAGGGGCGGGTTCCCGGCGGGTCCCCGGCTCCACCGGGGATATTGCCACCCCTAGGTTCAAGTGTCTTTCTGAATACTCTGAAACTTGTTGGCACCTCAGTGACCAACTGATCAAGTTGGAGTTTCAAACTCTGAAATTCTGAGGTAGTCGGCACTTCAAACTCCGACTGAGCTAGTTTGGCACTTCATTCTCTGACTTTCTCTGAATTGAGTTTTTGATCCAAGTCTTGCACTGTTTGTGGTACTGTTCTGCTCAAATCTGAATTTGTGATTCTTGAGGTGCATTGGGTGATTTGACCAGGCCATCACATTCGTAAGAAAGTGTTGAGGCGCATATTCACCCCCCTCTAGTCGCCATTTCGATCCCACACTGACAAAAAGGGCTTCCAATAAAGTAGACTACTATCTATACCCCCGTGTCTGGCTAAGATAAAAATGATGTAAACCCTAGGGGTATTGTAGTCTATTCGCAAGTCAGAGTAGTGCTTATAAAAGGAGAGGCGGGCTAAGGGCTAGGGCAACATTGTGCACTCCATTTTAGAACCTTCTGTTCCCTGTAGCTTTGGCCATCCGCCATGAAGTGTTTTCTGAACTTGTGAGTTTTTTTGTTCCCTGTTTTTGCATTGAAAATTTCCATTATGTTGTTATTAATTGCATGAACTTGTATCTGTGTTTTGCACTGTGTGGGTAGAGTTTTTTGCACTCCACTTCGTTTAGTGACAACCAGAATTCTGGCTCTGTTTATTTTAAACAAAGTGTGCTTGTTTCACAACTGTGTGATTTCTATGAGTAACTCTGTGCGTGTTCGCTCTGTGTAACTCGGAGTCTAGTTTTCACTATTTACTAGCGAAGCACTTTGTGAAGTGTCCATTCGAGGACCGTTTTTTTCTCTTAGCCGAAGTCCTCATTGCAGTCAGTTTTGTCTGTTTTCAGCACTCCAAAGTGCGAAGCCTAGTACCAGTTAATAGAGCGGAGTATATGTTCGGAGCTCTCTGAGGGAAATGAACTTGTGCGAAGTACAGTAGTGCGAAACCTGCTCGAAGGCACCTCGTGTGTGGAGCCTGCACTATCTTTGCAGAGTACAGTGCGTTTTGGGGTTTCTGAGTGAGAGCGAAGTGTTCTGAACTTCAAACTTTTACCTCATTCGAAGCCTGTGTTCTGAGTGTGTTCGATACCTCCGAACCAGACACTTCGAAGGATATGTTCGAAGCTTGTTCAATAGAACAGAATTTTAAAAGATCACATTTACCCCCGTGGTCGCCTGTTTCGGTCCAACACATTCAATCTTCCTGTTCTGTCCTTACGAAGTACACAATGACGGTTGTAACTAAATGTCAGAATAGTATTTTTCTATTGTATGTTTGCCTATAAATATCTATCCTTACTACAATAATAAAGACCTAAAATTAGACTAAGAATACCAAGGTTATTATCCTTTTCGAAAGATAGAGCTAGCACAAGCTTATTTTTATCTATATTTAGCCTTCGAAGCTAGTATGAATTTACAGACGTGATCTTTTATGCCAATATATATATATATATAAGTATGTGTGTATATATATACTTACATACATATATATAAGGGATGCTTCGTGCCACCGATTTTTGCACATAGAAGATTATATTTTCTAAGATAATAATTAAAATCATTAAAAGCAGCTTGAGTTTGCTGCTCCCACATTGAGCCACGTTATCCTTTCGCGAAAAAGACCCTGCAATTTTTGGAAATTTGCTAAACCTCCGGGCTTTTAGCTGGCGTGGCCGTTCCCGTGGGCCGCCACGTCGCCCCGGCCGGAGCCAGCTATTTTGTGAAAAAACCCTCCTTTTATCTATAATTGTGGTAAGCCATGTTGTCGTACTCTTCGCTGTGGTGCACTTTTTACGTCTGGGACCCCGTTTCCTCATATTTTATACCCGAAGAAGAGAAAATTTGGAAAATCGGACTGCGCTCTGAAAACAAAGAACTCAGGGTGTTTTTTGCAAAATGTCCTAAACAGCAGGGGATCCCAGACCCCGCGTGCTCCGTTCCCCATTCGGTATTCTTGTCCCCTGCCTAACCCTAGCTGCACACGCTGCCCTTACCCCCATGCTCGCCGGCGTGGGTCGCCGACGATCGGATGGTTGTATCGCTCCGTGCCTCCGCCGGCTTATTCTGCTCGCTAGATTCTCATCCTTCTGTGCGGCAACAGGCGACGGGGACGGCGTCGTCCGACACCTTCACCATGGTCGTCGGCCTCTCCATGGCTGAGATCTGCTCCTCCTTCCCCACCTCTGGCAGTCTCTACTACTAGAGCACCCGTCTCTATGGCAAGTGATGTGTGTCCTTCACCTAATTGATCACCGGAAGGTAAACACACACATCATATATATAGATATTAATTAATTATTCTTTATTACGACGATTTAATCCGTGTCTTATTAGTCCATGCCTTCCATCCAAGTTCTTGGAATGGCCGCCTAATTTCTTGCCTGGCTGTGATCATGTGAAAGGATTAAACATGGAAATGTTCCATAAAAAAGAAAAGGAGAAAGAAAAAAAGGAACATGGAAATGGATATGATCATGCATATGAACAGGCTTGTGATTATGCAGTTTTCTGTTTCTTGTTGGGAGTTTAAGATATATGGATAATGGAAGTCAGATCTGAAGGAGCCCTTCGATGAGGAGGAACAAGTGAGCTAAGATAGCCACCCAGGTAAGTGTGTTCTTTCAAGGTTCATAGGCTTTGCTTTAATTTATGATTTATTTTGTTACCCTGTTTGAGTTAGTTTAGATTAGTAACATGTTTGATATATTAGACGCCAATATTAGATTGGTCTAAAGTTTTTTCCTCTAGATTAAATCCCGTCAACAGTTTGTGTATATCTGTTTTCTCTTACTATTGTCTTGTTCTAATATACTAGAGTACATTTTTTTCTTATAACAGTTTGTGTAAACATATTCAGAGAACAACATTTTTTTCTTGTGTATATTGATGACAAATAATTCATTCTATTAAATAAAATTTCCAAAATAATAATTAGTGAGTAAGGATTTAAATAGAGAATGGTCACTGACTGTACCAAAATACTCTGCGTGTAGCAATGGTTTGATGCAATATGATAGCATAGAAACTAACCAGTTCTTGTTTGAGATCTTGCCAAGGTTTTTGGTACAAAAGAGTCATGTTTAACATGATGGAAATGTTCAACTTCTGCTGGAGTCTGATATGAGGGTTGTCTTCTACTAAATAATTCATCTCTAATATCAGTTGTTCACATTACAAAAAAGATTAATACTGCTGTATAGAAAATGAGTGCAAGGTGTTCTTTAATTAGCTCATCATGCAGGTTGTTTATGGACCTTAGATTGTACAGATATACTGATCATTGCATGAGTTGTTAGCATAAAGTTGTACACAAAACAGTATACTTGAGCTCCCAGGGCATTTCAACCCCAACCCCAACCAAAGAAAAAAAGGCTAAGCAAAAAAAATTGTGATGCCCTGGGTTCATACAATGTTCAAAGAAATGAAACTTCAGATATTAAAAAAGGGAATTTATTTTTGTTTTTATCTTTTGTGACGACTCTGACTGGGGAAACCACGCCATTCAATGCTTCTGCAATATACTGAGGTTATGATTATCTTTTGTTTTATTTGTGTGCATCACTAAATCTCCAAATTGGATGTAGTAAAAGCCTTTACTTTGTAGCTTCAGCTTACCATGTGATCATACAGATTTTTGGTCGAGAAGCTACAAAAATTCTTGACTATGTTGAATGTTTCCCTAATGGAGCTGGCAACTTGGCAAGGGAAAGAAAATGGCTACTGGTCTAGAAGGTTTTCCAACATGGATCATCAATGGCAAGGTAATTCCCATATCTTTGATGTTTATACAGACTCAAGACTATGCTTAATTGTTGATGCCCTTCTGTTGAGCCTGTTATCATGAAACATCATTTTTGTCAATGTCTTCTTGACTTACCTGAAATACCAAATGAAAAATATCGAGAGGGACAAGGTAATAATTATGCATTTCTGATGCACTATGTATGTTACTAACCCATGATCTAAACATGTCAAAAGGACCACACCTCACAATGTTTCTACTGGTTTTCCAGGTTGCACTGAGAAAAGGAGAAGGAAGAAAATTTGGTGCGGAGAGGCCGCAAAGGCAGTAGGATGCGGACCCCATGTGGATGCAAGCCACGTGTATGTTGTTTCAATCTGATGGATTACATTGTTTTGGCTCAGCAGGGTTCCAAATCAATTTGGCTCAGGCTTCGCTTCTCACAAAACTCTGGCTTGGCTCAAGCGCGTGGCTCATTTGACTCTGACGATTTAGCTCCTGCTTTTGTCTTCCGCCGCTGGAGAGGCAGCCCTAGCCACCATGGATGAGTGTGCGACCTTCAGAGAGGATGCTGCTGCCACCAGTGGAGAGAACGTTACTGCTGCCGGTGGAGAGAATACTGCTATCGCTGAAGTAAAGATTGTTGCTCCCACCAGAGGAGAGGCCAATGTTGTCTTCAAAGGACAGGGCGCCACTACTATTGTTGGAGGAGAGGTTGCAGCTGACACCGAAGAAGGATTGGATGCTGCTGATGATGCTGGTGCAGTAGGGAGCCTGGATTCTTCAAAAACTAATGATCATACTTTTGTGCATGTAATCAACAATCTCTAACTTGAAACTGCATACTAGCTAATGCGTACAAAATATATTAGATTCATTACTTGTTTTCTTAAGAGCTTTCGTAACTAAAATAGAAGTAATGAGGACAAGATTGATGCCACATTAGCCATAAACACAGAACAAAAGAAGATTTATGGTTATATGTATTTAATTCTTGACTCACTTTACAACAGGTGGTAGATAAATTTGTGCAAACATTGATCATTCCTAAAGTTGGAATGGTTTTTCAGTCGGAGGAAGAATCTTATGAGATGTATAACACCTATGCTGCCAAGGTTGGGTTCAGTATTAGAAAGGGTCACACAAAGCGACGAGCAGATAAGACTTTAGCTAAAAAGTATATAGTTTGTAGTAATCAAGGTCATCGAGTAACTGAGTCATCGAAAGATACTACAAGGACAAATTGTGATGCTCGTGTTCAGTTTAATGTTAGTAAAGATGGGATCTAGATAGTGCAAAAGGTTGTACTTGATCACAACCATTACCTTGCCAGTCCAAATAAAAAGCATAAGTTGAGATCCCAACGAAGCGTTCAACAAGCAGACATACAACTAATTGGTCAAATCAGAGAAGTCGGGATGAGACCAGCACAAGTGTATGAGTTTATGAAGGAATTTTATGGAGGAGCCGACAAAATACCATTCTCACAGATGGATTGCAACAATGAGATTGGTCGTGAACGCAAAAGGTACTTAGAATCTAATGACGCACAAACACTACTTGAGTACTTGCAGGGTAAGAAATTAGAGGATCCAACATTTTATTATGCTATGCAAATAGATAAGGAAGATGGTCGCATATCTAATTTTTTTGGGCAGATGGTCAATGTATTATGGATTATGCATGCTTTGGTGATGCCGTCTCATTTGATACAACATTTCAAACTAATAAGTTTGAAATGCCTTTTGCCCCAATCCTTGGAACAAATCATCACAAGCAGACAATAATTTTTGGGGCGGCACTATTGTTCGATGAGACAATTGAATCATTTGTTTGGCTCTTTGAAACCTTTCTAAAAGCAATGTCAGGCAAGCATCCTAGTACTATTTTCACTGATCAAGATGCAGCAATGGCAGGAGCAATAGCTTATGTATTCCAAAAAACAAGACATCGTCTTTGTTTGTGGCACATTTACCTTAATGCTGATAAACATCTCGGGCATGTAATTCATAATTACCCTGAAAAGTTTCTTCCTGATTTTAAGAGATGTATACATGAAGATAGATCAGAGTTTTACTTCAAAAAGAAATGGGATGAATTGTTGCATCAATACAACCTTGAGGAAAATAAATGGATGTCAAACCTTTATGATTTGAAGACAAAATGGGCTTATGTGTACCGTGACTCATTTACAGCTGATATGAACTATACCCAAAGGAGTGAAGGTATGAATAATGTGTTCAAGAAAAGACTCCGTAGGAAACTTGGTCTTTCAGAACTCCTGGTAGATGCATGGTACTCTTCTTGAGTGATAACTGGCAGTTCATCAAACTCACTACTGCAGCTTCAAATGTTAACAATATATCATTTGTGAAGTGTCATGTAATATTCTTCCTGAGTGATAACTAGCAGTTCATCAAACATATCACTGATTTGAGAACACTGCTGAGCCGAAGAGGAACGTAATCTATCAGATTGAATCAACATACACGTGGCTTGCATCCACGAGGGTCCGCATCCTACTGCCTTTGCGGCCTCCCCGCACCAAATTTTCTTCCGAGAAGGAAAAGCAGAGGAAGAACAGAAGCAGATTTCTGCTACAAAGGAGCCGTGACTTTGCTGAGTTAGGACTACTGTATCTATTTTACTATCTGTGCTATTTGTTGTTTCACATATACGCTGCCATCTCGGAAAAAGACATGCTGATATGCCATCATAGTCTTTGTGCATGTATATTCTACTGATAAAACAAACATTGACTTTTTTGTGATTCTAGCTTTCGCATTGACACACTTCCACTATGATTGAAAATCTTTTTTTTGTTTTATTATAAATGCTTTCCTTGTTGGTTTTTGCTTGAGTTTTGAATGAATTGTTTGACCTGAAAATCACATTTGAATTCAAATATATATGCTTATTTATGTTCAATTTGATAATACTGTTAAAAAGCAATCACTATCGCCAAAAAGAATAGTTAGTTTATGTATCAAAATATTCAGCTTTAAATGACAACAAGAATATAAACATATGTGTATCACTAACAATATATATACAATTCTTGAAATTCATAAGCGATGACTTTTTGTAGATATGACAAACAGGCAGTTAATAGTAATAGATCATGAAAGCCAACTGGTGGATGAGACTGAGCGAGCTATTGCAGGATCGGTAGGCTCACAATGTGAGCCACCCCAGACCCAAATGTTTCTGACATATCTTCTTAAATACCTTCATCTCATCTTATAATCTGAATACTTATTTGTTAGATCAGTTCTTTATAAGGAATCTCTTGTTTTCTCGGTGTGCTTTTACCTTATATTACTGGAAGGAACTAATATTTTTTGCTAAATATATTTGAGAATATTGACTGTGCGAGACTTTTTTTATATCATTAGTTGTTCCTCATTCTAAATAGGCAACTTGTGTAGTTCTCAGTTCTCATCACTCTATTTTTTTCAAATTGATGAATTTTATATTTTGTTATCTTTTGTCCAATTTTGTGATTTTAAGTTTTAACGCTACTCCTTGTGTGCTCTTAGCAAGTTTAAGCCTATCAGTATTACCTTTTAGTTTGCAGTTTTGTTCAAATAATACTTGAATGTTCTCGCATTCTTTTAAATTTACATTTGAATTGAACATACCCATGTATAGGATGTAAAATAATGGATTCACACTGAAGTGCGAAAAAGGTGCACGTCTCATGTCGATTGACCAATTCACATGACATGGAAGACAAAAGAGTGCAACAGATGGCTGGTGAGTGCTAACTACTAAGACTTTACACACTTGTTACTTGAATTTATTTGCTTGTGTAACCAGCATTCTAAAATCTATATTGCAGCTATATGCGTTCTTTTGTAGTTGTGTGAAATGGAAATAGAAATGAAAATAAATTTAGAATTGTGTGTCTCATATGTTTTAGGTCTTTTAGTACCTAATCTTCCTTATGTTGAGACATGTACTGGTATATTTCTAGGGGTGAAGTCATTAAGATCAACTTAGAACTGGTATGCACTTTGGTTCCTATCATCAGCTTATATATAGTCCACTAATTAAGCATTTGAGTATATATGTTGCCATCCTATCATTTTGGAATAGTTAAGTATTCTTGAGACAACATGTTCTGACTTGTGTGGATTTATGTCCGCAAATACAACGATAATTGTACCTATAGAGAGGACGAAGATAATCATAGTCTTCAGGAGGATTTCTTTACCTTTGTAATTAAGGACTAGCATATCTGTAGAACCTTAACTGATTGTTAGAATATGTGATGAAAAATATGAATCAATTGAACTTGTATTTTTTCCTCCTTTATTTTGAACAGTTGTATGATTCAACTATGTTATTATGAATTTAGCTAATCAACATGTTTGAAAATTATTATGTTATCAGTTTCGTATTGTCGTTTAGAGCCTACAAGTATCGCTTGTTCTTCTTATGTTTATATACATATTATCTATTGAACCTAAAATAAAAACAATATTTTGTTGCATCTGAACTTTGTTTAGATGCCTCTCAGCTTCTTTTGTTAGAAGAAAACCAAAAAAACATATATCACATGCAGGTCCAAACAAAAATATTGAACAATTGTCTTATGATTTTTTTGTTCATTAAAATATGTTATTTATCTTTGTAGGGAATGAATCAACTTGAGTTGATATTCTAAAATAATTTCGAGGTTACACAAATTTAATTTACTAAACGAGTACGAGTACGAGATAGGTTTGGATTACCGTAACACACACGGCTGGGAACCTGTCTTCCTGTCCATCCGATGGACATCGAAGAGCCGCTGGGCCGGAGCTACGTCGTCCATCCAGTGCGCCAGCCTCGGCCACGTGGCCCACGTGGCCCACGTGCGGTGTCCAACGGCCCGAAGACTCTCGCGCCCACGGGCCCCTGATGTCAGTGGCGGGTTCGTACGTCAGCCTTGACGTACACGAGGCCCGGACGTATGGCCCCACGCTACACCGGCTCACCCCAGCAATCCGCCACGACGGTCGACGGCGACAGCGAGAGGGGAGGACGCCGCCGCCGCGCGGTCCACGCGGTCCACGCTTCGAATAAAAAGCGGCCGGCCACGGCACGATCACGCCATCGATGTCCCTTCTCCCCCGTCAAAAGCCGCACATTTCCCCGCGCCGCACACGCCACCCTTGGGCCATTGCCCTTCCCCTCCCCCGTCCCTCGCGCGACTCGACGAGCCGACGCGTGGGCGTCCCGCGGAGGTTCCGGCCAGGCAAGCGCCTCGTCCAACTCCAATCGGATCCTTCCGGCCCGGCAACGAGGAGCAAATGGGCAGCCTCGGCGAAAAGACGGGGGCGAGGCCAGCGGGGCGGAAGCCAAGGTTCCTGTGCCTGCACGGGTTCCGGACTAGCGGAGCGATCATGCGGAAGCAGGTGGTGGGGAAGTGGCCGGCCGACATCACGGCGCGCCTCGACCTCGTGTTCGCCGACGCGCCTTTCCCCGCCGAGGGCAAGTCCGATGTCGAGGGCATCTTCGACCCGCCCTACTACGAGTGGTTCCAGTTCGAGAAGGTCCGCTCCCCTCCAAATTGGTCTCGCCGGCTGATCTGATTTTTTCTACACGGATCTGATTTCTTTATTTTGTGTTCATAGCTTCTTCTTCTGTTTTTTTTTTTTGTTACAGGATTTTACAGAGTACAGGAATTTTGACAAATGCCTGAACTACATCGAGGAGCTGATGATTAAAGAAGGACCCTTTGATGGGTTAATGGGTTTCTCTCAGGTATTAAAATTGGGATTAATTCTCGCCAACCATTTCCATGGGCATATATGGTGACAAGCTTTCGATTAAAGATTGCGAATTTCCATGCTATACCAGGGCTCAATTCTATCCGCCGCGCTTCCGGGACTCCAAGAACAGGTTAACCAACTTAACTTTGTTGTTAACACACCGAGTCATCGGCTCTTATGAACGCAAGCTCTACTAGTAGCTCTTACATGTGCACAAACATTTCAGCCTTGTTTATATTTATTAACTCTGCATTTTCTCTGCAGGGGTTGGCCCTGACTAAAGTGCCTAAGATCAAGTACCTCATAATCATAGGAGGCGCTAAGTTTCTGTCACCGACTGTTGCTGAGAAGGCGTACGCCAACAAGATCAAATGCCCTTCTGTTCACTTCCTTGGTACTTCCATATTTCAATATCTTCATTCCTGACTTTGTGTTGCCATCTGTATACATTTCCTCGTTTCTCAGTTGTTTTCAAGGTGGTGTTTTTACTGACTTTATATTCCATTTTTCATGTCCGTAGTGTTTGTTTTTTAGGCAACGTGCTTAAAATATTCGCATCAACAGTGTGCTTTTGTTTTTTTTGGAAAAAGCATACAATATCGTTTTGTTCTAAAAGAAAAAACTGTTTGCTTCTCATGACTTTATGCTTGTAGTCAAATCTTCCAGAGTCTGTAGATATTGTAAACTGTTACTAATTAAGTGCTTAAAAATATGACAACTTTGACTATAATAACTTATGAAATGAACAGTCTGCGAACAAATTATCGATCTCATTATTTTCTCGTATTTAGCTTGTAATTTTGTGATAATATGCTTGGTTAATTTGATGCTATCATCTGTTCCAGTACCATCTTTATGTCAATTGTTTCTGTAGAAAATCATTACATGTACTGAGTGGTTAGAAAACAACGAATGGTCATTGACCAAGTTTTAATTATATTTGCAGGTGACAATGACTTTCTGAAAACCTATGGTGAAAAGCTTGTAGAATCATATGTGGATCCTTTCATCATACGTCACCCAAAGGGCCACACGGTTCCAAGGCTCGGTAAGCTCCTCTGTCTTGCATAAGTTCAGAAAGTCGTTAGCCCACCCGTACCAAAATTGATGCTTTAATAGTAAAAGAATTTAGAACAAATCAGTGGGCAAAACATGTGTGCTAACTCTGTTGGAGGCCACTGAAACCATGCATAAGCATGTAGCTGTAGCCTGTAAGAAAACTTCGTCCGTTCTTTGTTCCAGTCAAATGCTATCTAATCTATATCCTCGTGCGTCGCTTGCGAAACAGAAGAAATTACGTGCACCACCTATAGGCTTTACTTCGTTCATGTATAGTGAACACTTTCCACCGTAATTTCAACGTCAAATTGTCAAACAAGCATTTCATGGGGCAATTGTCAAAGTAACATCATTCTTAAATTGTTTATTATGCAGATGAGAAAAGTCTGGAAGTCATGCTCCGTTTCCTCGACCAGATTGAGGAGACGGCTGAGGCTGAGGCTGACCATTCATCCTCTGATGTTGACGAACAAGAATTTTTCCTGTGACAGGATAGAAGATTAGTACCGAAATACGCCTCAAATTCATACCGTTTAAACGACAAACATACTATTGCAACCTCCTTATTTATGTGACGGTGCAAAGTGTTGAACTATTCAATAATCATGCAATTTGAATGAATTTCCTTGATATTCTTTAGTATGCTTCTTCCCCATTACTCTAAGGTTTCAAGGCACTGCACATACACATTCTAATTTGTAAGTATGCAACTGCGGCACCTCGCGCATCCAGTGACTACGGACCTCAACATGCGCGTTTCAAAAATTCCACCGAGCTCAGCTGAAGGGGACTTAAGTGATATTGTCGATTAGAAAGGAGGTAAAGTTGATCCAATTATAACCGTACAGTGATATTCTGTCTCAGTGATCGCTACCAACTCCAAAAAGCTGGTCCGATTGTCAAATCGTAAAGGAGGTAACATTGATAATCCGACTATAACAGTCAGAGGTATGTATCTTAACGATCGCTACACTAATTTAGACTATTTGTTATATTGATGGAGCATAACCAATCAAATAACGAGGGTATTTGTTTCTGGAATTTTTTTATTAATTTTTTTGAAAAAAAAATCAAATTTGTATAAAAGTTTCAAAAAATTATAAAAATAGATAGTTGTTGGCAGTTGATGGGCTGAACCGGGCCATGTCAGCCCAGATTCGGTCGATGGTCGGCTGAGACGTGCCACGACAGTGACGTGGCGCGCAACGACTATTTTTGGGCGGTGCAACAGCTCTTTCGGCCAAACCAAGGTGACGTGGTTTGGTTCGGCCCATCAATAGCTGAATGTTTTCCTATATAAAAGGGGTCGAACGCTCCCTTCCCTCACTACACTAAGTATTCTTTGCACTCGGTGCTTGTATTCGGACGTTCAAGTATTGTTGTCTCATTCTTTATGTGGATGGAACATTTCTAACTAGGAAGTATAGAGGTCAGGTATTGACGACTATTGGTATTGACGGCAACAATCAAGTTATGTCAGTTGCTTTTGGTTTTGTGGAAAGTAAGTAATGGACCCGACGGGTACGGGGGAGTCCAATCTTTTGATGAGAGATGGATGATGTGATGAATTTGGTGGAGGCCGATGTTGGCTGCCCGACTACCACAACCAAGATGGTGTGGCACCTTGAGCGACAGGTACATTGTCTCCTGATAACTACGATTTAGGGGTGGAGATCGACGTTGTGCTACCCGACAACGACAACCACAAGGATGCTACGTCTTAGCGATAGTTACACTGACTCCGGTTGTTGCTGCTCTTGCCGTGCCAAGAACAGCCTTGAACCTGCAAGCAATCGAAGAACAAGTAAGAACAAGATGACAAGCAAACACTCACGGATCTGATAGAAGTTGGAGTTTTGATTCAAGTAATCGGGCGGTCTAGCCGACACGCGTGTTTACAAGGAAGTAGCAGCAGCTAACTTACATCAAACAAAACCCGAGTTCTTTTTGTGGCTACTACTTGCTTAAAAGAAAAGACTAGAAACTCGGGATGAAGTCATGGAGGTTCTTCGGCAGTTTCTGGACGTTTCGTCTATTCTCTACCATTGATTCTTGATCCATTAGAAAGTAGATGAAGAGACCTTTCCAACAAGTACTTATTTGCTTTAAACAACCTTAGGACTTGAAAGATATGCTCCACTTAATCTTGGACTTCTATAGTTACAAGAGTCCCTTCGGGAGTAACAATATTTATTGCATTGTTGCCTTCTTCACTCCTAGCTAGTTCAATTCCTAAGTACCTAAGGATAATAAAGTCATCACAAGACTTTAATAGTACCCCATTGGAAAAAGAATTAACTTGAATAGCTAGGAACGAGTTCACCTGATAATTAAGTTCAAGTGCACGGGAGCGTGTCATTAGTCCTTGCTTAGCTGTAAGCGGTGAAGGGGCTGCCATTGTGATTGTATCAATGGCAGCGATGTCCTCATCAGTAAGAACTACGAATGTTGGTTGTGGTTCTTATACGGTTGCACATTGGAGTTGTTTAAGATAGACAAAATGTTTGTGTGATACATGACCTGCATGCCAGGTTTATAAAGGCAGTTCAACATATGAAGAATGATCCAAACGAGCCTTATCATTGGAGGGACATCCAATCTCAATGGTGTATGCATCATTTATGTGCAAATTTCTAGCGTCACTTCGGGAAGAATAAAGAATTGACAAATTTGTTTAAAAGACTATGTGCCCAAAATCAAGAGAGAAATTCTCCTTCCTTATGGCCTCAGGTCCTACTTCTTTAGCATGACGAGCCATCTCATGCTTCCTCTCTCTATCAGCCTCGCACCCCTCTTTTGTCTTTCGCTCTGCCTCCTCCCTCCTCTTAAAATCCACCTTGCGCTCACATTCCCTCTAGTATCTCATCTCACTGAACTTCTTGTTGAATGCATGGTGCCTCTTAAGATCTACCCAGTCCTTCGGATCCACTTCTTTGTCGATCCATTTGACAAAGTCACGTAGCGGAGGTGGCGACGGTGGAAGAGTTACCTACACGCATAAATATTAATAGACATATTATAATTATTTGAGTCAAGAAAATGTAGAAATAAAATGAATAAAAAGTTATTAATACCTGTTTTTTGCACGTGGTCTACGCTTTAGCTTTGGCTTTCGTTTTCCCGAAGTCCAAGAGTAGTTATCATACTTTCAATACCTCATCTCGTAGGTGAGGTCATCCATGCTTCTTATAAATTTACATATGTCTCTACAGAAACATATGGGGGGTTCGACACCTTCCGGCAGACAATGACGAGGATCATAACCGTGAGTCAATATATCCTTTTTCACCATCTTCTAATGTATCTACATAAATTCAGTACATTTAATATTTATCTACATTTTCTCTAAACTACTCGTAAAATAACAGTATAGTACTCTAAATCATATTTTAACTTATGATTAAACTAGTCATACGTTACTCTAAACTATCCATAATATACTACTAAATTACTACTATATTACTTCTAATCTACAACTAAATTAATTTAAGCTTAATAACAACAGAAGAAAAAAGTGGGAGGAGAGATTTACTTGGGAGGAGTGGGCAGCTCGAGGGTTTGGGATGTGTTGGAAGTTCAGCGGGTGTGCTGAGTAGGGGTTGTTTAGCCCACTTTATATATGGGAACATTCGGCTATTGATGGGCCGAACTAGGCCACATTAGTTTGGTTTTGTCGAAAGAGTCGTTGCACCACCCAAAAATAATTGTTGCGTGTCATGTCACCTCGGTTCGGCCGATAGTTGACCTAACCACGCTGACGTAGCATGTTTCGGCTGACCATTGGCTAAATCAGGTCTGACATGGCCCGGTTCGTCACTTCAACCACCGACCATTACCTATTTTTGTAATTTTTTGAAACTGATATACACATTTGATTTTTTTAAAATATTATTTAAAAAAATTCTTTGTTTCTACAAGCAATTAAGAACTAGCAGCAACAAAATGAACAAATACTTATATAGATCGCTACACTAATTCGGACTGTTTGTTATATTGATGGAGCATAACCAACTGTTTGATATATTGATGGAGCATAACCAACCAAATAATGATAGTATTTATTCCTGCAAGTAATTAAGAACTAGCAATAATAAAATGAACAAATACTTATATAGCAATATGTTATATGAGGTTGCACAGTATACACAAGCATGTGGGGTTCTAGAAATAGATAAACGACGATGTAACCGATCGTGACTTCAACTAGCAAAAATAAATACATTAAACATGGATTAAAAATCCTACTTATATGCACGGGGATGCGAATCTAAAGTAGAAACATTTAAATGAATGAAACATTATAATCAAGCGCTTGCCAATTTCACTACACTCTTCACATCACAGAAGTGATCCTGAAAAACAAGGACATACCTCAAGGTACTAACAGGTGATCTTTCCACCATAAATTACAGATTTTGTTCTAGCAAACAAAAATTTGAGGAACATTGATAGGAAGGTGAGGACTCTACAGTGCATAGATATTTAGTATCAATAAAGAGTGACTGAAATGTAGATCCAACAATTCTGCATGTAAAATTTGAATCAGTACAAAATTTCAAGCAACCGGGAATCCACTACAGAAAAAGCAGAAACGAGGAGGATGCCTCTGCGGAGTGATAAGGAGATGATTTCTGGATTTGTATATGTAAGATTTGGCTCCCGCGACACCACCAACGACACCGCCGCCACCTGCATCACTGAGACCACCACCTCCTCCGCGTGCGGCAGTAGTGGCGGTAGCTGGAGCGATAATAGGAGGGGGAGGGGGATTGACTCATCAACATCGATAGGGGAGACACGATGTGGGAGACAGGTTGTACCTTGGTATCTTGAGCAGCGGGAGGGGGCATTGGCCGGGGAGCGGCAGGTGAAGGACGCCTAGTGGAGGGGAATAGTCCGATATACCAGCAGTGACCGATGGTGGTGAGCTCCATGGGTGAGGGCGTGAAGGCTAGGGTTACAACATGAGGATGGAGGTGGTAGAATGGGGATCATGGGCAAGCGGGGCTCTAGACCTTGCAACTAGCATTTTCACAAAAAACCCCTTGGTTTTGTGATTTTAGAGCGCGCTCTAGGAAATGGGGTCTCATATGTAAAAAGTGCAACTCAGTAGAGCGTATGGCGCAGGACATTAACACAATTAGTGAAAAATGGGAGGGCTTTTATGCAAAAACAATAACTCGAGCAAGGGACCACGTGGCGTTGCGCGAAGGTGGCTACGCCGCCTGAAACGTTGAGGGAGCTCCATTTTCTAGAGTCTTAAATAAGGGTAACTAGGTAGGGAGGCGCCCTTTGGACGCCCATCAATAAGTCATATTTTATGAAATGTTAGAAAAAAGTAAGAGAGCATAAACAAAAGAACAAAAGAGAGCTCTTCAGAATTCTGCGAAGTGGAGAAATTAACCCTTGGTATTAAAAAAGTGAGCTAATTATACAGGTATCATGCGTACAATATGAAATCATTTCATATTCTATGGACAAACTGTAGTTGGATAATCCTAACATAGTAACATTAGTAAGAAAACAAACGATATATAAAAGTTTCTTACTTAAATATCTGCAACTCTAGCATATATAATCAAGAGCTAGGTAACGGTGTTCCTCCAGATCTTCAGCCTTTTCCCATATGATGCTTGCACTATTCAGTGTAAAATGGTAGAAATTAGACCCAGGTAGGAAAAAAACAACAACACAAAGCAGTTCAGAAATGTGCTGCCAACACCTACCTGTGACAGGGATATTTTGGAGAGAGGAGTTGCCTCAGAAAATAAGTAATGTGAAACCCACCACCAACGTTGGTTCTGCGGCGTGCCTCCAACACAGGTTGTCCCTTTAAAAATTGAATGCATATCCACACCATGCTGGTTGAAATACATATGTGCGAAAAAAGAAGACTTTATTTCACAGAACCACTTTGTTTATTGATTGTTTCAGGGACCATGGTCAACAGAAAACATATTGTGATCAACACATCAAAGGATAATTTAATTTGGAAAGTCGAACGTCAAGCATATAGTACTCAAAAGATTTAAGGAACACTTGTACTAAAATGGACAGATGGGTCTGGGAGCATCATAGAATTAGCTGGAAAAAGAACAACATGTTGTGTCTAGAGATCAAGAAGAAACATACTGTGTTCCACACAATGTGATTTATGATGTGCCTTATAAAATGCTTAACTTCATGATTCAGTGGAAGAAGCTGGCTCGGGGGCCACTGTTGGTGGAGGTGGAAGCGTGCTGTGCCTTGCTGTGTGCAGCAATCGGCCAAATTCCAAGAGGGGACACCGTGGGAAGCGTCATCGGTCGATGATCTGATGGTGGTGCTGTTTCTTCGTTATCGGCTGAGGCTGGTTTTGTCTGGTGGTTAGCTTAGCTTGGGAGCTTGAGATGTGGAGTTTCGTGGGGTTTGTTCTGGGTATGCCTTTTGAATGTCCGGTCTTGTAACTTCATACTTGGGTTCTCTCTGCTGGGTGTGTTGAGGTTCTTGGTTCCTAGGTGATAGGGGGTCAGGTTAAGGGGGTTTCTTTGGTTCACTAGACCTTTGGACATGTTATTCTGGTGTGAGACTCCTTCTGCTTTCAAGTAAAGCAGGACGCATCCTCGTTTTGGGTGTGTCTATTTCAAAAAAAATGTGATTTTATGAGCAAATAATCTAGTATGAGGATGGGTAGTGTCTAACTTTTTAAAAATGAACTGGAAACTAACAGCCTATTAGAACAATAAAATTAAAATATATAAGTGAAAGCAACGATGGATTAACACAGCTCTAATTCTCTTTGAACTTTTTGTCACTAAAAATACTCTGTAGTGTATAGGATAACATGAACCTTACATGATTACTTCCTTGTATGCTATTGAGCTTTTGTGAAATACCTCATTATCTCTATGACAAAGGTGTGTCCAGACCCACATATGTCACTAGGACAATGAGTAGCATATAAGAGATGAGCTGAACTTTTAGTAGCATACAAGGAATTTCTAAACCTATAATGCAACTTACCGAACTACTTAGTTGATTATATGGATTACACTTTTGTATTGACACAATAAAACAAAAAATATTACATAACTTATTGGGATGACATTATATAAAACTTCATTCGGTCTAAGAAATATTCCACCTATCTACAAAGTTGCATCAAATTCAGTTTCTATTATTCGGAGAGAAAGAAGAAAAAATGTTTAATAACATGACTGTCTGCTGCTATCGGTCAACAATCAGGCTACCAAGTGCCATGAGGATTAAAAAATGAGTACAACAAACTGTAGTTTTTGACTTTTGTAAACACTAGTTGAGTGTACGCGCGTTGCAACGGAAAAAAATTACAACATTAAAAGTACATCATACAAATGATACAAATAACTTAAAACATGATAAAATAATATTCATCACAATTTAGTTACAACTTTGTTGTATAAATGTATCTAAAATTATTATAATAGATAAATGGTTGTATTTTCTATATTTAATACTATCAAGGTGTTATAAATAATTTTAAGTAGATGGTATGTGAGATAGAAAATTTTGAAGCGAAAATGGTAAGATGCACCATCACCATGAATTTATTTTTTAAGAAAAAATATAGGGTCATGATACAATAGCATTGTAACTAAATAAAATGTGTGAATTTAAGCCACACAAATGCACATCCATTTACTGTTTTTTTTCAAATTTTGTTAGACTACAAGGTGCATGCTCATGTAGATTTAGAGCGTTTAGGAGCATAATTTTTCATTAAACACCTTTACGTTCACTCAATCTCAAATAACACCTTTACGCTCACTTGATCTCAAATCCAACTGTCTCAGCTTGGCCTAGGGATGAAAATAGATCGGATATGAATGTATATTAGTGATAACATATTTTTGGATTTGGATTCAGATATGAAAACAAATATTATCAGATACGAATACAAAGTGGATACGAATACAAAATGGATATGAATATAATATATATTTTTTCTAGTAAATAATAAATATTCTGCAAATTTAGATATTTTAATTCCAAAATCTTTTAAAAGATCATATTTCTTTTTAAAATGCTAGAGAAAATATAACATTTTAACCCCATAACAAACCGGCATTGAGAAACAAATTATTCCTTTTAGATGATTTTGTTATAATAGTATAAGTTTCTGATGCATAGAAATGTTGTATTACTTTACTTCTTATGAAATAATGAATTAATTATAAATCCATGATATTAAGTAAAAATGGAAATATAGATTGTATGTTACATACTTTACATAAACAACTTTTGTCCACATTAAAACATACTTCGAGTTTTAAAAAACTTTTATTCTTTTATTTCTCCTTTCTTCTTTTCTCCTTTTCTCCTTTTCTCATTTCTCCCTTCTCCTTTTCTGAGCACATGTCCGTGGACTTCCCTACCTTTGCTCAACCCTTCTTCCGCTGTAGAAAACTCAACTATTGCACTAAGCAACACAACATATGTATCCAAATTAACAACAACAAAGTCTTTTATTCCTGAGAAAATCTCGGCTACTGCTTCGCCATATTGCTGCTTGACCAACCCCACTATCAGACCATTCAAAGTAACCACATTTCTCTCCTTTAGATTGATAAATATGTTCTTAGCTTCATCAAGCATGCCATGTCTCGCAAATGCACTAACAAGGGCACTGCCCACATACAGGTCACTTGAACCGCCAAATTTGAGCACCCTCACAAACAATTGATCAAGCAGACCCAAGGTGCACGGGGAAAGGTACGTTGCAGTGATCAAGCTCCCAAAAGTATGCTCTGTCGGCCTCAACTCGATTCCTGAAACATCATGATGCATATCCCTGAAAAGAGTAAACGTATAAATGGTATCCCCTTCTTAGCATACACATACATCAAGATGTTCCATGTGATCAAGTCTCCGTCTGGCGTGGTATCAAGCACACGCTAGGCCAGGATCGGCGGACCATGAGAGCAACTACCGTGGTGTTTGACGTGAACACGGTCTTAGAGATCAACCCATGGACCTGCATGGCGACAGCCAACAAGTCCGTCCCCGCATCCTGGCATGCTCGGAGTAGGCTCCCAAAGGTGAAAGGCATAGGTCTGCACCCTGGCCCCTCCCGCAACATGGCGCGGAACATTGGCAAGGCATCGTCAGTGAGCCCGGATAGGACATGGCCAGAGATGAGGTAGGCCCAAGAAACGACGTTCTGCTCCGGCATTTCGTCGAACACACGGCGCGCAGAGTCCAGGCGCGCGCCCTTGTCGTACGAATTGACGAGGACACGAGGTGGTTGGCAAGAAAGAGGTCATGAGTGAGGCCCCTCTTGACGATCTCGAGGTGGATGCACTCCGGTGAGGCATCGTAGCCGGGGTGTCGACTGTAGAGGAGGATGTCGGCGTGAGGATGTGGCTGTGGCTGTGACGACCGTGAGAGGGGAGGTTGGTCTGGCTGAGGAGGGAGGCAGTGAGCGAGGAGGTTCCGGAGGAGGGAGCCGGCGAGGCCGTGACAGTGAGAAGGCTCGACGGGGCTAGAGCTGGGACTTGGTCTGGGCTTTTTTGGGCCGGCCCATGGCACGGTTTATGACACGGCCCGGCCCGATCCGTACATGGCCCGTGCTGACCGGCTCATCTATGGGCCGTGCCTGTGCCAAGTTGGTCGGCACGTGGGCCGGCACGGCCCGACCCGGTTAATGGGCCATGCTTGGGCTGGCCCGGCACGGAAATGGCACGAAGGACATGTTCTGGCCTGCTGTGTCGTGCCACACTCCCTTGACTAGGGTTGGCAACGGGTACCCGAAACCCGAAACCCGATGAGTTTTTACTCCATTAGGGCACGGGTCTGGGTCAATTTTTCGACCCGCGGGTCTGTTAATGGGCAGAAATTTGAACCCATCGGGTTTGCGGGTTCGGGTCTGGGATCGTAGAACCCGAACCCGTAAACCCGTGGGTTTTTTTTACTCGGCCCAATAATTATACAGGCCTCTATTTTAGCCTTTGAGCCCATAATCCAGCCCAATACCTTGACCCAATATACAGAGTATATAACAGAGAATAGCCATCCCAAACCCTAAACCCAAACCTAGGCTATATAGAATTATGGTTGGTGACCAATGAAATTGTTATTCCTGCTATTTTTATCAGTTTTGCTAGTGTCGCGGGCTATGTGCATGGCTCTGTGAAGCAGACTAGCAGTGCATGCTTATGCTAGTTAACGGGCACGGGTGACCCCATGGGCGACCTGAGACCCGAACGGGCACGGGTCTGGGCTTAAAACGAACCCGTGACGGGCATGGGTTTTTTAACGGGTCTCATTTTAGTGTCGCGGGCACGGGTCTAGGCGGGCAAAACCCGATGGGTCTGTGCCCGTTGCCAACCCTACCCCTGACTACCTGCGCCCTGTATGGCCAAGGAAGAATGAACAGGACCGAAGAACGAGAAAAGGGAGAAAAGAAAGAAAAGAGAAGAGAGAAAAAAATTAAAGAAAAGAAAAATATTTATATTTAGAAATGGATATTTTAATGATAAAAATATATCATTTTTACTGCAATTTTAAACATAAATATGAATTTCGAAGAAAGAAAATAAATAAAAGATAAAGACGAATAAAAATAAAAGATGATTTTTTTTTGAAATTTAGAGATTTTCAAAATAGATTTCAATTTTATGTATAATAACTAAAATAGACTCACAAACATGAATATGGTTTTTTAATAATGTTTGATTCATTATTTCAAGCACTTACAATTTAATTTTTACCCGTTTCAATTTAATTCTTAGAAATAATTTTAACGAATTAAAAATAGCAAATGAACTTAGAAAAAATAAAAAAAATCTTCGGTGAAAATTAATATGTGCGTGGAGTATGTATTTTTCTCTAATTATAACATCAATTAGAGATATGGGCATGTTGGGTCGTGCTTGGGCCGGCATGGCCCATTCAGGCCCACCGTGCCTGTGGGCCGTACCTGTGCCTGATTTTTCCTACTGTGTGCTGGCCCGGCCCGGCCCATCACACCAGCTGTGCCGTGTCGGCCCGGCCCAACTAGGCACGGAGACCCGTCGGGCCGTGCTGTGCTGGCACGACACGGCCCAAGTCCCTGCTCTAGACGGGGCTGTGACGGTACTTATAACACTATTGCGATGGGCGGCGGGCGCCGGCAGGCTTTGACAAGGGCCAGCGAGGATGGCTGTTGGTGGGGGCAGCTCACCGTCTAGGGCAACGTTGACTTTGGCGGGAAACTAAAACATATTGCGGGATGGTAGTTGTCAGGGCATTTAGGATGGCACACTTGTCAATGAAAGATGGTAGTGGTGGCAGACTCACCACCACTATCATCTTTTAAAGTAGTATAGATACGAAATGACAAGTCACAATGAGCAAAGGACACGGTACCCCTTGTATTATACTCCATAACATACTTTGTAGGTAAGTGAGAGTCTTTGGGAAACATTAGCAAATGCTCCATTAACTTACGTTTCTTCAAATGTCAAAAGGCAGATCGAATAGGAATTTTGAAGAATAGTGCATGTTTTCATCGAAAAAAGCATAGGAAGGGAAAAGAACATACCTCTGTATACTATCCACTTAAGAAGTAAGAAATAGAAGCTTCCTACGAGAGAATCATGATCTGACCCTTTTCTCTAGGAGTTGATCTGCAATCTGAAAATGAATTGATAGTACAAAGCAGCTAACAAAGGAAACTGTAGATTTTTAGTGGAACTATCAGTGAATTGAGCTATCAACTACTTCAAACATTAATTACCATACTGCGTGTGCCCTGGTGCATACTGATACTGCATAATCTAGAGGACCATTTGAATAAAAGTTTGAGGCTCGCATTCTTATCCTAGTGTGCTAACACACAAATGATAAAATGCATAAATAGTTGGCTAAAATGCAAATGTATTAGGAAGATTAGTCCATACCAATCAGCAACTCACACTAATAACAATGGCTTGTGAGGTGAGAGATTGCATTGCGTCAAGTAAGCTATAGAGCAACCTTTGCTTCCCTGTAGTATCATGAACATCAGTCATTAGTTATCCTTTTATGTAAAAGTTGCCAGCAACTGTAGAAAGTATGTTTTCACTTTTGCTATTAGACATATGCCCCACAAGCCATGGGTGTCCACACTTGTATGAAACTGGCATTCAGAAGAAATTAATTGTACTTGAACCAGAATGCATGTATCATTTCAACATGAGCAAAAAAGGTCAAACTCTTCTAGGACAAAAATTCTTGTCTTGTGAGCTAGTCCACACTCTATCTACCATGC
Organism: Zizania palustris; assembly: GCA_019279435.1. Taxonomy (NCBI): domain Eukaryota; kingdom Viridiplantae; phylum Streptophyta; class Magnoliopsida; order Poales; family Poaceae; genus Zizania; species Zizania palustris. The sequence continues at coordinate 14,423,461 of JAAALK010000285.1, read as the reverse complement.
TATTTATTTGCAGCATCAGGTATAAACATATATTTATTTATCTATCTAGCATGGTAGTTATTAGACGCAAGATTGTTGTTCAAATATTTAGTGAAAACCATGTGAACAAAAGTATAACAAGTAATTGAAGTTTCCTGACAAAACTCTCTGCTTGAATCTTGCAAGATGTATAGACTTCAGTTTTTGTGATTAACTCCTTCAGAGTTCAGGCCCTTAAGGTTTTGATTCAACTTCTTTTAGCAGGCGGCCATGTACTATTTTTTCTCGATTGGAAATAAAAGAATTATCTGCTTGAACACTGAGGACAGACACCGATCCAGAAATAGTGCATGAGAGAGAACACATTTATTCTTTGAGAAATTTTACAGTCTATGAGGAGGTACCAGGAGGTACCATATTTTTTAGTGTTAATTTTGGTACCTCCTGACATATGAGCTACCAGGAGGTACCAAAATTAACACTGAAAAATGTGGTACCTCCTGGTACCTCCTCATAGACTGTAAAATTACCCTTGTAAGGGGTTCCTAGGAACCCCGACCCCAACCTTTGGCTCCGCTCCTGCGTGAGGGCCCGAGGCTCCTGCGGTCTAGGAACGTTTGTGAAAAACCCTCTAGGAAACGAGTGCTCGTAAAAAAAAAACGAATCACAGCAGAGAGTACGGTGCCGAGTCATTACACAATTAGCAATAAACATGAGAGCCTTTTCGTAAAAAGGATAGCAATAAACAAAGATGTATTTAGAAAATAACATTTATTCAAATGCAAATAGTAATGTTACGATGATAAGAAGCAATGTGATTTATTAGTTTCCAAAACACATAGATATAGATTCAGTTATGCATTAACATTAGTCATTGTTTATAAAAAATACATAGAATTATCTTTACTAATTACGAGTTATTATATATCTATAATTATAGATGTGATATAAAATTACATAATACATCTATATAAATACCATATCTATTTGCATTATATAAAATGTCAGCATTCCATGATCAATCTCAAAATAGAAAATAGTATAACATCGACAATAAGTCATAGCAAAAATCTAAAAAAAATTGTCATGAACAGAAGAACTATTTGATTAATTAACAACCATATAGCTTAATGGATTGAACCTTAAGATAGGTAGACAAAAAAATAAACTAAGATTAGCAATCATCTCAATAGTAGAAGCAATATCTAGATACGAGACCACTCATCCAAGAAATACAGAGTTCTGCAAAATATAAAAGTATAGAATTGAGTGACCTAAATATCAAAAAATAATCCTCAAAAAATGACTAATAAAAAATGTTCAGTTCACACAAAAAATATTGTATACAATTTCTATAATGATTATATTTGTTTACATCATTATTCATTTTCATGTTGTATTTAGAATATCCATGTTTATTTTCACTATAAACTGTAAAAAAACGATAGAACTCGTCAGTTTCCGATTTCCACGTTATTTCCATCCTACTCTCGCATGTACTTGCAAAGAAGAAAATTATTTTAAACAGAAACATTTTGTGGCCACGCCCCTCAAGTGCAGAGCGCATGTTGGCACCACAACCCTACGAGTGCACGCAGCATACGGTTCACCAGAAACAGAAACAAGAGATGAGAAGGTAGAGAGAGAAATATATACACGAGGGCACGCGGCAAGGTCATCAGAGCGCGCCCTCTTTCTCAACCGTGCCACCGAAGGCCGGCCTTGATATTTTTGTGGTCTGGTACGGAACAAAAAATGGAGGCTCTCATTCACTATAAAGATACAAATAATATTGAAAATAGACAAGGAAATATGATTGAGGAAGATTTTGAACCTTGATCTTATCGGCAATGGCAAATTGGCATTGGCACAAGCTAGCAGCGTCCACGATCTGCAGATTGCGTTGCGGCCGGCGGCCGGCGGCCGACGGCTAGCGTCTCGCGAGTCGCGTCAGGAAGCCAGGAAGGAGTCGATGAGCGTAGGACCGCAGGAGGCAAGACAACCAGGCGGGCAGCCGGACGGATGACGGAGTCGTCGATCGTTTGGTCTTCCTCTTAATAGGCATGCTGTCCGTGACTTGTGACTAATTTGTAACTGGGATTTATTAATACTTGTGAGGCCTATTAGCATACTAAATTTTGGAGACCTCTACTTTCGGAGGACCGGTATGATCGCACCACTGGCACTGGCCCAAGACTGGCCCTGATCACTCACCTAGTCGCCCTCCCTTTTCCCTTCCCCATCCTCGGAAGTCCGGATGGCGGCTCGCGCCGCGACGATCACGTGATGGCGTACGCCGCCCCTCACCACCGATGGATGAAGCCAGAAGGGCCACTGCTGCGGAAGTAGGGATGGTGATGGCCTTCGCTGCCGCTCCGTCACCTCCTCCTCCCCCACCTTAGGCCACCAGATTGTCGTCGACCGCGCCGAGCTGCGGAGGAGTGCGGGTGGTGGCGCGAAGGGCAGGAGGTTGGTGGTGATGCCGGGTTAGAGAAGAATATGGAGGGGAGAGGGCGAGGCAGATTGCGATAGAGCTAGGGAGAGGGAGGACTTAAAGGGGAGAGCTTGTGTGGAGGGGAGGGCGGTTGGAGACTTGCAGCACGTGTAGCGGCGGTTAACTTAGATTCAAAATGCGCACGCGAGGAGGAACGATGTACGATGTACAGGACGATTTAGTCTTACATCTGCATGTGGTAGAGACGGAGTCGGACTCGGAATTCCAATTCATTTCGGATCGATAAAATTAAACATACAGATATAGCGTCCGTAATATCGACAAGAATTTCGTTGCGCAACCGAGGAGGCCTCTCTTTGTGACGAAGTAGTAGTGAGTTCGATCTCCCCCACAATAATTTTTCCTTCGTTCAATAGTTTTTTGTGTTGTTCGGACGGATAACAGCTGACCGGCTGTTATGTTGCACTACATAATTGAGCGCTCTTTATTTTTTCCTTTAATTTTTCGTGTTCCATTATTTAATGAACAAAAAATATTATTTACATGCTACATTGCGTTTGGTAACTAAATCAGATTAAACACTATATTCTTTATCGTGATTATATTCATAATGAAAGTATGACTATATTAGAATGATGTTTTAACTATTTATATTTATCTAAGTTTCATCATATTATTTAGTACATGCATACTAAATTGTGGTATAAATTTAATACTTATTTACTTAGAAAATATGATTTCAATGTGACATATCACTGCCGGTAAAATTCTGAGTTCGCCACTAGTTATATTGTCGTGCCACGTATGTGTTCTACATATAGACTCAAGGAGTACGTATATACCAACGTAAAAACTCAGCAAGTGTCACAATTGTATGGATAAATTTGTGGTTTTTTATACGTGTATGAGTATAAAATGGTAAAGATGATACACTCTAGTTATATACTATGTGTTTCACATGAGCCTACCCATATAGCTGAACTAAAGGAATTTATCAAACCTGCTTTTCCCATGAAAAATAATTTTTTAATATAAATTTGGAAGTAATTTGAATCCTATTTTTCTACTTATGTTTTTCTGTTTTTTTTGCTTATTAGTACAATTGGATAGCATGAATTCAAGGTGTCTTGATTAATCTAACATCATTATGGCTTGTATTGTATTGCATAATTTTATGAGATAGTTATGTGATTGTTGGTTACTTTATGAGATAAACTATGAACTTTTTTATTTATTATATTTTTCAGTTATTTAGTTGTATTAATGTTGATTGTTTCCTATTTATATATATATGTATGAAATATTATAATGATGAAAGTTATGTAAGTTATAAAAAACAATCGACTCGTAATTTTTCACAGCAGGTAGCTCACAGCAGATTTTTCATAACAGGCAGCTCACAACAGATTTTTTACAGCTCACACAAGAATCAATCATGTGTGTGTGTATATATATATATGTGTGTAGTCTCTTAGTATTTACAAATTGTTCAAACCGGCTGCTTATCTCTATTTCAGGTGTACGTATAAATCTCTTTAAACATGTGACATGGTCCTAATTAACGAGCATGTTATATTAAGCTAACATGGCATCTATTTTAGTAATGATCAGCCCACATACCAAATGATGGGTGAGATTAAACAAGATTAATGTCTAGTTTACAAAATATATAAGATAAGGGCATTCCCATCAAATAGATTCCATAGGTAGTTTCTAGAGAATAGAGAGTGTAATAAATTTAGTATTAGATCTAACAATTCCTTGCATAGTTTCCATATTAGTTTTTATGTAATTTTTTTAATAATTTCATGCATGCACTGTAAAGAAAGGTTGATGAGTTGTGCAAGCTATTATATAGCCATATATATTCATTATAGCAACTGATAACAATATTACTCATATCAGCTTATGTTTATATCGAACCATATATCAATCATAGCAATTTATAATGATTACGGGCAGCATAACTATCATAGTTGATAATAAAATAATTTAAGTTCATAACCATAACAATAACAAGCCTGCGCAAAGTACGACTCGGTACGATCTATGTATGGGTTGGGCCGGTACAGTCCGTACAAAGGCCCACAGCCCGTACAAAGGCCGGACATGGGCTTGAGGTTAGACTCGGTGGGCGGCATGAGTATGACCCATAGAGTGGGTTGTGCCTAGGCCAGCCCGACATAGAAAGGCCCATGGGCCGAGATGTCCTATCCGCCCATAGCCCACAGGGAGGAGACGTCTGAAGAACATTACATCTTATTATTAAAAATAAAAAATATGCAAATTACTATTTAAATATACCTTACTCTATATCATGTGTAGGACAAACCAAAATTTGAGTCATTAATTGAGGAGTCATGGTGAAAATCGTGGGTCTCATGGCTCTAGATGATGATGAGTGATAGGCAACGGAAGTCAAAGAAGAGAAGAGAAGAGAAGAGAGAAGATGAGATGAACACTTGTCGTGGTTTGGACGTGTGACTCAAGGTACACGGATGTGCGATCGTCGGTTTGAGGAGTCGTAGGGTCGTGCCAGTCCAATCTGGGTACACGGATCGAGAACAGTAGGGGACTCGCCATAGTGTTGATCAGGTTTGACTCAGGTAAACGGGCGGCGAACGACTGTCGGGCTAAGGGAGCAGCGAAGTTGGTTCGGCCCAATCCGGGTACCCGATGCAAAGACGCGAGCGCTTTGTCGGTTTTGGCGCATCATCTGAACCATCGATCTGAAATCAGATGGTCTTGAAGCGAAGCCATAACTGCTACGAAAGCTCTGCGTTAGGATAAACTACTTAGAGTCAGGATTTTACTATTTTCTCGTTGGTCCAGAGTCCGTAAAAAGAGTTAGTAGAGTAAAATACCCTAAGGATAATTGAGTAATTTCTTCTTTTTAAACTACATATAAAAAAATCTTTTATTTCTAGGGTTTCCACCGACTCGTCTAATTTGTGAAATATGATTTCACTGTTTATTCCAGAAATTTTTTGAGTTGCGCCGCCGGCAAAAAATCCTCCACCATCGTTTTTAATTTCTCCCGTCACTGGTTGACCTGTATTTTTCCGCCTGGTCGATTTTTCCTCACACGCATGCGTTCTCTGCCAGGCCTCCGGTTCTCTTGACAAGTGCGCCCGTGTCTATCGTTCCGCTTGGCCGGTCTCCGCTAGAGAACACCACACACACTGTGCATCAGGAGCCAACTGTTGACACGAAAACGTGCCCCCGCAATTGGGTCAGTTTGACGATCCAAAAGTGTGCGGATACTTAGAGATAAGCCTAAGTGTAACACAGCATCGACGTCGCTTTCCGACTACCCTTAGCTGTGGTAAGGTGGGTGGAGTCGCCAGACAATCAGATCACACAAAATAACCCAATTAGCCGAAAGAAATATATTAAACAGAATAAATCAGCAAACCGGTCAGAGCCTGTATGCTTCGAATTATGGTGCGAAGGGGGTCGCCGAAGTGTACCTTTGGCATCTAGTGCGAAGTGTCCCGCCAAAGGGTACCTTTGGCGTTCGGACTGATCTAGCCAAGATGAACTCCGAATGGATCTGGACACGATAATCACCTTCGAATAGCGGGGTTCGACGCGAAGTCTCTAATACAGTAAGATACAAAATAATGACTCAAATGCAACGCGCGAGCGTGACTTCGTCCAAAGCGGAGTACGAGCGTGGCGAAGCCTGTCGTGACAAAGTGTGCGAGTGAAGCGTGCGGTCGAAACAATCCATCTCGCCGAAGGGTGTTCTGGCAACCTCCGAAACCGATCTCTCAGCTCCGGACACCTCCGACGAAGTAGCTCCGAACGTAGGTAACCTACAACAGATAAAATTCGAAGTACTAATTCAGCCCGAGGACCAAATTCTGCTAAGTGTTGCACTAGTGGCGAAGATAGCAATCTGTTACGTAGATTAGCGGATACTTCACAGGCAAAGTAACAAGGCGATAGCAATCTGTTACGCAGATTAGCGGATACTTCACAAGCGAAGTAACAAGGATTACCACTGTTTCGAAGTGGCCGTCGGAGGGCTTCCATACAAACCCACAAAGAGTACAGAAAGGTAATGATAAAGTAAATGCGATAAAAGCCAGGGCTTTGTGTTTGATTTGTGTTGGGGGGCTTATGAACTGGCTTCACCTCTATATTTATAGGGGCTAGACCTCTGATCTAATCTGCTATAATTCGGCTGAATAGAGATAACAAACTTAGCCAAAATCGTGCCCAACTCTATCTCTGCCGAAGTGGGCCTTCAGCCAGGCCCATCGAAGCCTGCTCTTCGGGCCAAATCTTTGGCGGCATGGGCCTCTGAAGGCTTCCTGGCCGAAGGCCGTGGGCTAGCTAAAAGCTTCTGAAGCCCATAACCTAATGGTCCTTCGGCCCTATAGGGCTTCGGCCTAACCCAGGACATGTGTATTTTTGGCCCAAATTACCAAAATTGATATTTTGACAATCTTAGCCATTGATGCAATTTTTTGCTATCAACACATGCCCCCTGCCTTTTAGTGAACTAAGTGAACTAAAAGCACAACGAGCTAAAGACGATACCTTCCATATCGGCCTTTCGACACTTTTTACGCTGTTTGCCACACACTTGGGAAATACTTTTTCAAGTATCTACCATTCAAAGCTCTTTGAAACCGCTCTCCTTGCAGAGATTCTAACACATATGCATTGCCAGGAGCGATTTCGACTATTTTGAAAGGGCCTTCCCAACTAGGTGACCATTTACCAAACTTGGAACTCATAGTGCCTAAAGGTAAAATCGTCTTCCAAACCAAGTCACCCACTTGAAATGATTTTGGTTTGACCTTCTTATTGTAGGCTTTAGCTACTCTCCTCTTGTCTACTTCTATGGCTTCTAACGCCTTCAATCTATTATCGGTCACTTCTTCTAGGTTGTCTTTCAAAAGAGTCTCATACTCATCGACCGATAAGCCATCTTTCCTTAACACTCTTAAAGAGCCAAGATCCACTTCTACAGGTAGAACGACTTCTTGTCCATACACTAACTCGCATGGACTAACTTTGGTAGCATCGTGCTTTGCAATCCTATAAGCCCATAACGCCTCGGAAAGCACCTCATGCCACCTTTTAGGGAGCTCTTCAATTTTCTTCCTAATGAGCCAAATCACGGTTTTGTTACTAGACTCGGCCTGACCATTGGCCTGAGCACAGTAGGGCGAAGAGTTTATCAACTTAATACCATAATATTCGGTGAAGTCCCTCACTTCCTTAGAAACAAATGAGCTACCTTGATCTGTAGTGAGAGTTTGAGGAATGCCGAATCTATGTATGATGTGCTTCAAGATAAAGTCAACTACCTCGTTGTGAGTCATGTTCTTGAGAGGAACGGCCTCGGTCCACTTGGTGAAGTAATCCGTCGCCATCAACACGAACCGATGCCCTTTTGAGGAAGGAGGGTGAATTTGGACGATGAAGTCTAAACCCCAACCTCGGAATGGCCATGGCTTGACAATAGGGTTGAGTAATGAAGCATGAGCTAACTGAATATTGCGAAACTTCTGACATGCTTCACACCCTCTATAATACTTAAAATAATCTTCAGTCATAGTCGGCCAGTAGAAACCTGCTCTTTTGAGCACCCAACTCATTTTCTAGGCTGACTGATGAGTGCCACAAAGTCCCTCATGGACTTCTCCCGTAGCCATCTGGGATCGTTCGTGGTCTAGACACTTTAACAGTACTCCATCAATGGTTCGGCGATACAGTGTGCCGTCTATCAACACAAATTTAAACGCTTGTCGCTGAACCTTCTGATCAACCCTTTGGCTAGGGTCTCTTAAATACTGGACGATTGGAGTTCTCCAATCGCCCTTATGGGCATCAGAGGGTTTTTCTAGCTCACTCCCTGAAAAAGTCTCTAGGCTACTGATTTCGGGGTGCCCCCCGAGCCCTTCCTGCTTCTGCTGAAGCTTGGCTGAGTTGGCCGTGCGGAGTGCATCAGGCCGAAGCTCCCTGCCGAAGGGTCTGTCCTTCTGGAGGCCCTCATTGTGCGGAGGACTTCAGCTCACGGTCTCCGGTGTGCCCGACCCTTTGGTGGGTGGAGCGCTCCGGTCCTAGGACCTCGGCGCGTGGTAGCCTCCGGCAGCCGGAGGGGTCCGACCCGGAGGATGCTCTTGTCTGAAGTCGTTGGCTTCGGCAGTGAGACGAAGCATCGTCTTCTCCCATATAGAAAATTTTCCTCTCCCGATTTGGTAACCAGATGCTTGCTGAGCCAAATCATTTGCAATTGAATTGGCCTCTCTTGACACATGAGAAATTTTGAAGTCATCAAAAGTAGCAACTATGTCCAAGCACTTATCCAAGTAGCTGTTTAGCAAGCCATTAAAACATTGAGCATTCTTAGCCACTTGTTGTACTACTAACAGGGAATCACCATGCACATGGACATGTTTAACACCCATGGAATCTAACAATTCAAGCCCTAGCAGTAGAGCCTCGTATTCAGCTTGGTTATTAGTAGAAGGGAACTCTAAACGAGCCGAGGTCTCAAAGTGCATTCCGCTAGGTGATATGAGAACCACTCCAATACCTTGGCCATTTTTGCAAACTTAACCATCAAAGTAAAGTTTCCATGATATTACCTCAATCAAAGCAACAGTGTCACTCCAACTGACGTCTATGTGGTGATCAACTATAAAGTTGGCTACGATCTGGCCTTTCATAGCTCTTAGGGGTTCATAGGCCAAATCATACTCGATCAAAGCGTAAGCCCACTTTCTGATTCTTCCACTTAGAATCAGCTTTTGCAACATGTGTTTTATAACATCGGTTTGGCAAACGACAACACATGTAGTACGGAGAAGATAGTGGCGCAATTTGGTGCACGCGTAGTAAAGTGATAAACACAAACGTTCCACAAACGCGTACCTGGTCTCGACGTCCATCAGGCGGCGACTCAAGAACGTGATGATGTACTCTTTTCCTTCTACCTCCTGGGTTAGCACGGCCCCGATCACGCTATCTTCAGCAGCGATGTATAGCCAAAATGGAATCCTGACTTTGGGCGCTCTCACCACGGGCGCTGATGACAAGCACTCCTTGATTTTCTCAAAGGCACTTTGTTGGCTTGCCCCCCAAGTGAACTCAGCGTTGTTCTTTAGCCGGAGTATGGGGACAAATACATCAATCTTGCCAGACAAGTTAGATATAAAGCGACGCAAATAATTCATCTTGCTTAGCAACTTTTCTACATCCTTTTTACATGTTGGCGCTGTAACGTTTCTAATTTTCTCAAGCCTCTTAGGATCAATCTCTATGCCTCTCTCATGAATCATAAAACCTAAGAACTTACCCACTGACACAACAAAAACACACTTGAGTGGGTTCATTTTTAAACCATACTACCGCATCCTATCAAAAGCAACATCCAAATCGGCTAAATGGTTTCCCATAGCGTCTGATTTAACTACGACATCATCAATGTAAACTTCTAACATGACTCCTAGCAAGTCATGAAAGATTAAGTTCATAGCACGCTGATACATGGCGCTAGCATTTTTCAAAACAAAAGTCATAATGACCCACTCGAATAAACCGACAAACCCAGGGCATCGAAAGGCAGTCTTGTAGACGTCATCTTCGGCCATAAAGATTTGATTATAACCCACATTGCCATCAAGAAAACTTAGTATCTTGTGCCCTGACGCATCGTTGATTAACATGTCGGCTATCGACATCGAATATTCGTCCTTCGGAGTGGCCTTGTTCAGATCCCTGAAATCAATACATACTCGTATCTTGCCGCTCCCTTTCTTCTCTACAGGCACAATGTTAGCGACCCATTCTGCGTACCTGCATGGCCTAATAAACCCAGCTTTGAGCAGTCGCTCTACTTCTTCTTTAACTCGGTCATAGACGACCGAGTTAAAGCGACGAGGAGGTTGTTTATAAGGACTAAATCTGGACTTGATAGGTAGCCAATGCTCCACGAACTCGTGGCTGAGTCCCGGCATCTCACTGTACTCCCATGCGAAACAATCAACATAAGACCAAAGAAACTTTATTACTTCGGCCTTTTCATCAGGCTGTAAATGTTGGTTTACAAAAGTCAGCCTTGGGATGCTACCATTGCCTATGTCAACTTCCTCCAAGGGAACGGCCGACGCGAAACCTTGTCCTAATTTCTCTACTTCGCTAAAGTCCTCAATGGCCTCGGCAATACCATCTTTATTAGACCGATACTGCTCTACACGAGAATTTAGCCAATCCAGATTACACTTGCTAGACATGACTACTAAAACAAAAATAGCCATGCTACACCAGCCGACTTTATAGACACTAGTACAAAAAGTCCTCTGGACACACTAACAAAATCGTAATCCGAAAGATCTCTACCTGACAAACACTCTACTTTGTTGTGAATGGCGTCAACTGATACATCGACCAATGCCACTTGGGCCGAAGTATCTGTGGGAATGACTTCTACTTCATCGCCGTCCCACTGAATTAGGCACTGGTGCAGAGTAGAAGGAACACAGCAATTCGTGTGAATCCAGTCGCGCCCAAGCAGCACGCTGTAGTTACCTTGTACATCGACGACAAAAAATGTTGTTGGCAATGTCTTGTTGCCCACTGTCAACTCCATGGAGAGCACGCCCTTGGCCTCTGAACTCTCGCCGTTGAAGCCGTTGAGCATCAAGTTGGTCTTCTTCAGATCGTCCTCGTTCCTGCCAAGTTTCTTCAATAGCGAGTAAGGCATTAGGTTAATAGTGGCGCCACCGTCGATAAGCATCCAGGAAATCGGCTTTCAGTCAATGTGACCTCTGACGTAGAGAGGCTTCAGATGGCAAGCCGAGTCCTCGGGCTTCTAAAAAACAGCATTGCGTGGGCCGAGGTTCAGTTGAGCGACCTCGGCCTCATCCTACGGCAGGGCAAACTTAGTGTGCAGCGTGACGACGTTGATGTCCATCGCCCGAGGTGCGGGCCCCTCGGAGATAGGTGAGTAGTCATCATCGAGCATGTCATCGTCGTCACTTGGACTAGGAGCCGGGTTGATCATCTCAACTGGCTTCATCCTCCATGTCTGTCTTGTAGTTGGTCGAGGGCGGATTTCTTCAAAAATAGCGTCGCGCTCGTCCTCGGCTTTCTTCTCGCACATCTCCTGTGCCCATAGCCGTTGCAGACGTCTCTTTTGTGATTTGGACATGCCTGGAGGTGCCCAAGATGGTTGTGTCTTGGTGCCAGGTGCTCCTTCCTGGTTCCTATCAACTCTAGCCGAAGTGGTACTGCCCCCTTTGGCCTCGTGCACTCTGCATTCAGAGGGGTCTTCGCTGCGAACCCCGACAATCGGACTGGCCTTGTTTGGCCGATCAGACCAGGCTTCAGCGCAGGCTCCGATCAAAGCAAGGGACTTACCTCCGTCAGACTTCGACGATAAGGCCTTCGGGACCAGGACTTCTTGAGACCGTACTCTGACTGTGATAGCTTCGGACTCCCTGTCTTCGGCCTCCTCGCGTCTGTACTCTTCAATTTCGCCCCGCACGGTTCGATTCAGAGGTACCACAGACAGCCTGTGGACGATGCCTCCATCCGCTGCATCTATTTGTCCCTGCCATTCATAATACTCCGAAGGAAAACAAGGCGTAGCGTTAAGTTGTGGAGGGTACTCCGGCTGTGATACGTACGGGGCCCATGGAGTTCCCACCCAGTTGTACGGCGGAGGCATCAGCGGCTCCAGTGGCCTCGCACACTGTGAGCCGAACCCATTACCCGGAGGGGGGTTCAGCAGAGTCGACGTTGTCTCGGACCATATCAGTGAGGGGTCCTACCAGGCCGGAGGTACGTTCGGCCAGTACGGGCCAAAGCCTCCTATCGGAGGGTTCGTCTAGAGTGGTGCGGGGTTCGGCCATTGAGGAGCCATGTTGAAGAGCATGGGCCTCATGGCTCCAGATGTGATGAGTGATTGTCAACAGAAGTCAAAGAGGACACGAAGAGAAGAGAAGACCTGCTGTGTCTAGGCCGCATGTGACTCAGGTACACGGGAAGTGAGCGACTGTTGGGCAGAGGTGCTGCGAAGTCGGGCTGGCCTAATCCAGGTACATGGGTTAGGAGCAGCAGAGGATCCACTGGGCTGTTGACTGGGATTGACTCAGGTACACGGGCGGCGAGAAATTGCCGGGCTGAGGGAGCTACGAAATCGGGCCGGCCCAATCCGGGTACCCGGTGCGAAGACAGTGGACGCTTTGTCAGTTTCGGTGCAAAACTGACCGCTGATCTCGGATCTGACCGTTCTAACGCAAAGCCGTAGCTGCTACGAAAGCTCCGCGTCAGGACAAGTTATCTTTATTTAGGTGTTTACTATTTTGCCTTTAGGCCCACGGTCTGTCAGTCGAGTCTGTAAAAAATCCTAAGGGCATTTCAATCTTTTCCATTTTTATTCCAGCGTTTGTTAAAACCCTATCGGTATTTTTGCATTTTCCTATTTATTGGGCTGCCTATAAAAGGGCCCCAATACCCTAGGGTTAGGATTACCCATTTTTGAGAAATCACTTTACCAATTCTGAAATTTGTGGGTCACTTTTTCCCTTCTTCTCCACTGTTTTCCACCGCCGGTGTTCATCTGCTCTGGAAGAACTTCTCCACCGTGTCTTTTTCTTCCCGAATGTTTTTTCTTGCCGGGCTTCAACCACGCAGCAGCAGTAGCCGCAGCGCGTGCCTACGCGAGGCTTCCTACGTGTGAAGTGCACAGCAGCTAGAGCTGCTAGGCTAGGCTAGCTAGCACCTACGGCCGGTGATAGCAGCACCTAGCGCTAGCTAGTGCTGCGTGCGGCAAGCGGCAGCGGGCGCGTGGAAGCTGACCGGATCACATGCGGGCGCTGCATGCAGCGTGAACTGCAGCAAGCAGCAGCAAAGATTGCGCACGCTAATCGAGGTATGCAATACTGTAGCATGTTTCTCCTTCACGTTTTTATTGTCTAGCATCTGCGGTATTTTGACCAGAATATTAGAACTCTTTAGTTCATTTATTTCAGTGTTGTTAGTCATTTAATTTGAGATAAATACACTGCTTGTTTAGTGATTTATTTCTTGTCCGGATTAGATGTATTAAAAGTTGTGCTACTCATTAGGCTTTAAATCTTACTGTTTATTTTTGAGTAGATTCTTGTTGGTCTTGTATGAGATGAAATGTCAATGAGCCGTGGATAGTTTTTATGTGCCAGATATTTTTGCTATGATTTGATGAAAGTTTTGTGGGGATGTTAGTGATGTTGTGAGTTATTTTAGTCTACCTTTAAGCATGTCGCGCCCCGATTTAATAAATAAGGACTTTATTGAAATTCCATAGAAAATCAATAAAACAAGACGTTCATCATGCGACCACGTACAATACGGGCAATCATTCACGGTTCGTAGACCGCATTAATACAAAAGTGAATGAAGGTGAAGAGAAACTAATAAAATAAGGGTCCTAGATGAACGCCTCCTTCCAGTCTCGCCTTGACTGGGTCGCTACTCCAGACCTGCATCCTCCTCGTAGTAGACGGGCTCTGATGGTGTAAGTCAACGGGGTGAGTACAGATGTACTCAGCAAGCCACCGAATGCAATTATAATGCAAGGTAAATAACAAGGGAGAAAGTGGCTAGTTTTGCGGAAAAGCATAATTGTAAAGCATTAAGTGTGATCAATTTATTAGTACTGAAATGTAAACATGCGTATGCATCATCATCTTCTAACTCGAGGAGTACGTTTCACCTCCTCGCACAATAGTCCTTACATGCCTTGAATAACTCATCCATTCAGACAATTGTAAACTAACTGCGAGTAGTCACACAACCCGCCCTTGACCGTGGGCTCGGCTTTTCGAAAAGATTGATGTTTACTCTGATCAGAGATGTACCACTGTACCCACAAGGCACGCACTCATCACTTACACCGAAGTGTAACGAGATGACCCATTTCACGGGAACTCGTGCCAAAACCTTCCATATGGTCCTCCCCGACTCAACAGCACCCTCTTATAGGTTTCATATGGTGTCCCGATGCGTCGGTGCCCCACCATACCCCCCCTTGAGCCTCCTTTGGTACAAGTCGCCCGCAGGCTAGCCCCTTGCCCCCTCCACTATGGTGCCGAGAGACGGAGTGTTCCACACTTCCAGTTAGGACTTACCCATTAGACTTGTGGTTGGTACGGAAGTGCTTTGCAACAGATCCCGCAGACCGGTCCTTATAGTGCCCCGAGTGCGACCAACCAGTTTCCGAGCTTGCACCCGGAACCCACCAAACTTATAACATACCCAACTCCAACAAAGTCCAGAGACAAGAATAACGGGGTATTTCATATACCAGAATCCATCTAACTACGACTCATTCTTTATATCCTATAGCAGTTGTGCCGGTACATTGGGCACTAGCTAACATAATATTTGTAGAGTGACAAGGAGTTAAGTCTCAATAAGCATGGCTTGGGTTTGCACACAAGGACGGGGATCTAATAAATATAAGTGTAGGGCTTGATCTTTGACTAATGCAATATTAACCTATGAGTTATAGCGATAATTTATTAAATCATGGGCTCAATAATGATCAACTGTTTCCACAGAGGTGGTCGATGACTTGCCTTGCTCAGCAAAGGGTGAAGGTGGAACCTCGGGATAGAACTCCGGATCTTCGACGACGTCGTAGTCTTCTCGATACGGAAAAGTAAATAAAACATTCAATAAACAATCCAAAACAAACAACCATACTAACATACATGTTTATGTTGGATTAAGTAAAGGAGATAGAGTCTTAACTTTTAGGGTTTTGTTTCTTAAACATTTAAGATTAATTTTTAATGAGATTCCTTAATTTTTATAGCTTGATATAATTATTCTTCCTAAGGGGGTTTTATTTCTCCCTTTTTAAAGTTGAAGTAAAAAGTTATAAAATGACCTTAATGTTTTTATGGCATTAATATAGTGACATTAGGTTATTTAGATCTTCTGAAGTTTGTTATATAAGTTTTAGGATAGTTTCATAAAGGGTTGACTTTTTCTTAAATGCCCTAATTAAATGTCCTAAAAGGGCCTTTGCAATATCATTTAATGGAATAAAGTGGACAAGATGAATATTCTATTTTTATTAAAAATAGTGAACTCAAGTGTTTAGGTTTTCTGAAGTTATTATATAAGTTGTCATGACATTTTTATAAAGTGTTTAACTTTTATTATATGAATTACTTAATTTATCCTACAAGGCTTTTGCAATATTAGTTAATAGATTAAAGTGGGCATAGTGAACATGTTTGTTTTTGTTGCATTAAAACAGTGGAATAAATTCATTAAGTCCTCTGAATTTATTGAATAAGTATTCATGATATTTTTGTAAAGGGTTGCATTTTTATCATATGAGTTAATCATTTATTTTAAAGGGCCTTGAAAATGTTATTCAATAAAATGAAATGGGCAAAATGAATCATTATATTTTTATTGGCTTATAAACAGTGTAAGGGAGTCATTGTGTCCCCAGAAATTAATATATATTTTTAAGAGTTTTTCTGGATTATTTAAATGTAATATGATTTAAATCCTAAAGGGGACTTAGAAATGTAATTTAATAAAATGTCATGGACAAAATGGTTATTCCATTTTTATTGTATTAACAACAGTGAAATAGAGCCATTATATCTTCTGATATTATTTTATAAATTGTTAAGGGTTTATCTGAATTATTTTATTGAAATATTCATTAATTCCTAAAGGGGATTTTTCTTTATTATTTAATAAGATTATTGTGTGCCAAATAAACATATTGTTTTTATTGCATAAAAGTGTAGAGAATGAAAATACAAATTTTCCAGAATCAAAATGGTGAATTTTGGAGTTAAATTGAGCAAGATATGAATTTTTAAAGTTAAACTAATTTTCTGAATTTATTTTAAACAGAAATCAGTCCCTGGTCCACGGTGAGCCAGGCCCACGGTGGACCAACGACTGCGCGCGTGAGCCGGGCCATCCAGGATCGTTTGATCAAGATCCAACGGCCCATAGTGAGGCGGGGTTTTAAAATACTGCGGACGACCTGGATCAACTGATACCCCTTCGTTGGATCGGGCGGCTGAGATCTAATCCCTGTGTGATTTAATCGCGGCCGTTCAGTCCAGATCGAACGGCAGAGGCGCCGTCCGGCACGGCACGCACAGGAAGGGGGTACGTACCCGTCTTCCCCGACTCCGGTAGAACTCCGGTGAGGAATTCCCGGCGACGGCGAGGCCCTATGGCGCGTCTAAGGCCAGAAATGGAAAGAGGGGCACGAGGGGGTTCCTGGCATACCGGTGGCGATGACGTTGGAGTAGTGGCGGTGGTCGGCGATGAGAAGGTGGCGACGGCTCCTCGGGTTGGTGATGGCGAAGGTGTTCCGGCGGTCAGCGGCGCAAACAAGGGCGATGCCGAGGGGGAGGAGACCACGACGGTCTTGATGGTGTTGAGATCTTGGCGATCGGAGGTCTCTGGTGATGGTGGCCGTCGGCTGGAGGCAAGGCGGCGCGGTGGTGAGAGAAGAGCGCGGTGGTGCTTGCTAAGGCGATAACTCGGGCATTTCTGGGGTGTGGTGATCGGCGGAGGAGGAGAGGATTAAATAGGGGTGGCTGGAGGCGAGAAAGAAAGGCGATTTGGGGGAAACCCGAAACGATTTCCCCTCGATGCCGGCGAGCCCTTCCAAAGCTCGGGTTGGCTTCCAATTGGGTGAAAACGTGTCGCTCTTGGGCGGAAGGAGATCACGGCCGCTACGGGAAGGCGATCCGGGGCTCGATTGAGTGAATCCTGGTCGGCCGGCGGCGGAATAGGAAGGAGGTGGCGCCGGTATGGAAGGGGAGAGATCCCCTTCCGAGGAAGAAGATGGTCCCGACAGGTGGCCCCCACCTGTCAGCGGGCGGGCGCGAGGAGAAGAGAGAATGACAGGCGGGCCAGGCATGTCAGCAGTAGGGGGACGTGGGCAGAGACTGACGCGTGGGCCTGAGCGCGGTGCGGTGAGAGGAGAGAGGGAGCACTGACAGAGCGGCCCCGCATGTCAGCGAGTGTGGGCGTGCGGAAAAGGAGAGAGGGATGGCACCGACAGGTGGGTCCCGCCTGTCGGTGGGTGCAGCCAGAATGGGCTGGGCCGAAAGGCCTTCGGAGGGGAAACAGGGGTTGCGGCCCAATAAGTATTAAAATGTATTTTTCAATTAAAATAATTCCAGAAATTCAAATATTTGCTTAAGGCTTGAAGCACTGTTGCTAAAATTTTGTAAAAATTCTCAAAAATATTTCTTGGCCTCTAGTTTATCCCATAAAATTTTCAAGTCCAAATTTTGGATATTTGTCTCTGTTTGGCTTTAATAGGACTCTTTTAGGATTTTTCTTTAATAACAAAATTCAGAAATTTATTTAATATTATTTTTCCTTTATTTTATTCCCTTTTAATTTTGGGGCTGTTACAAAGCACTGTGTTGGTGTCTTTTCATTTAGGACACCGGTCATTTTTAGGCTAGATTATTTTCACTATTCTAGTTCTGTTTGTTTCCGCTGACAATTTTCGAGGTGTGTTGGGTGTGGGGAGAAGTCCATTAATTCGCAAGAATTTTTTAGGTGCCCATTCACCACCCCTCTGGTCACTACTTTCGATCCTACAAGTGGTATCAGAGCCTGGTTAGGGTTTTTCCATACCTTAACCGGTTCTAAACCCAGGTAGTGATTATTACTTCTTCTGGAAAGGTCCCATCCCTAGAAGCTTTTGTCTATACTTATTGGAAGACTCGCATGCGAGCCTATCTCATGAGCCAGAGCTCAGACATTTGGGATGTTTGTGTTCACACTACTTTCACCATATTGCCTGTTGCTGAGCATACATCCCCCAAGATAATCGCCCAGCATCAGAACAACAACAAAGCGGTGAACATTTTGTTTTCTGGTTTAGGTCCCACTGAGTTTGAGCGTGTGAGCCATCTCAGCACTGCTAGAGAGATCTGGGCTACCCTCCAAGCACACCATGAGGGGACAGCCCAGGTCAAGGCTCGACTCTATTAGACCTACCGGCGTGAATATGAAAATTTCACAGAGAAGCCGGGTGAATCTGTTGAAGCCTTGTTTGGTCATTTTCAATCGATCATCAACAAGCTTCGGGCCAACAAGGCCGAGGGAGTTCAGTTGGTCTCAGATCATGAGAAGGCGGTCAAGGTTCTTCATACCTTGGACCCTAAGATCTGGGAGATCAAGGTATCCTCTATCATTGAGAGCACCTCTTATGATACCTTGAAAATTTCAGAGCTGTTCAGCAAGCTCAAGGCCACAAAGGTTGATATCCAGTTGAGATAAAATCTCACTGGCTCTGGATCAAAAACCCTGGCCCTTTCTACACCTTCTGCTGACTCCTCTTCTATGAGCTATGCTGGGTTCTCCTTGATGTCTATCACTGAGGACTAGCTTTAGTCGCTAGGAGATGATGATCTATGTTTGTTTAACAACCGGGTGCGTCGTGTCTATGATAAGCGAATGTTCAAAAGACACGACACAAAATCCAAATGCTTTGAGTGTGGTGATCCAGGTCATTTCATCGCTGACTTCCCCAAGCGCAATGGTCACAAGAAGGGTACCGGTGGTGGCTCCTATGACTCTAGCAAGCACGACAACTCCTCCTTCACAAAGGGCAAGCCCAAGACAAGATTCTTCTGAAAGGCCCTGAAGGACTACCGATGTGAGAACAAGAAGCGAGACAAGGCCTTCTTCGCTGAGATGGAGAGAAGCTACTCCAAGCGGTCTTCGTCTTCTTCCTCTTCATCAAGCTCAAGCGATGAGGAGATCGTGATCAGGTAGGGGAAGGACAAGGACAATCCGGTGGGCCTCTACTTCATGGCCTTCGGGGACAAGCCAAAGAGCCACTCACATCACCACCGAAGATCCCGCAAGAGCTTCTGCTCAATGGCTATTGGGATAAGGAAGAGAAGGGCCCCCCCGACAACTTCGACGATGACGACGATGAAAAGGTATCCTCCTATGAATAAGAGGTCGTTGATTTACTTGAAGAAAACCGTCAGGAGTTGAGGTATCAGGAGAAACTGCTTAGAGGGGCTAAGAAGAGGATAGATGAGCTTGAGAGTGAGCTTGCCGTGGCCAATGACATGATTGAGAGTTTATCTTCTTCCCCTTGCTTGGGTGGTAGCAGTGAGTGTCCTAACTGCGAGGTGCTGTTGTGTGACCTGACGACTCTGAAGTCCAGGTACACAGAGAGGGTAGATGAGAGGGACACTTTGGCCACTAAGCTTGAGAGCGCTCAGCTGGAGCTGAAAGATGCTCATGCCACTATCGTCGTGCCCTGTGTTGTCTGCCCATCCCACCTAGCTAGTTTAGCTGAGATGAAAGCCAAGGGTGAGGAGCAGTTGGGCGAGTTGGAGAGAGTTAGAGCTGAACTGGAGCAGACTAGGCTAGAGCTTGAGACACTGTCAGTTCCACCCACTGTTTGTGAGAACTGCTTGTCTTTTAGATTGGAATTGATCAAGCTGAAAGCTGAGAAGTCTGTCCAAGTCGATAGATAGTGTGAGATCTACTTGTCTTAGGTGGAGGTGCTAGATTCCTTGAGAGAGGAGTGTCGCGCCCGATTTAATAAATCAGGAATTTATTGAAATTCCAAAGAAAATCAATAAATCAAGACGTTCATCATGCGACCTCGTACAAAACGGTCAATCATTCACGGTTCGTAGACCGCATTAATACAAAAGTGAATAAAGATGAAGAGAAACTAATAAAATAAGGGTCCTAGATGAACGCCTCCTTCCAGTCTCGCCTTGACTGGGTCGCTACTCCAGACCTTCATCCTCCTCGTAGTAGACGGGCTCTTATGGTGTAAGTCAACAGGGTGAGTACAGATGTACTCAGCAAGCCACCGAATGCAAATATAATGCAAGGTAAAATCAAGGGAGATGGTGGCTAGTTTTGCGGAAGCAGCATAATTGTAAAGCATTAATTGTGAGCAATTTATTAGTACGGAAAAGTAAACATGTGTATGCATCATCATCTTCTAACTCGAGGAGTACGTTTCACCTCCTCGCACAACAGTCCTTACATGCCATGAATAACTCAATCATTCAACCAATTGTAAACTAACTGCGAGTAGTCACACAACCCGCCCTTGACCGTGGGCTCGGCTTTTCGAAAAGATTAAATTACTCTGATCAGAGATGTACCACTGTACCCACAAGGCACGCACTCATCACCTACACCGAAGTGTAACGAGATGACCCATTTCACGGGAACTCATGCCAAAACCTTCCATATGGTCTTCCCCGACTCAACAACACCCTCTTATAGGTTTCGTACCGTGTCTCGCCATGTCGAGTTTCCACAATACCCCCCTTGAGCCATCGTCGGTACAAGGCGCCCTGAGGGCTAGCCCCTTGCCCCCTCCACTATGGTGCCGTGAGACGGAGTGTTCCACACTTCCAGTTAGGATTTACCCATTAGACTTGTGGTTGGTACGGAAGTGCTTTGCAACAGATCCCGCAGACCGGTCCTTATAGTGCCCCGGGTGCGACATACCAATACCCGAGCTTGCACCTGGAACCCACCATACTTATAACATACCTAACTCCAACAGAGTCCAGAGACAAGAATTACGGGGTATTTCATATACCAGAAACCAACCAACTACGACTCATTCTTTATATCCTATAGCAGTTGTGCCGGTACATTGGGCACTAGCTAATATAATATTTGTAGAGTGACAAGGAGTTAAGGCTCAATAAGCATGGCTTGGGTTTGCACACAAGGACGGGGATCTGATAAATATAAGTGTAGGGCTTGATGTTTGACTAATGCAATATTAACCTATGAGTTATAGCGATAATTTATTAAAACATGGGCTCAATAATGATCAACTGTTTCCACAGAGGTGGTCGATTACTTGCCTTGATCAGCAAAGGGGGATGGAGGAACCTCGGGGTAGAACTCCTGCTCCTCGACAAACTCGTAGTCTTCACGATACGGAAAATAAACAATACATTCAATAAACAGATAAAATCCACCAAATAATAAACATACATATTTGTGGGTTTTATTATGTTGAATAAAGCTTCATTATTCTGATGTTTGGTGAATAAACAATAAACTTATTTTTCTCAAGGCTTTTCTAATTTATTTTCCTGAATTAATAATTTACCCCTAAGGGGTTTTTATTCTTTTATTTGTTAAAAATATTTTGGGTAACAGTAACATACTGTTTTTATGGCATTAATGTGTAGAGAATATTATTCTGGTTCTAACAAAATTTGAATTGTGAAATTTGGAGTTAAAATGAGCAAGTTATGAATTTTCAAAGTTTAAATCAATTTTTCGAATTTTATTTAAACAGAAAATGGGCTCTGGTCCACGGTGAGCCAGGCCCACGGTGGACTGCAGCACTGTGTGCGTGGACAGGATCAACCAGATCCGTTGGATCTAGATCCGGCGGCTAGGCGCGAGGCGGATCCTTTAAGTGAAAATGGACGGCTCAGATTAAATCGCACCGAACCGGTACGCGTGGACGCTCGAGATCACTTCTGGGGTTTAAGTGGCGATCGACGGCCGAGAGGCCTCGATACCGCTTTGACCCGATGAACGCCCCAGATTAAGTCAACGGGGGTTCTAATCCCAGCCGTTCACCGCAGATCGAGCGGCCGAGAGCCTGTATGGCACGGCACGCGTCGGAGAGGGTAGCTACCCTTCGTCTCCGGTGACAGCGGGGCTCGGGTGCTGTGGCGACGGCGGCGGTGAGCACCTAAGGGCATAGCTAACGGCGAAAATGGAACGCGGAGGAGATGGGGATCATGATGATACCTTCGGCTGGGAGGATGGGCGAAGGATGGTGGCCGGCGGCGAGTGTAGACGGTCGGAGGGGTTCGGGTGGTCGACGGCGACGAGGATCTGGCGGTGTCCGCGGCCAACCGAGTGGATGCCGGGGACGGGAGGGCGATGACGGATCCGACGGTGGCGATGGCTAGGGCTAATAGGGCCAGGGTCGACGGCGAGGGCTCGCCGGAGGCGAAGCAGAGCCGAAGGTCGAAAAGGAGGCGGCGGCGCTCTGTTTTCGCACGAGGAGGGCTTTGAGTGTGTGGGCTGAGGGCGGTGGCCGTGGAGGGTTTTTATAGGGGGGTCGCCGGCGTCCATATGGCAAGGAACCGAAGGGTTTCCCGAGAGCTCCGGCGATCTCTTTCCAAGCTTCGGGTGGCTCTCCATAGGCGCGAAAACATGTGGCTCAGGGATGGAAGGGAGGCGGTGGCGATCCGGGAAGGTGATCCGGGGGCGATCGAGTGAGATCGGGCGGCCGGCGGCGAGGAAACAAAAGGCGATCGCCGGGAAGAAGGAAGGGGGCGGTCCCCTTCCATCGGAGACGAAGCTTCTGACAGGTGGGCTCCACCTGTCAGAGGTCGAGGGGGAAAACGAGCGCCGACAGGCGGGCCCGAGCGGTCGGTGGGTGAGAGGCGGGCGCAGGAGGCTGCCAAGTGGGGCCGGGGCGAGGCGCGGGCGGGAGAGAGAGGCGGGGGAACGCGCCGACAGGCGGGTCCCACATGTCAGTGGCTCATGGCTTGGATTGGGCCGGGCTCGGGTGCTTTGAGGGTTGAGGCCCGTTAGGTATTTTAATTCTTTTCTGATTTAAAATAAATCCAGTAATTCATATATTTGATTAAGGGTTGAATCACTGTTGATACAAATTTGGAAAAATTCCTAAAATTATGTTTTGGTCTCTGGTTCATCTCATAAAATTTTCAAGTCCATATTTTGAATATCTCTCCCTGTTTGGCTTTATTGAGGCTCTTTTATGATTTTCTTTATTAATAAAATTCAGAAACGATTTTAATAATCATTTTCTTTTATTTTATTTGTTTTATTTCTTGGGGTGTTACAATCCTATCCCCCTTACAGAGAATCTCGTTCTCGAGATTCGGATCAATCCTCGAATAACTCACGATGCTGTGCTTTGAGTTCATCTTCTTTTTCCCACGTAGCTTCCTCTACAGGGTGATTGCTCCACTGCACTTTGCAGAAGCAGATGACCCGACTCCTGGTGATCCTTTCTTTGACCTCCAAGATCTTGACAAGCTTTTCCACATAGGTCAGGTCCTCTTGAACATCTAACTGCTGTAGGTCCACTTGATCTGTCGGGACGTGAAGACACTTCTTGAGTTGGGATACGTGAAACACATCATGCACTCCAGCCAATGAGGGAGGTAGTTCCAATTGATAAGCAACTTCGCCTTGGCGTCGAACAATGGGAAATGGTCCAACATATCGAGGGGCCAACTTTCCTCTCATGTTAAACCGTTGAGTACCACGGAGAGGCGTAACTCAAAGGTAGACATGATCTCCTTCTTCAAAGGCCAGGTCTCGGTGACGATTGTCCGCGTAGCTCTTCTGTCGTGATTGGGCTATCTTGAGTCGGTCTCTGATGATCCGTACCTTTTCTTCAGCTTCACGAAGAATGTCCGTTCCGAACACTTGGGATTCACCAGTTTGATCCCAAAGCAGAGGCGTTCTGCACTTACGTCCATATAAGGCTTCGAAAGGAGACATCTGAAGACTGGCTTGGTAGCTGTTGTTGTATGAAAACTCAGCGTACGGTAAGCTCTTGTCCCAAGTGGCTCCAAAATCCAAGACACATGCCCGTAGCATATCCTCCAATATCTGATTTACCCTTTCTGTTTGTCCATCCGTCTGAGGGTGGTAGGCAGTGCTAAAGTTCAATCTTGTTCCCATCTCCTCTTGAAGGTTCTTCCCGAAATGAGAGGTGAACTGACTTCCTCTATCAGACACTATCTTTTTGGGCACTCCATGAAGACACACAATGCGGGCCATGTATAGATCTGCAAGCTTAGGGCCACTAAAGGTCATCTTGACGGCTATGAAGTGTGCTACTTTCGTAAGCCGGTCGATGATCACCCAAATAGAATCATACCCAAGTTGGGTCTTTGAAAGTCCGTTGATGAAGTCCATACCGATCTCTTCCCACTTCCATTCAGGTACTTTCAATTGTTGTAGCAATCCTGTAGGTCTCTGATGTTCAGCTTTTACTCTTCTACATGTGTCACATTCGGCGACGAACTGTGCAATCTCCCTCTTCATGCTAACCCACCAATAACGTTCCTACAGGTCCTGGTACATCTTGGTACTGCCAGGATGAATGGAGTACATCGTCTCATGGGCTTCTCTCAGGATAAGGGTTTTTATCTTCGGCTTATCCGGCACACATATCCGGTTCCCAAACCATATGGTGCCATTCTCGTCCTCTAAAAATCCAGGGGATTTTCCTTGTCTCATGTTCTTCTTAATGGCAGCTATATCTGGGTCTTCTAACTGAGCTTCTCGGATTTGCTCAAATAGAACTGGCTGGGTCTCCAAGGTGGCTAGGTATGCGCCGGTGGTCAACCCAAGACTCAATTTTTCCATCTCTTCACATAACAAGGGTGCATGTTCCCGAATCATCATGGCTGTGCAATATCCCTTGCGACTTAATGCATCGTCTACCACATTAGCTTTTCCGGGGTGGTAGTGGATACCTAAGTCATAGTCCTTTATTAGTTCCAACCATCGTCTTTGCCTCAGGTTAAGGTCTGGCTGTGTGAAGATGTACTTCAAACTTTTGTGATCCGTAAAAATCTCACAGCGATTTCCTACCAAATAATGCCTCCAAATCTTAAGGGCGTGCACCACCGCGGCTAACTCCAAATCGTGGGTCGGGTAGTTCAACTCATGAGGTCTCAACTAACGAGAGGCATAAGAGATAACTTTTCCATCTTGCATAAGAACACATCCCAATCCTTGGCGAGATGCGTCACAATAGACATGGAAGTCTTTCCGGATGTCGGGTAGGGTTAGTATGGGTGCTGACACCAGACGGGTCTTGAGAGTGCGGAAACTTTCCTCGCATTCAGGAGTCCATTCAAACTTTTCTCCTTTCTCTAATAACTTAGTCATAGGCTTGGCTATCTTGGAAAAATTCTCAATGAACTTCCGATAATATCCGGCCAAACCCAAAAAACTTCGTATCTCAGATACGTTCGTGGGTGGCAACCAATCTGTAACTGCTTCCACGGTGGCAGGATGTACTGCAATGCCTTGTGCAGAGATAATGTGTCCAAGGAACTTCACTTCTGCCGTCCAGAATTTACACTTGCTGTACTTGGCATATAACTGGTGTTCCCTTAGCTTGCCTAAGGCTAACCGGAGATGAGTCTCGTGCTCTTTCTGGTCCTTGGAATAAATGAGGATGTCGTCTATAAAGACCACGATGAATTTGTCCAAATATTCCATAAACACCTTATTCATCATGTTCATGAAGAATGCAGGGGCGTTGGTCAATCCAAAGGACATAACCGTACACTCGTACAATCCATAGCGGGTGGTAAAAGCCGTCTTGGGTATGTCCTCTTCTCGGATCCTTAACTGATGGTAACCAGACCGTAGGTCGATCTTCGAGAATACCGTAGCTCCCTTCAGCTGGTCGAAGAGATCGTCGATCCGAGGTAACGGGTACTTATTCTTGATGGTCACTTCATTCAAAGCGCGGTAATCCACACACATACGCTTTGCCTTGTCTTCTTTCTTCTCGACGAAGATGACGGGGGCACCCCATGGTGAGGTACTTGGTCTGATATAGCCTTTCTTCTCGAGATCCTCCAATTGCTGCTTCATTTCAGCTAACTCATTAGCGGCCATCCGGTATGGTCGCTTGTAAATAGGGGTAGTCCCGGGTACCAAATCGATCCTGAACTCGATGTCCCTCTTGGGTGGCATCCCCGGTAAATCCTCTGGAAATACATCCGGGTATTCACTGACTACCGGTATCTCCTCCAAGGTAATCTGATGTAGTCTTGGTCCTCTAATCTTCATGCTTGGCATCTGAAATGTGACGGCAGTCCCTTCTTCACTGGTCACAGTCACTTTTTTCTGGGCACACTCTATTATTCCTTGGTATTTATTGAGCCAATCCATTCCCAGAATGAGATCCAAGCCTTGGCATTCAATAAGGATGGGATCAGCCCAAAATATGGTGCCGTGGATATCTATCCATACCTTAGGGCTATAGGTTACAGCTAGGGTTTGTTTTCCCGGGGTGACTATTTGCACAACTCTTGGTAGTTCTTCTATGTTTAAATTGTTCTTTTCCACAAAGGCAGTTGATATGAAGGAGTGCGTAGCTCCAGTGTCAAATAAAACCACTGCAAGTGCTGAATATACCAAGAACTTACCCATCACGATCTCGGGTGCGGCCTGGGCTTCTTCCGCAGTGACGTGATTGACTCGGGCGCGGATGGCGGGGTTCGCTGCAACTCCTTGGACGCGCTTGGGGTGGGGGCAAGAATTGGAGTAATGCCCCTCCTGACGGCAGTTGAAGCACACCACGGCTTGCCGTGCTTGTCGCGCAGGATTTCCGCCTTCTTTGCCGGGGCGGTTGGTGCAGCTAGGGCGGCGGGAGCGGGGCGAGACTGTCCGGTTCCGGCGTTGGCGGCGGGTGGCGCCGGACGATATACGGGGCGGGGGTGGTACAGTGGCGCCGGGGGAGGAGGTGTGAAACGGGTCTTCTAAGCCATGCCCTAGTTTTGCCTAAAGGCAATCATGCGCTTATTCTTCAGGTCGACCTTATTCTGCTGGGTCTCCTGAATGATAGCTTTATTCACCAGCTTTTGGAAGCTGGTGTAATCTCCAGAGATAAGCTGTAGGGACAACTCATCCTTCAGTCCCCGGAGGAACTTGGCCTGCCTGGCCGCATCTGTACGGACCTCCTCTGGTGCGTACCTGGCCAGTCTGTTGAACTCATGCAGAAACTCGGTTACAGACCTGCTCCCCTGCTGCAGGTCCCTGAACTCCTGTTGTTTCTGCGCGATAATGCCGTCGGGGATGTGGGCGGCACGGAAAGCGGCCGAGAACTCTGCCCAAGTATGGGCGTGGCCCTCGGGCAGAGTCTCGCGAAGATTGTCCCACCACTCTGCGGCGGGACCATGAAGCTGGTGGGTGGCGAAGGCCACCTTCTCCTGCTCAATGCAGGTAGGGAGGCCGAGCTTCTTCTCGATGGTCCTTAACCAATCCCCGGCCTCCATGGGGTTGGTGGTGCTCGAGAAGGTCGGTGGGCGAACTCGGAGAAATTCCGAGAGTTGGGAGGCGGGAGCGGGAGCTGGAGTGGCGGGTCGGGGCAGCTCGGCCTGTTGATGGAAGCGGAAGAAGTGAGCTTGCTGCTCCTGCATCTGCTGCTGCTGCTGTTGCATCTGGTTTAAAAGGGCTGAGACCACCTGGTTTTGTGTGGCCATCATTTCAGCCAGAGTGGGGTGGTTAGCGACCGGGGCTTGCCTCTGCCCAGTTGCCCCCCAATGAGGCAGGTTCCCGCTGTCTCCTCCGTTCTGAGGAGCGTCGGAACCCTGAGTGTTGGTCATCCTGAAGTTTCCAAAGTAAACAATATTTACTTGGAGGATATTATTATTATTAAGGTTTATTCCAAAAAAATGCCGTTCTTGCGGTTACATCTTATTTATATCTTTATTCATGCCTTATTTTTGACATGAATGATAATACAATCAAAAAAAGAAAAGCAATCAACCGTAAATCTACGTCTATTGTAGCTCAGGGGACGGCTCGATCACGGGCTCGTGGGAGATGGTCTGGGTCGAGGAACTGGATGGTCCGGTGGGTGGGGCACTGCGGGAGATCCTCTTGGGCCTCACGGTGGGGATCCGATGGGGTTTCTTCTTGCGAGGCGGAAGAGGTGCGTTCTCCTCAATGTCCTTCTTCAGTTCTTTGAGCTGCTGGCGGAGCTGGGTATTGACCATGGCGCCCTGGCGTAGGAGCTCGTTCTGACGCCTTAATTCCTCCACCTCGAGGGTCAACTGGGGGTTCTGCTGAAGTTGTCGACGGAGCTCTGCATTCTCGCGGGTCAGTTTCTCCGAAGTGTGGCGGTAGAAGTCGATGGTGTCGTGCTGGCTGTCTGCATCGAGGACGGCCTTGGTGTGGAGGTTGTCCATGGCCTCCAAGAGTCTCATCATGCGGGTGATGGCGGAGTTGCTCTGCGTGAGGGGGCTGATGTAGATGCTGCGGTGACTCCCTGGTGTGCGCATGGGCATGAAGCGGTAGACGGTGTCGCGGAGGTGGCAGTCGTAGACCAGTCGAAGCTCGGCGAGGGACTAAAGAGCGGCTCGCTGGCTGGCCACCATGAACGAAGGTCCTCCAACTCCATGGGTGTAGAAGGGTGGCTGCGTGGAGGAGGGGCGGATAACAACCGTGACCTCGCAGTAGCTCTCTTTCGCATCAGGAAAGATCCCGTGGAACGCGGGCTCATGGGGAAACCCCAAGAAGTCGATGAGCACACGAAGCTCGCGGATGAATCCGGCCTCGTCACGAAGAGTCCCGCTCATGGTATGGACCGGCATCTACAAAAGAAAGAAAGTCTTTGTGAAAATCTCGGAAGATGAGAGGATAAGGAATTTTTGTAAGAAAATATAGTGAATATATATAAGTCCTAAGGTCAGGTCTATTTGGCTTCCTATAGTCAAGTCGGCTCTGATACCATCTTGTCGCGCCCCGATTTAATAAATCAGGACTTTATTGAAATTCCAAAGAAAATCAATAAATCAAGACGTTCATCATGCGACCTCGTACAAAACGGTCAATCATTCACGGTTCGTAGACCGCATTAATACAAAAGTGAATAAAGATGAAGAGAAACTAATAAAATAAGGGTCCTAGATGAACGCCTCCTTCTAGTCTCGCCTTGACTGGGTCGCTACTCCAGACCTTCATCCTCCTCGTAGTAGATGGGCTCTTATGGTGTAAGTCAACAGGGTGAGTACAGATGTACTCAGCAAGCCACCGAATGCAAATATAATGCAAGGTAAAATCAAGGGAGATGGTGGCTAGTTTTGCGGAAGCAGCATAATTGTACTCAGCAAGCCACCGAATGCAAACTCGTAGTCTTCACGATATGGAAAATAAACAATACATTCAATAAACAGATAAAATCCACCAAATAATAAACATACATATTTGTGGGTTTTATTATGTTGAATAAAGCTTCATTATTCTGATGTTTGGTGAATAAACAGTAAACTTATTTTTCTTAAGGCTTTTCTAATTTATTTTCCTGAATTAATAATTTACCCCTAATGGGTTTTTATTCTTTTATTTGTTAAAAATATTTTGGGTAACAGTAACATACTGTTTTTATGGCATTAATGTGTAGAGAATATTATTCTGGTTCTAACAAAATTTGAATGGTGAAATTTGGAGTTAAAATGAGCAAGTTATGAATTTTCAAAGTTTAAATCAATTTTTGGAATTTTATTTAAACAGAAAATGGGCTCTGGTCCACGGTGAGCCAGGCCCACGGTGGACTGCAGCACTGTGCGCGTGGACAGGATCAACCAGATCCGTTGGATCCAGATCCGGCGGCCAGGCGCGAGGCGGGATCCTTTAAGTGAAAATGGACGGCTCAGATTAAATCGCACCGAACCGGTACGCGTGGACGCTCGAGATCACTTCTGGGGTTTAAGTGGCGATCGATGGCCGAGAGGCCTCGATACCGCTTTGACCCGATGAACGCCCCAGATTAAGTCAACGGGGGTTCTAATCCCAGCCGTTCACCGCAGATCGAGCGGCCGAGAGCCCGTACGGCACGGCACGCGTCGGAGAGGGTAACTACCCTTCGTCTCCGGCGACGGCGGGGCTCGGGTGCGGTGGCGACGGCGGCGGCGAGCACCTAAGGGCATAGCTAACGGAGAAAATGGAACGCGGAGGAGATGGGGATCATGATGATACCTTCGGCGGGGAGGATGGGCGAAGGATGGTGGCCGGCGGCGAGTGTAGACGGTCGGAGGGGTTCGGGTGGTCGACGGCGACGAGGATCTGGCGGTGTCCGCGGCCAACCGAGTGGATGCCGGGGACAGGAGGGCGATGACGGATCCGACGGTGGCGATGGCTTGGGCTAATAGGGCCGGGGTCGACGGCGAGGGCTCACCAGAGGCGAAGCAGAGCCGAAGGTCGAAAAGGAGGCGGCGGCGCTCTGTTTTCGCACGAGGAGGGCTGTGAGTGTGTGGGCTGAGGGCGGTGGCCGTGGAGGGTTTTTATAGGGGGGTCGCTGGCGTCCATATGGCAAGGAACCGAAGGGTTTCCCGAGAGCTCCGGCGATCTCTTTCCAAGCTTCGGGTGGCTTTCCATAGGCGCGAAAACGCGTGGCTCAGGGATGGAAGGGAGGCGGTGGTGATCCGGGAAGGTGATCCGGGGGCGATCGAGTGAGATCGGGCGGCCGGCGGCGAGGAAACAGAAGGCGATCGCTGGGAAAAAGGAAGGGGGCGATCCCCTTCCATCGGAGACGAAGCTTTTGACAGGTGGGCTCCACCTGTCAGAGGTCGAGGGGGAAAACGAGCGCCGACAGGCGGGCCCGAGCGGTCGGTGGGTGAGAGGCGGGCGCAGGAGGCTGCCAAGTGGGGCCAGGGCGAGGCACGGGCGGGAGAGAGAGGCGGGGGAACGCGCCGACAGGCGGGTCCCACATGTCAGTGGCTCATGGCTTGGATTGGGCCGGGCTCGGGTGCTTTGAGGGTTGAGGCCCGTTAGGTATTTTAATTCTTTTCTGATTTAAAATAAATCCAGTAATTCATATATTTGATTAAGGGTTGAATCACTATTGATAAAAATTTGGAAAAATTCCTAAAATTATGTTTTGGTCTCTGGTTCATCTCATAAAATTTTCAAGTCCATATTTTGAATATCTCTCCCTGTTTGGCTTTATTGAGGCTCTTTTATGATTTTCTTTATTAATAAAATTCAGAAAAGATTTTAATAATCATTTTCTTTTATTTTATTTGTTTTTATTTCTTGGGGTGTTACAATCTAGCTGATGCTCAGAATGAGAACTTTTACCGCCGTCAGATCCTGAGTTGGGTGAGTGCTAGAGAGCCACAGCTCGACATGATGATCCAGTAGTTCAAGAGGCAGGATGGGTTTGGGGTAGGTTACACCTATACCAAGGCTGATTTTGAGAGTGCCATTAGCCGAGTAGTGGAGTGGAGTAAGATGACTCCTAAACAGAGATATCCCAAGACTCACTCCACTGAGTCTTTCCAGGCTAGTCAGCCCAAGGATGGAGTGTTTCAAGAACAACCTAAAGCTCCACCCAAGAAGCCCATATGGATCCCAAAGCCCAAACATCTCCACACTTCTCTAGACTCTCTACCTGGACCCTCTCACACCAAAGAGTCTACACCCAACACCACCAAGGCCAAGAACCCCAAGCCTCAACCACATCCCAAGAAGCCCACCTACCACTGTGAGTACTGTTAGAGAGACGGACATCTTGAGGAGTTTTGCATCAGGAGGAAGCGGGTTGAGAGAGCAGAGAGAGCTCGTGGTGGACAGGAGCAGTTCTCCCAGCAGGGTGGTAGACTGAGAGTCCCTCGATGCGGGGAGAGGCTAGAGGCTAGGCCACGTCGTGTACTTGGTGGTAGAGGAGACGGTTTTCATGCCCATGCTCTAGAGGGTAGTGTTCGCTCCGGTAGAGCTCCAGGTCGTTCTGGATATAGCTTTGGACCTCATGGCCAAGACTTTAGGCAGAACCGAGGACCGCGCTTTGAGCCGCGCTTTGGTCCAGACTCTTATGATTCTTTCTGCTTTCCTTCTTCTGAGCAGATTGCTCGACACTGGTTTAGCTCTTTTGCTAAACCTGGTGCCGGACCATTTGCTCCCACTTACGACCACTGATCGTGTAGGATCGAGTACTGGAGGACGTATGGATCATGGATTCAAGATGCTCTCGCCACATGACGGGACATCACAGATGGTTCTCTAGCCTCTCTCCCCCGAGCTCCAAGGAGTACATCACTTTTAGGAACAGTGGTCAAGGGAAGGTACACGACATTGGCTCAATTCTCATCTCTGACCATTTCTCTTTGAAGAATGTTGCTTTGGTTGGAAACTTGAATTTCAATTTGATTTTTTTTCGCAACTTCTTGAGGATGGTTTGGAGGTTCAATTTAAGAAGGGCATGTCTTCTGTGGTTGATTCTAGAGGATCTTTGGTTTGTCAGATCTTACCCTTCAATAAGGTTTTTCGAATTGATTTCTCTAGTTCTTTTGGCCTTTTTCGCTGTTTGATTGTTGGATCCTCATCTGAGCTCTGGAAGTGGCATAGGAGGTTAGGCCATTTGAGCTTTGATCTGCTAGTCACATTGAGATCTATGGACCTTATCCGAGGATTGCCCAAGCTTAAGATGGAGAAGGATCTAGTTTGCCATCCCTGTCGTCATGGGAAAATGGTTACCACTTCTCACGCACCTGTGACTCAGGTGATGACTTCGTACCCAGGAGAGCTATTACACATGGACACTGTTGGTCCATCTCGGGTACGCTCAGTCGGTGGGAAGTGGTACGCGCTTGTGATAGTTGATGATTTTTTTTCGATTCTCGTGGGTTTTCTTCTTGGAGTCTAAGGATGGGACTTTTCAGTTTGTTCATGATCTGATTTTGAAGCTGAAGAACGAGAACAATTGTCGGATGCGAGAAATTCACTCTGACAACGACTCTGAGTTCAAGAACTCTCAGTTCGTCAGCTTCTGTAGTAATCAAGGTCTTGATCATCAGTTTTCTGCCCCTTACACTCCCCCACAGAACGACGTTATGGAACGAAAGAACCGCACGCTAGTCAAGATGGCCAGGATGATGCTCGATGAGAACAAGACTCCTAGGCTCCTTTGGACTAAAGCCATGAACACGGCTTGCTATCTGGCCAACCACATTTTTCTTAGAGCTTACCTAGGTAAGACTTCATATGAGTTGCGGTTTGGCAGACAACCCAAGGTGAGCCACTTGTGAGCGTTTGGCTGCAAGTGCTTTGTGCTCAAGAAGGGAGGGCATTTGGACAAGTTTGAGTCTCATTGCTGGGATGGAGTCTTTCTTGGTTATGCTTTGCATTCTCGAGGCTTCCGTGTTTGCAACCTCGACTCCCAGCAGCTTGTCGAGACTTGCGAGGTTTCTTTTGATGAGTCCTTGCCTTCACTGATTCCTTCTTTTGAGCTTTCTAGAGATGATGAGCTTGGAGAGTCCATCTTCAAGGAAGATGATGACATTCCAGCTGTTGATGAGGGTGGGCCTTCTGCACAGCCTGCAGACCCCACACCTTCTGAGACTTTGACTGAGGACGAGGGCATACCTCTGATCACTTATTCCACTTTGATCGAGCCCCTCAGTCGAGTCCAGATGTGCCAGCTGCTGACTCCGATGAGGTGACTTCAGATCACCTAGGATCCCGAGCAGTTCAGCGTGATCACCCCTTAGAGCTCATCATCGGTGATCTTACTGAGAGAACTTTGCGCTCTTCTGTTGACTCGCTTGCTGTGTTTGCTGAGCCTGTGTTTGTTGCGTCTTTTGAGCCAAGAGATATTTCTCATGCTCTTTCTGATTCGAATTGGATAAACGCTATGCAAGAAGAGCATGAGAATTTTGTCCGCAATCGGGTTTGGACACTGGTTGAGCTGCCACCCGAATGCAACCCCATAGGCACCAAGTGGGTGTTCAAAAACAAGCAAGGTGAAGATGGGGTTGTGGTGCGCAATAAAGCTCGACTAGTTGCCTAGGTTTTTTGCCAGAAAGAGGGTATTGACTTTGAGGAGACTTTCGCCCCTGTTGCCCGCCTTGAGTCCATTCGTATTATTTTAGCTTTTGCCGCTTCTAAGGGGTTTAAGCTTTTTCAAATGGATGTCAAGAGTGCTTTTCTGAACGGGTACATAGAGGAGGAGGTCTATGTTAGGCAGCCCCCTGGTTTTGAGAACCCTAAGTTTCCTCGACATGTTTTTAAGCTGCAGAAAGCTTTATACGGTCCGAAGCAAGCCCCTAGGGCTTGGTATGACCGGTTTGAAGCGGTTTTTGTTGGGGAAGGGCTTTGTGATGGGTTCTGTGGATAAAAATCTTTTCTTGCTTAGAGATGCCTCAGACTTCTTGATTGCTCAGATTTACGTGGACGATATTATTTTTGTGGTTCAACTGATATTCTTGTGTCCAAGTTTTCTAAGCAAATGCACAGCGAGTTTGAGATGAGCCTCATGGTTGAGCTCAAGTATTTCCTAGGGCTCCAGATCAAGCAGACCAAGGATGGCATCTTCATCCACCAGAGCAAGTACACATGGGACATGCTGAAGAAATTTGACTTTGGTGGAGAGCTGAAGCCTTAGATGACCCCAATGGGTACATCTGGCGGCCTGGACAAGGACGAGAGCGGCATCAAGATCAACGAGAGAGAGTATGAGGGATGATCAGTTCACTGTTGTACTTGACGGCGACGAGGCCAGACATACAGTTTGCCGTGGGACTATGCGCGCGCTTCCAGTCTTCACCACGCGCGTCTCATTGGTAGGCTGTCAAGCACATTTTTAGGTACCTTACCTATGCGCTCGATCTAGGTATTTATTATTCAGCATCATCGTCTCTTGATTTATCTAGCTTTTCGGATGCTGACTTTGGTGGGTGCCGGTTGGATCGCAAGTCGACTTCCAGTACTTGCCAGTTTCTTGGTTCTTCTCTTGTCTCTTGGTATTCTCGAAAGCAGTCTGGAGTTGCACTTTCTACCATAGAGGCTGAGTATGTAGCTGCTGCTAGCTGCTGCTCACAGTTGGTTTTGATGATTTCCACTTTGCGAGAGTTTGGGTTGTTCTTTCCTACCAGAGTTCCTTTGTTCTGTGATAGCACTAGCGCGATTAGTGTAGGGAAAAACCCATGTCTCCATTCAAAAACCAAACACATTGATGTGCGCTTTCACTTTCTAAGGGATCAATATGAGAAAGGTATCATTGACCTTGTTCATGTTGATACCGATCATTAGTTGGCTGATATTTTCATCAAACCCCAGATCAGTCTACTTTTGAGCATTTGTGAGGGGATTTGGGTGTTGTGTATCCTTTTTAGGATATTTTGAGTCAGTTTTCTTTCTTCTTTACTCTTTTCTTGATTTTTTTTGTGTGTGTTCATATCATGCATATTCACATATCACACTTTGATCTTGCTTCTATTATATGATTGATCTGCTTTACTTACTCTAGCTAGTATATGCTTTTGATTACTTGTCGATGATCATGCTTTGCTTCAGTTCACATGATATGTCTGATATATGTCATATGCATGGCTTTTATGCTTTAAAATTGAAAAATGATCACCATTCCTTCTAGTAACTAGCATGTGTAGGCTGAGTGCTTTTGCTATCTTTTACATGCCTGGTAGCTAGTTCCTCACTTAAATGTAGATATGCAACTTGGACATCTTTATGCTTTAACATGGAAATGTGCTATAAAAATGATAAAAATCAGAAAAAATGAAAAATCCATGCTGTTTTGTGCATAATTTGAAAAGATGTGTTGACACGGAAATGTGCCCACGCACTTGGGTCAGTTCGGCGATCCAAAAGTGCACGGATACTTAGGGACGGGCCTAAGCGTGACGTAGCACCGACGCCGCGTTCCGACTACCCTTAATAGTAATAAGGGGGGTGGAGTCGCCAGGCAACCAGATTACACAAAATAATCCAATTAGCCAAAAGGAATATGTTAAACAGGTTAAAATAAGCAAACCAGTCGGAATCCTCCTTGTTCGAAGTCCGATGCGAAGGGTGCGCCAAAGGGTACCTTCGGCGTCCGGTGCGAAGTGCTCCGCCGAAGGGTGCTTCGGCGCTCGATGCGAAGTGTTCCGCCGAAGGGTGCTTCGGCGTTCAGACTGATCCGGCCGAAGGTAGACTCCGAACGGATCTGATCACGCTGATCACCTCTGAACAGCGGGGTTTGGCGTGCGGTCTCTGATGCAGTAAATTACAGAATAGTGACGCGAATGCCACGAGCAGGTGCAACTTCGTCTTGGTACGGAGTGTGTTCGTGGAGAAGCCTGTCACGATGAAGTATGCTGGCGGAGCCTGTTGTCGAAGCCTACAGTCCTGTCGAAGGGCGTCCTAGGGACCTCCGGAACCGATCTCTCAGCTCCGAACACCTCCGGCGAAGGGGCTCCGAACGTGCGAACCTGCAACAGAGATGATGCGAAGCACCGATTCGGCCTTAGGACCGAATTTGCGAGGTGTTGCACGGGCGGCGAAGGTAGCAATCTGTTACGCAGATTAGCGGATACTTCATAGGCAAAGTAACAAGGCGATAGCAATCTGTTACGTAGATTAACGGGGACTTCACGGGCGAAGTACCAAGGCTTACCACTGTTCCGTAGTGGCGGATGGAGGGCTTCCAGGCAAACCCACGAAGAGGTACAGGAAAGTAAAGGTAAAAGTAAAGGTACGATCAAAGCATAGGCTTTGGTTTGGTTTGAGTTGGGGGGGCCTCTCCACACCGGCCAGGCCTCTTTATTTATAGAGGGTTAACTCTAATCTAATCTACTATTAATCTGGCCGGATAGAGATAAAGATTGAGCTGGAAACGCGTCCAACTCTATCTTTGCCGAGGTGGGCCTTGGCCAGGTCCACCGAGGCCTGTTCCTCGGGCCGAAGCTTTGGTAGCGTGGGCTTCGGCCAGGCCCATTGAGGCTTGCTCCTCGGGCCGAAGCTTCGATAGCGTGGGCTTTGGCTAGGACCATTGAGGCTTGCTCCTCGGGCCGAAGCTTTGATAGCGTGGGCTTCGTCCAGGCCCATTGAGGCTTGCTGCTCAGGCCGAAGCTTCGATAGCGTGGGCCTCCGAAGGCTTCCGAAGCTTCGGCAGCATGGGCCTCCGAAGGCTTCCTGGCCGAAGCCCATGGGCTGGCTGGAGGCTTTCGGAGCCCATAGCTTGACGGGCTTCGGCCCTGTAGGGCTTCGGACAGACCCTGGGCATGTGTATTTTCGGCCCAAATCACCAAAAATTGATATATTGATAATCTAGCCATTAATGCCATTTTTTGCTATCAACACATGCCCCCCTGCCTTTTAGTGAACTAGTGAACTAAAAGCATAACGAGCTTGAGATGATACCGTTCATATCGGCTTTTCGACATTTTTATGACGTTTGCCATACACTCGGGAAATATCCTTTCAAGTACCTACCATTCAAAGCCCTTCGATACCGCTCTCCCTGCAGGGATTCCAACATGTATGCGTTGCCGGGAGCGATTTCGGCTATCTTAAAAGGACCTTCCCAACTAGGTGACCATTTGCCGAATTTGGGACTTTTCGTACCTAAAGGCAAAATCGTCTTCCATACCAAGTCTCCTATTTGAAACGATTTTGGTTTAACCTTTGTTGGCGTAAAAGATTACGCTAACAGGTTTTGAAAATTAAAAACTAACAAACGAAGTGTTTGCGAAGAAAAATATTCCAAGCCTCCGAAAGGATAATAACTTAGAATAGTTCGAAAGTGTGTATTGAATAACTTGTATTCGGTCCCCATTACAGGGTAAAACGGGGGGTATTTATAGGCCCAAACATTAAGGAAAAGACCTTTTTACCCCTCTATTACAACCGACATAGTGGAAACTATTCGGTACCCTTAATAGGGCTAAAATGGTAAAAGACTAATCTAATGAGAAAGAAGATAAGTCTTCCATATTAGCTGGCAAAGAAGCTCCCAGAAGAGTCCAAGTTCGAAGATATACTCCGAACTAGAGCCCGTCATCATACTTCGAACTTGACTTAATGCATCTCTGAAGTTATATGTTGGAAGTCTTCGTCTTAATCACCAGTCTTTATCTTGTCACTGCAATAACCCTGAAGATGGAATATTCCCCCCCAATAGTAGCCCTTCGAATACGCTTCTCCGCTAAATCTGTAATGTTAGGAGAGCAGTATACGCAAGAAAATAATCATGCGTAGGGGTTAGCAGATTTAAACCATCTCAGAACTACGTGGAGATGTAAACTTTGAATCGGTTTTTTAATAAAATTACTTTCAAAGTAACATAGAACTAAATCGAAAAGTCTAAAAGCCTTTTTAGACTTAGAAGAAATAGCCGTTAGCTTCTTTCTTCTAACGGAAGTTACAGAATGCTTTAATTTCGGAGCAAAGTAACGGATGGGAATGCGAAACGACATAGGCAAATGGTAACAAATCAGGGTTTGGGCTATAAATAGAGGGCCCAAACCATTCTT
Organism: Zizania palustris; assembly: GCA_019279435.1. Classification (NCBI taxonomy): domain Eukaryota; kingdom Viridiplantae; phylum Streptophyta; class Magnoliopsida; order Poales; family Poaceae; genus Zizania; species Zizania palustris. The sequence goes on along the minus strand of JAAALK010000285.1, from coordinate 14,385,004 downwards.
GAGTACCTTTTCACTGCTTTCGTGCAAACAAGCCATCACCAGAGCCTAGCCGCCATTTTTCCTCTGAAACAATCCACCAGATCCAATGGCGAAAACTAGTTTCAAGGGTCCTAGAGCGACTTCAGCCTTGGCCCGGCAGAAAGCTGCAGCGGCGGCAGCGGCAACTCCAAATCCTTCAGTGGCGGTAATGGCGCCGGTGCGTGGAAATCCTCAAAATGTCGGTCCCCAAGACCTCTTTCCGGCGTCGACGAAGTATACGGACCAGTCTTATCAACTGGGACCGTCAACCTGCAGAAGGGAATCGCTTGCGGCTGCAGTAGAAGGCAAGATTAGTTCGGGGGTTATGATTCGCAAACCTGGGAAGGAAATCATTCCGTCACCAAGACCCGGAGAAGTGGTCGTCTTCGAAGCCTTCTTCGAAGCTGGCTTGGGACTTCCAGCGATCAACTTCTTAGCGGAGGTATTGGACCTGTTCCATGTCACTCTCCCCCAACTCTCTCCGAACGCAAGTAGCGCGCCTCACCATCTTCGAATGGGCGTTGCGAGCCGAAGGTTGTGAAGGAAGGGTGGAGATCTTCGCAGCACTACACAGAGCATCATGCCAACCGAAGACCTTCGTTGGTTCCGGAGGTGAGAAGATAGTAGTGGCCTTCGGAAGTATCAACTTCAGACTCCGAGATGAATATGCCCTCCGGTTTCCTGCCAAGGCCATCAATGCCAGATGGTATACTGATTGGATCTTGAGATGGTTTTATGCCGAAGTTGGGGCGAGCAGCCGCCTAGCTGGACCTCTGCAAGAAATCCACTTCCGAAAGGAAGCCTTAGTGCACCCGGATTTAGGCCAACTCGAAGCTCGCCTGAGCTTGCTTCAAAAAATCAGTCATCACTTGAGCATGCGAGACTTAGCCGAAGAATTCCTCAAACTTCAAATCCCTCCCCTGATGGCCAACTGGCCAATCAACATCGAGGAAGATTCAGAAGGCGGTCTTCGAAAAATTTCTTCAACTTCGAGTCTTGCAGGTAACTTCGAAAACAACATATTTTATGTATATTTATTCGAAGAATTAACAAACTTAACTCGTTTTTTAGCTTCTTCAGCCCCTGTAACTTCGGAGCAAATCGTACGAGCTTCGGAGAAGATTTTGGGCGTTCCAACTCCGACCGAGAAAGAATGAAGAATCAAATTAGTTGGTAGTTGGGAACGATCCAACCGAGTATGGGGGCTGCTCGAAATTGTTCTGCCCCCTCTGATGGATTGGGTGCCTTCAGAGAAAGGGCCCAAGAAGAGGAAAGCCGAAGCTGGAACTTCGAGCTCCGCCAAGACTCCGGTTAAGAAGGTGGCTCGAAAGCCAAAAGTTCATGCGCCTTCAAGCCCAAAAGCTTCGATCTCCGATTCTCAGGAGGATGAAGGCAGGTTGCTCGTGAGGTTGATTGACGAGGATGCAGCCCGAAGAGCTGTACAAATTGACGAAACTGCGAACGTGCGAGAGTTTCAAAAGAATCTTGAGCAAGCGAGGACTCCGGCTGCTCAAGAAGATTTACCTCGGGACGGAGCCCCTGTGGATGAAAGCGAAGTCGAGGTTACTGCAGCTTCGATTCCGGGTGAAGTAACAACGACTGTTCAAGAAGATGCTCCGACAGTCGAAGATTTGACGGTTGACTCTGACGAAGATCTTGCCTTCGACCCGCCAAGCAGTCCAATGCTCACCCGCCGCCAAAATGTCGAAGGTAAACTTCGAATAATTCTTTTATCCTTTTCCCTGCGAAATTATACAATGTATAATACCTTCATTTTTACAGAGTCCACTTCCATGGAAGAGGTCCGTCTCGAAGATACAATTCCTGGACCTTCGACAACTTCGGAGCCAATTCCAGGAGCTACTCAAACGGGGCCTGGAAAAGGCAAAGGGAAGATGAATCCCCTCCCTGCTCCGAGTTCAGGATCAACTCCGTCTGAGTCAACAGACGAGAGCCAATCTACTGAGGGGGGCCAGTCTACTGAGGCTCCGAAGACCACAGCTCAACACTCCGGGCCTTCGCCAAGCGAAGATGACAAACAAGCCTTAAGCATGCTCCCCCTTCTAGCTCCTTTCTTGGAGCGAAGGACTGGGCTTTGGACTTTGCTCGAGCCTTTGGATCGAGCTAGTCGCGAAGTCAAGGAGACGGACTTGGTGGCTATCTTGAGCGAGGCGGAGAGTTCGGAGCTTAACGCTGCCATGGAACATGCAGCATACCAGGTACGAAGTATCTGCAAAACAGAATCAAATTTATATACAAATAACTTCTCACCTTGGTTTTTTCTTTTCGCAGCAAACAGTCTTGGCCCGAGCTGCGAACATCTCCAATGAATGTGGAAACATTCGCCTTCGAGAAGAAAATGCAACTCTTCAACGAAATCTGACTATCTCTGAAGGTCGAGTGACCCACATGGACAACATGGTTTCAACGGAGCGCAGGGCCAGACAAAGCTTGGAGGCTGCGAACAAGGAGCTCGAAGCAGAAAAAATTGTGCTTCGAGCAGAAATTGAAAAGATGCAGGCGGAGCACGCTACTGCAGGGGCTGAGCTTGTTAGACTCCGAGAAGAAGCTAGCCAGCTACTGAATCAAAAGAATTCTTTGGTTACGGAGGCTGCTAGGCTTTCTGGAGTAGTAGAAGAGCTAACTTCGACGAAGGATGCATTAACTGAAGATAAGCTGAAGTCAGAGAAGGTAGCTTCGGAGGTCATGGACCAATTGCTAGGCGTTCTGGAGTATTTCGGTACTACTGGGACGCTTCCTTCGGATGACAACATCTCTCTGCTACGCCGGCTGAAGAGGATCCAAGGAGCAGCGAAGCAAATGAAGATAGCAGGCATTCGGTACGGAGAAATCTCCGGACAAGTGGCTGCTGTCGGCATACTTCGTTACTACGAAGATTTGGGCCGATCAATAACTCCGAGCGCAGGAGAGGGTCCCATTACCTTCGACGACGACCAGCTTCTCACTCCCTCCGAAGGTGTGGCCGTGGCTTGGCAAGCCTTTCAAACTTCATGGAGAGCCGAAGGTCATTCTGCGATCAAGGCCTAGATTGACGAAGGACAACGCCAGAAGCAGGCTCGGTCCCAAGCTTCGTGCAGTCAGCCTCCTCCAAACCCGCAGGTTTAGAATTACCTTAGGATTTTCAACTATGTAAAGCACTATGCTTTTGTACATTTATGAATGAAGATTTGTTTATCATGTTTTTAGGCTTTGCCTCATATGGAAGATGTCAAAGTGTTAGATGTTAATGATGAACTTCGCTTATTATGGGCTACCTTCGAAATCTTAAAACTTCACAAGCGCCCTCGATTTCTAATTCCTCGAGATAGTTCTGGAATGATTATGTCCGAAATAAGCAAAGATATATTATCTTGCATTAAAGAGGAAGAAAAAGAAGTTAACTTGGAAACTTCATCTTCTGAAGACATTAAATGGTCTGAAGACGAAGATGAAACTCAAGGTAAAAAGCCTGAAGAACTTGGAAGCTGGGAAAGGAGCCCCGAACGGCTTTGAACTTGGGCCGAGCTTCAGCAAGAACAAAAAGACTTTAGAGCTTCGAAGGGAGGTAGGAGAGTTAAACGCAAAGTTGTTAGGACTCCTGGCACTGGAACTAGTCGTTCCAATCCTAGCTCTAGAGATCGAAGAGGTCTTCGATTCCTTCTTGGTATAGATACCAATTTTTTATGATGAAATCATATTTGTTCGAATAATAAGTATCGATTTAAAATTGTCTCCCTATTTATTAGCCCCTCTTTGGGCGTAAGCAACTTCGAATTGTATTCAAAGATGTTTAGGCACAAAGAAAACTTAGGAGTATAATTTTGGGGGTTCGGAGCCCCTCAGTAATTTAAGGATTGAGTAAAATCTTATAAAATGTCTTCGACTATTTGTAGTCTGAAGATTTGCAACTTAGTACCTTATGTTTTTTTGAAAGAACTCACTTGAGATAACTTTCCGGACACTTTAGTGTCTTAGATAATTTGTCACTTTAGACTTTCTTAACAGACATTCGAAGCTCATGGCTCAAACTCTGTTTTGTTTTGGCCTCCTTCGGCTCTTTTTTGCGAATTCTGTCAAACCAGTGGTTTGGAGTTCGCAGTGGTCTCTTTGGACTCTTTTTACGGATGTCTACAAGCCGGTGACTTGGACTCCGCATGATTTGGTCCCCTTGGACTCTTTTTACGGATGTCTACCAGCCGATGGCTTGGACTCCGTATGGTGTGGTTTTGGGCTCTTTTACAGATGCCTACAAGCTGGTGGCTTGGACTCCGGATTATGTCAGCCCCCACGTCGGAAACTTCGAACCAATGGTTCAAAGTCCGAAAATATGATTCAAATTAATGACACTTCCCTCTCGGTCAACTCCACGGTTCCAGTGCATCCACTCGGAAGCTGGAAGTTTATGAGGGGTAGGCACTATCTGAACCATATGCTTTATTAATTTTGAAGATGATTACAAATGATTACAAGGAGCCCCTATGCGAAGTATCGCTTTAGGTGTTCCGCATGCCAAGTATGTGCTAACTCTTCACCTTCCAAATTAGCTAATTTAAAAAAGCCAGGACGTCCTGAACGAACAATTAAGTATGTACCTTCCCATTTATTTCCTAATTTTCCTGGTGCTATGATGCTTCGTAAAACGAGATGACCCGGTCTAAGCTCATTGATCTTAACCTTCAGGTCAAACCAATCCTTCGTCTGCTGATGATACTTTGATAAATTGGCCACAGCTCGAAGTCTTGTCTCCTCTGTTAAATCCAACGAAGCTTGTCTTTCTCCTTCAATCTCCGGTTCGGTGGTGCGAAGTGATCCTCCTTTGAGCTCCGTTGGAGTCATAGCTTCATCCCCGAATAGCAATCTGAATGGAGTGAAACCTGTGGACCTTGTTTGCGTAGTCCGAATGGACCATAAAATCTTCGGAAGTTCTTCGGTCCACAGTCCTTTTGCCAATCCTACTATCCTTCGATTTAACCCTGACAAAATATTCCCATTGACTCTTTCTACAGCTCCATTAGACTGAGGATGTCTCACTACAACAAAACATAACTGGATGCCTAGATCTTCGCAGAACTTTCTGAAAGGTTCTGCATCGAACTGTGTTCCATTATCATCTGTGAGTTGTCTAGGCACTCCGAACCGGCAAATGATACTCTTACAAAAGAATTTTTGTACATTGTTCGAAGTGATAGCTGTTAAGGGCTCTGCTTCTACCCACTTAGAAAAATATTCAATAGCTACCACTGTGAACTTTAAATTTCCCTTAGCTACTGGAAAGGGACCAATCAAATCCATACCCCATCTGGCCATGGGCCATACCGGAGCAATAACTTGAAGAGCTGTTGGTGGGCGATGACTCCGTCGACCCATCCACTGACATCCTTGGCATGTGCGGACTAAGTTCTCCGCATCTGCTACTATCGTAGGCCAATAAAGCCCCTGGCGAAGTTTTTTTCCTACCAAAGCTCGAGGGGCCAGATGGCTACCGCAAAGCCCTTCATGAATTTCTCGAAGAATATCTTGGCCTTCGGTTTGGGATATACATCGGAGTAAAGGGGAACATACTCCGGCCTTGTATAAAATACCGTTGATTATTTGATAGTTCCTGGCCCTTAGTTTCAATCTTGAAAACTGTGGCTCTTCAGACGAATTTGCTCCTCCTTGCAAAAGTTCCATGATTGAATTTCTCCAATCTATACTTGGAATGCAAAGAATCTCTGCAGAGGGAATTTGTGCCACCGAAGGTGTACTGAGCTCCTCATAAAAAGCCTCTTCTGGTATATCCATAGCTCCGACTGCATCTTTTGCTAAGATGTCCGCTTGCACATTTTCTGCTCTTGGTATACTCCGAATGGAAATACCCTTGAATTGTGCTTCGATCTTACGGATTTCTTCTAAGTACTTTGCAAGCTGTGGAAGCCGAACTTGAAAACTTTTATCTACGTGCCCTGCTACTATTTGAGAATTTGTCTTTATAACAACTCTTGTAGCCCCTAGAGCACGTGCTTTTCGGAGTCCCAGTAAAATCCCTTCATACTCCGCTATATTATTGGTAGACTTATAGTTGAGTCTTGCGGAGTACATTGCTCTTTGCCCTGAAGGAGAAATTAAAACTGCTCCAACACCTGCTCCGGATGCTTGAAAAGCCCCATCAAAAAAACTTTCCAAATTCCTTCGCTTGACTTCTCCGGAACCCACGTTGCAGGGGGAGTCCATTCTGCTACGAAATCTGCTAAGACTTGCGATTTGATTGCTGTCCTTGCCAGAAAGGATATGCCGAAAGGTGCTAGTTCGACTGCCCACTTTCCAATTCTTCCAGTGGAGTCTTTACTTCGGAGCATATCTCCCAAAGGATACGAAGTTGGTACAATTACATTATGAGCCAAAAAATAATGTCTCAATTTCCTTGAAGCCATTATCAGAGGATAAGTGAACTTTTCGAGCTCGGAATACCTTGTCTTCGCTCCTGACAATGCTTCGGACACAAAATAAACTGGATTTTGTACCAACTTCCCATTGAAATCTATTTCTCTGACAAGGACTGCGCTGACAGCAGAGCCTGTAGCTGCAAGGTAAAGGAGTAGGGTTTCGTCCGCAGTAGGCACCGTGAGTGTAGCAAGATTACTGAGATACTCTTTAATATCTTCGAAGCTTTTCTGACACTCCGGTGTCCATGCAAAATCTTCGGACCCTTTCAATGCTTTAAAGATGGGCAAACTTCTCTCCGCAGACCTTGCCAAAAACCTGCTAAGTGCTGCCAGACGACCAGTCAGCTTTTGCACTTGCTTTAAATTTTCTGGAGGAGCCATCTTCTACAGCGCAGTTATCTAAGTAGGGCTAGCTTCAATTCCTCTGCTTGAAACTAAATACCCTAACAATTTCCCAGCCTTAGCTCTGAAGATGCATTTCTCGGGGTTAAGACGGATCCCACATGCCCGAAGGCTATTAAATGTTTCTGCTAAGTCTAGGCTATGTTGGTGCTTTAAAGCACTCTTTATTACAATATCATACATATAGGCCTCTACATTACGACCTAATTGATGACCTAGAGCCTTAGCAACTAACCTCGAAAAAGTAGCCCCGGCATTTCTTAAGCCAAAGGGCATTCTTACATAACAGAAGACTCCTGAAGGAGTTACGAAGCTTGTCTTGATTTCATCTTCGCGTTTCAACCATATCTGATGATAACCGGAGTACGCGTCGAGGAAACTTAATAACTCCGAACCTGCAGTGGAGTCGACCAATTGATCAATTCGGGGCATGGGGTAGGGGTCACGAGGGCATGCTTTATTCAAGGATGTGAAATCAATGCACATGCGCCACTTCCCGGAAGATTTCTTCTTGACGAAGACTGGGTTGGCTAACCATTCTGTGTGAGCCACTTCTCTGATAATCCCAGCTTTCATCAATTTTTCAACTTCGTCTTTGGCAAGAACAGCTCTTTCTGCAGACATTTTTCGGAGTCCTTGCCGAACAGGCCGGGCCTTCGGGTTTACAAGTAAACTGTGCTCAATAATATCCCGACTGACTCCGGTGATGTCTTCGTCAGACCAAGCAAAGACATCTAAATTTTCCTCAACTACTTTCTCCAAGGAGGTAGCAACTTCTAGAGGCAAATCTTTACCAAATTGAAATAAATATTCTTTGCCATCTTTAACAATAACCTTCGTTGCAATCTCTCCTTCAGGACTTGGTCTTGGGAAGGATTTCTTCGAAGATTCGCTAGGAGTAGAAAAATTTTCTTAATTATCTTGCACACTATTCACTTGTCTTGGATTAAGAGGGGGGCCGTGACCATACTCCGCTCTTCGGGCGGTAGCTTGATCTCCGAAGATAGTGAGAACTCCCGCTTGTGTGGGTATCTTCATGCACAAGTAATTGTGGTGCGCCACAGCTCCGAACTAATTTAACATGCTTCTTCCGAAGATGACGTTGTATGCATATGGAGCATCCACGACGTCGAAGATTACTTCCTCTGTCCTGGCTAATAGCCCTTCTCCGAAGGTAACTTCCAGGCCAATTTGGCCGAGGGCATCAAGCGGAGGTCCTGCGAAGCCTTGCAAAGGGCGAGCCGCTGGAAGAAGGTGCTTCCTGGAGATGCATAGTTGATCAAAGGCTTGAACAAAAATAATGTATGCCGAACTCCCTCCGTCAATTAGCACTCTTCGAACCTCAGTCCCTGCAATGTCGGCAGTAATGACAAGTGGGTCTGCTTGTGGAAATTTAATGCCAGCTGCATCCTCTGTAGAAAAAGATATTGGTACATAGGACCATTCAGGCATAGCAGCTGTAGACAAAGAAGTTCCAATATGCCCCACTTCTCTGACATACTCTCTTCTCTGCCTCTTTGACATGCTTCCGAGAGTTCCTCCTCCGGAGATTGGGAGTACTACTCTTTTTCCTCGATCTTGCCCTTCTTCCTGCTTCGGAGGTGGCATAACATTGACCACCGGAGGACGCCTTGCTGGATCGAAGTTCTCTATTCGCGCCACAGCCTGGACAGGCTCTGGACGCACTTCGGTTTGAACTCGGTCAGTAGTACCTCGACCTGAAGTTCTTTCTAAATCTGGAGCATGAGTGGAAGCTTGAGAGCGGAGTCGATCGGCGGCATCTCGCCTCCACCTTGCCACTTCCTCCTGAAGTTGTGCTACTTGAGTAGCCTCGTCCTTAGGAAGGTCTTCGTCTCCTTCGGAGGGGAGCTCCGGGTCTCGGGAACTGGCGTAGTCGGTTTGGAGCACCGTGAGAGCAGCTCGAGGGCCTCTGGGTGCTCGACGTCCGGCGGCCCCTTCGGGGGTTACCGAGATAACTGAAGGTCCTGCTCTGTTGGTCCGAGTGGACCTTCGGGGAGGATCCAAGGCTAGGCTCCGCTTAGGAGGCATAGCTAATGAAGATGAGGTCTGAATACCAAGGACTTCGATTGGTTTGGGAAGGCGAGGAAGACCTTCGAACTGTACTAAGAAGCCCTTACCGAAGGGTGCGCAGAATCCTGAGACTTCGAAGCTCCCTCTGCAAGTGCTCTTTGAAGTACAGTCAGCAGTAGAGAACTAGCATTTAGAACTAGGTTCCCCACGGACGGCACCAATTGTTGGCTTAAAAGATTACGCTAACAGGTTCTCTAAGATTAAAAACTAACAAACAGTGAATTTGTGTTGAG
>JAAALK010000285.1:14356506-14375735 GCA_019279435.1 Zizania palustris | reverse complement strand
AAACAGGTTGCCATCCTTAGAACTATCGGCCCTCTCCAATCTAGCCTCCAAATCATGAACATGCTTATCACGTAAATTAATGCTATCGCGTAATAAAGAGCAGTTCATGCAATCAATAACATCATGAGGTCTAGAATCCACCTCCAAAAGCTGCTTCTGTGCAGTCTCAAGCTCAGAGAGAGTTTGAGCATATACAGAACGCAACTGAGCAAGCTCACTCATGACAACAGAACATGATTCACATTCAGCATCATCAAACTTAGACTTAAGCATGACATATTCAGTAGAAATATTTTCTAGCCTAAGTCTAAGGTCTTTTCTTTCTCTAGCGGCTTGCACAAGTAATCTATCATGACCAAGCACTACTTCATTCAGCTCATCTAATTTAACTAGTAGCTGGTCAGATGATAGGTTTACCTCAGATGAGTCAAGCTCATCGCCGCTGTGATCGCTGTCGGCCATGAAGCAAAGGCCGGTGAAGTCTCGTCCCTTCTTGTCCTTCTTGTCCTCCTTCCTTGGGGACTCCTCCTCCTCAGAGCTCGACTCCTCAGTTGAGGAAGTGTCGATGTCGCTGAGAGCAGCAACAAAGGCTCTGGAAGCGGCCTTGGCTACTTTCTTAGCCATCTTGCCGCGCTTCCCCTTCACAAAGGGCTTCCTCTCCTTTTTGTGGTATTTGGGGCGCTCACTCTCATCTCTCTTCTTGACCTTGGGGCAATTGGCCTTAATGTGAGAGGTGTCGCCACATTCATAGCAGCCACTAAAACCACTTCTCCTCTGATCCTGTCTCTCATGATGAAAGCGGGTGAACCTCCGGGCAATGAGAGCAAGCTCATCATCAGCTAGAGTGTCCACCTGCTCCTTTGTGACGGAGACCAGGGAGGACAAAGCAAAACCATCTGCAAGAACACACGTGCCTGATGTGCTTGGTTCTGCAGTGGTGCCACGGCTAGTGCTAGAAACCAATGCCAATGGTTGTGGCAAAAAGCTTCTGTGCACAGCAAGAGATGCCTTGGCAATCTCTGTGGATTTCAGCTTGCTAAAGAGTTCGTCACAGGTCAATGTGTCATAGCCTGTTGACTCCTCAATGCTGGATATCTTCACTTCCCATATGCTACGGTCAAGAGCATAGAGAAGCTTGATAGCCCTATCGTGATCACTGTAAGCAAGCGTCCCGTTGGATCGCAAGTTACTCACTATCGCGTCAAAGCGAAAAAAACATGGCATCTACAGATTCACCAGGTGCCTGCACAAACAGCTGATACTGTTGATTGTAGGTGCTTTGGCGCCTGGCCTTAATCTGAGCAGAGCCCTCATGAAAGACAGTGAGTGTTGTCCAAATCTCCCTAGCAGTCCTAAGGTGCTGCACCCTATCGAACTCATTTCTACTCAAACCGATGAACAGTATGTTTCTTGCCTTGGAATTGGCAATATACTGATCCTTCTCAGTCTGAGAGGTGCGAGTCTCAGGGATGGAGTATTGTGAGTCCACAATCTCCCAAATTGCATTTCCTTGGCTTAACAAGTAAGCCTCCATGCGCACCTTCCAGTATGCAAAGTTTGTCCCATCGAACAGAGGAATTTTACTGCCTCTATCCATGTCGCCAACAGATCACAAAACCGGTTAAGGTCAACTGGTGATCTTAACCTGCTCTGATACCAATTGTTGGACCGGAAACGGCGACCAGAGGGGGGGGTGAATTGGAGCTTTTAAAATTTCGGGCTAAAAACTAGCCTTCGGTTTCAGTTCTGTCTCCTGCGGAACAGGCTTCGAACACTACCTTCGAAGGTCTGGTTCGGAGGTACTACGACACCTTCGAACACAGGCTTCGGAGGAGCAAAAGTTCGAAGCCAAGAAGACTTCGCTCCACTAACAACCCTCGAAAACCAACTCTGCTAAGTCAGTGCAGGCTCCGCACACAGGGTGCTTCGAGCAGACTTCGCACTTCACCCTTCGCAATAGTGGACAGCCCACTGAGGACTTCGACCAGGTACTTGGCGGCAGCAACTGGTGTTGGGCTTCGTACACGAAGGTCTACACGCACACAAACAGACTACACTAGGGGCTTCGACACAAGAAGCAAAACAGGCAACAATCAGGGCTTCGCTAGTAAGCAGCGAGGTCACACCTCCTGTTACACAGAGCGAAAGCACACTGACAAAACACACCTCGCACAAAAACAGCCTTCGCCCCAACAGGCTTCGGTGCACTAAACTAGCGAAGTATGCAACGCAAGCTCAAGCAAAAGCACAGGGAAACAAGGCTTCGCCGCTTGAACAAGGAACACAGAAAAATGAACTCTCTGGATGTATTCAATCAAAGTGTGTGGCTACAGGAGCTCAACAGTAAATGCTCAAAGTGTTACACTGTGTTTAAATGTTACCTACCGAGCCCCCATATTTATAGCCCACAGTTCATCCAAAGGAATTGACTACACTACCCCTAGGGTTTACATTCATTTGTCTCTACATAACTAAGGGTACAAAAGGTAGTCCACCTTTATTCTGGAGGCTTCTCTGTCAGCTTTGCAGAGGGGACAGTGTCAGCCTTTTACAGAACAGACATTGTCAGCCTTTGCAGTCTTTGACTTTCTGCTGCCTCCCTTCGCACGCGAGGGTGCGGAAGCTTCGGCGAGAAGCCTTAAGCCTGATGGCCTTCGCTTCACCGAAGTCAGTCTCCGATACACTGACGGTTTTGAGCCGAAGCCGTCAAAGCTCCTTGGGCCTTCGCACCAACACCTCCGGAGTGGACCACCACGGCTTCGCAGCTTCACCCAGCTCGAACTCCGTCAGTCCGTGTACCGAAGCCATGCAGGCCGAAGTACCTCAAGTCAACCTTCCTCCGGAGCTAGCCTCGCTCCGAAGCCTTCCACACTCCGAAGCCCCACCTTCGGAGTACCACCCTTCGAAGTCCCTCCTTCGTCCAAGGCCTCCGCATGAAGCATTCCATGAGCACTTCGTCGCAGTGTCTCTCCCCGAGCACACTCCTCGACGAGCCTCACCCGGACCATGCCTTCGATGCACCTCGACTTCCGAGACCTTCGTCGGGTACCTTCGAGTGTCTCCTTCCGGAGCACACTTCGAACTCCTTGCCTCCGCAGAGGACTTGTTCCAACCAACTCCGAAGCCACTCCATTCGGAGTACCTTCGAAGTGCCTCACCTCCGAGGACTTTGTCTCGGAGTACCTTCAGCCGGAGCCACGCTCCGCACTCTCTGCCTTCACCTGGCACGCCCTCGACCCGAGGACCGACCCGGACCACCTTCGTAGCCACCGTGACGGAGCTCCCCGCTCCCCTGGCATCAAGCCTCCCGCTTGACCCAGGTTCACCTGGCTCGAACCTTGTCCGTCGCCTCCGAAGTCCCTGCGCACCACCGACAAGCAAACAAGTGTATCCAGTACTCCGGAGACCTCTCCGGGTTAGCAACCTTCGGTACACACTCCGGTGTACCGCCCAAAGTACCGAAGCCTTCGGTACAAACCCAGTCATCGCATACTGTCGGACCCTCCGACGAGCACACTCCGCTGCACAGCTGCAGCAAGCAAACACCGAACACCCTTCGGTGAAACCACCTCCGAACACCCTTCGGAGGTACCACCTCCGAAGCCCCTTCGGAGGTACCCTTCGAACAGAGGGTAAAAGCCTGTCAATCACTCATCACAAAACACCGAAACCAACCCTTGGTTTCTCAGAAATGTATGATGAATTTCAGTTCAAGACTTTACGTAGTTCTTGTTGGTTGTTGTGTATGATGAATTTTAGCTAGTGTTATTTAAAAAATTAGTTTGTGTATGGTTTATTGTGTATCATTGCTTCTTACTAATTATTATTCTAATTTGGTATATTGGACACTTTGGACTTTTGGAAAATTAGTGAAACAACGAACATTTGGAGTTAAACCAAGTAAACATCCAAATACATATTCGTATTCGAAACATCCGTTTTGTATTCGTATTCGAGAACATCCGAATCCGTATTCGTATTCGAATTAAAATATGGTAAATAGTGCTATCCGGATTCGTTTCCATCCGTATCCGATCCGAATCCATCCCTAGCTGTGCTTGCACAGGCTATGAAGCTAAGAGCAAGTTTAATAATATAGCTAGTTGTTGGTTTTATATTTGTGTCATGTCACATGTAGCTAATCTAATAGCCAACTCATATAATAGTTAGTTGGTTATATGTATCATGCATTTAATGTGTAACATATTACACAATCTTACAATGTTCATTGGAACCTGTGTATGAGTGGGCTGTTAACTAGTAGCCCATTTTTGTTCTCTCACTCCTTCTCTCCTCCACCTCACTACTAATCTGATGTGGAAAATCTTGTAGTCTGCTTACATAAACTTATTATACTTGATCTAAAAACCACTGTGCAGAAACACAAAGCCGGCAGCAGCAAAATCAGTGCACCGTGTGCACAGACCGAAGGTTCACTGGGCCGCACACTGAGGAAACAATCAATGAGTCTGGTTTTGCAGAAAACAAACAGCGGCCAGATGTCCAACACGAACAACAAGTGCATCAAACCGGCAGTGGGTAGAAACTGTGCGCACACAACCGACGAACTAGCGTGAGCACATTGTGCCAAGCACACAGTAGCTCTAGTCAGACGCTAGGCGACCGTCACAGTATGCCTTGGGCAGAGGCGAAAAACACGAAGAAAAAACAGTTGCGATGCCACAAAAAAAATTCTGATGGAGTTTGTAGTCCCGTGCGCTGCTTTGAGCACGCGAATCCACGCACGCAGGTCGTCCGAGAAGAAAACAACGTCAGTTGAAAACTCAAAACAAAATGACAAAGAAATAAAACACGTGTGCCCGTGAGAAACCGGAGGAGGCAAGATCCATAGTAGGCCGGCAGTGGAGGATAAATCGATCGGAGGCCGGAACGAGACAAACGACGGTGCAACACCAAAACTATTGGAGGCAGGAACACACCCAAAAATAAATTTCTAAATAGGATTGATTTGGCTCAAAATGTGTTGATCTAAAAACCCTAGAGACAGCCCTATTTATAGCCTAAAGACACTTGTCTAAAGACTAAAATGCCCTAGGTTAATTTTGCATGATTCAAGGCCCCAAGGGTAAAACGATAAAAACTTATTCTCTAGATATTTATTCAATGCTCAGCTTTCGTGACTTCCACGGCTTCACATCACGTTCGTTAATCTTTAGATGAATGGCCGACGGTTTTGAGCCCAAACCGACAAAGCGCTTGATGCCTTTGCACCGTGTACCCAAATTGGTTCACCTTGACATATGTCCACCATCTTGCGATCTTGACTGCTAGCATGTCTCTTCTGCTCCCAATCCTTGAGCCATGTTGTCACTTGCATCGGCATCCCCTTGACTTGACTTGGTCAATACGTAGTCTTCATCAACCTTCAACCATTGAGTTGCTTAATCTTCATGTGTACCACCAGGATAATCCTCGACTTCACCCAGTCTCCTTGATCGTCCAAAACTAAGCGCCCCACTTAGTTCCGATCACCTGTCATCGTCCATCGAGTAGCATCCAAGTCCTGCACACCGTAAGACAAGCAAGCAGGTTTCTTCCAACACCGGACCTTCCAGTGCACATGAGATTTTATCACAGACAAATTATCTTCAAATATCAAACCAAAGCATATGATTATCTTAAACCCAAAGCTAACTTCATATGTCAATCACTTAACATTCAATTAAACAATGTATGTTTCAATTTGATTTCTCATATCATAAATGTCAATCTCTCATCATCCATTTAACAAAGGCATATCTCAACTTGGTTTCTCAGAAATAAAATCTTCCACCAAGTCCCTCATACTCATCTGGCATGAGACGATTTTCATAAGCTGGATCTAGGCTCGAATTGAACCCTCGTCCGCCGAGACATCCGCTTCCCTTCGGAAGAAGATCCCTTGGTTTGACCCTAATAATCTAGAGTCTTTGCCTACCACGGCATAAAACCAACAGCAGATCTAGTCTAAATACCACTATTCATTGATAGCCTTCACCGAGAAGATGCCTTGGTATTCTTTACGAAGCTGGAAGTTTACACTTCCCTAGGCTAAAAGCCTCGTCAAACCATCTTCGAATTGGCGCTTCTTTAGCTGGCAGCTAGCTTCGTGCATAATAGCAAAAACTCCTTCCCAGCCTTCACATCCTTCAATCCACATGGCCTATTCGAAGATGGTGAGGCAGGCTATGGCATTCAAAGAGAGAGGCAGTAGCTCCAGGTGATATAGCCGTAGCACTTCAGGAAGGAGAGTCAATGACGGAAGCCCGATGTCTACTTCGAAGACCACCACTTCGTTGCCACATGGCTCCGGGATAACCTCATTCCCAAGAATTTGCACGATCACTCCAAGTTCGATCTTCCTAGATGTGGCATTTTTCATTGAGCCCTCTATGTAGGTAGACTTTTCCAAGATAAAAGTCTGCTCCGTGAACTTTTCTGAAGGAGGCTTGAGGTGTCGAGGGTCATAGGCCTTCGGGGCAATGGGACCCCCTTGCACCATTGCCGCAACACCTGTGACCCTTGTTTGTTGCTGAAGGAGATGGGAGCCCGATGATGCGGCTGAGGCAAAACTCTTGCTGCTCTTCTTTGTCTTCCTTGAGGCATTGAAGTCATCTAGAAACTGAAGGCATGAAGAATTCACGGCGACAAAAATATCTCATTTATATAGATCTCAAGGCTTGCATCACAAGACTCCACGCGATATCTTTTTCCCCGTTATTTACATTACCTGTCGTCACTGATATGCATTCCCTAGATAAAAAGTCCTTTAGGAGCATGATCCCGGGATTACCGTGACAGTTGGGGTTCCAAATTCACCATCCCATCAAGGCAGTGTTTGGTTACTTGAGGCAACATTTGGGTGTCCGAGGGGCTTGGTGCCTGCGCTTGGTTGCCGAAGTAGCGTTTGCCTCTGTCTAGAGCATTCGAACAACTAAGTATGGTGCCCAATGAAGTAATCTAAATCAACTCTCTTGGAGTAAGGTTCATTTGTAATCACTACCTGGAATGCTTGAACATATCACCTTTTTCTCAAGTAGCAGGAGTTTCAAAGAGTCATATGTGAGGGGCTACTATTGGAGGAAAATAATACCATCATCACAACTATAATTAGACGAACAGCTCTAAAGGGTACTTCGAAGAAAGATTCTTGGATCCTCTTGGCATAAGTCCTGAAGACCATCAAGAAAGCATCTCGAAGATCCTAGGTGGTCATAGGAATCCGAAGGGTCCCTAGCTCCAAAGAGACTTCATACCAAAGGCACAGCGCAATCTGTGACAAGACGTTCGCTTTACAGTTGCATTCACATTTTGAGAAACCAAGTTGAGATGTGCCTTGGTTTCAAGTCTGTGATGAGTGATTGACAAGTCTTACCTTCTGAATGAAGGGGTCTCTCCGAAGGGGTTCGGAGGTGTTTTACCGAAGGGTTCGGTGTTTACTGGCTGCAGCTGTTGCAGCGGAGTATGTCTGTCGGAGAGGTCTGGCAGAATACGATGAGAAGTCTATATCGGAGGGTTTGATACTTTGGGCGGTACACCGGAGTGTGTACCAGAGGTTGTTTACCTGGAGAGGTCTCCGGGGTACTGGAAATGCTTGTCGGTGGTGTGTAGGTGACTTCAGAGGCGACGGGACGGTTCGCAGAAGGTGAACCTGGGTCAAGCGGGAGGCTTGGTGCCAGGCGAACAGGGAGCTCGGTCACAAAGGCTGCGTGGAGTCGAGGTTGGTCCTAGTTTCAAGGTGCACCAGGCGAAGGAAGAAAGTGTGGAGGGTGGCTCCGGCTAAAGGTACCCTGAGGCAAAGTCCTCGGAGGCGAGGCACTTCGAAGGGTGACTCTAAAGGAGTGACTTCGAAGGATGGCAGACAAAGTCCTCAGGAATGAGGCAAGGTTTCCAAGTGTGCTTCGGTTGGAGACACTTGGAAGGAAACTTGACGAAGGTCTCAGAAGTCGAGGCGCATCGAAGGCATGGTCCGGGTAAGGCTCTTCGTGAGTGTGCTCTGGGCGGAGACATTGTGAAGGAGTGCTTATGAAGTGCTCCGTGCGGAGACCTTGGACGAAGGAGGGACTTCGGAAGGTGGGGAAGATACTTCAAAGGTGGGGCTTCGGACTGTGGATGACTCGAAGTACTTTGGCCATGAATGGCTTTGGTACACAGATGGACGGAGTTCAAGCTAGGAGTAGCTGCGAAATCGTGGTGGTCCACTCCGGAGGTGATGGTGCGAAGGCTCAAGGGCTTTGACGGTTTCGGCTCAAAACCGTTAATGTATCGAAGACTGACTTCGGTGAAGCGAAGGCCTTCGGGTCCGAAGCGTGTCACTGAAGCCTCTCCACACTTCGTGTGCGAAGGGGGCTCCAAAAGATTTCGCTTTGCAAAAGCTGATCGTGTCTGCTCTACAAAAGTTGATACTGTCTCCTCTGCAAAGCTGACTGTGAAACCAAGGGTGGTTTCGGTCTGGATGATGAGTGATTGACAAGGTTGAGCGTTTGAGGGGTTGAGGTTGGTTGAGTGCATAGAGGGTTTCGATATAAAGTGGAGGAGTGTGTGCCGAGGGTTTCGGCGGTGCGTCGCGTTCTTGTTTTGGCTTGTCTTGGATATGCAGGGTGGAGATGTTGACCGACTGTCGATGGCAAGTGATCAAGGGTCAAGCGGGGAGCTCGATGCCAGAGGATCAGGGAGGCCGGGCGAAGTTAGAGAAGATCTCAAGAGTGCACGAAGAGACCGAGCAAGACTTGGATGTACGGCTGACTGCGACGGCATGACGACCGGGTTCGCGAGAGGGAGGCCAGGGCAAGCATTCAAGCGGCTCGAGGAGATCAAGAGCGGAAGTGGCTTGCTAGCACTCGGAGTCGCGAAGCGGTGTCACTAGTCGAAGGGTTGAGAGGCTTTGTCGGTTTTTACTAAAAACCATCGCATATCTAGTTTGTTAATTTTAATAGTTTGTAGTCTTTTTACTTTGAGTCATTGTGTAATAAAAGGTTGTGAGTCTAGAGTTAGTGTACTCCTTTGGTATATTTTTCAAAATTTTCTAATTCTGAAAATATATATTACAAGGAATAGGACTTTTGTGTAATTTTCAATTCTAGAAGATTCTTTTTAGAAAATACCCCCCATGGTTGGCCTATAAATAAGGGACCATATCGATGGGCAGGTGGGAGATTTTTGGCTGTTCTTTTTGCTGAACAAAATATCAATTTCATACATTTTCGGCTGTTTTGCTCAAATCTGCGAAGCACTTTTCATCATCATCTGAAACATGAACAGTGCAGCGAAGGGAATTCTGTTCCAGGCGCAGGTATGTTTTTGTGGCTGAGATCGATTTTATGCAGCGATTTCTGGTGAATCTAGTGCAGAAGTTGATATTGATGTTTATACATCTTTTGTTTTGCATGATTTGAATGATCCATTTTCGAAAGTTGCAAATGATTTTTGTGATTTCTTCTTAATTGTTTTGCTGATAAAACTAGGCATCACAGTGCTGAAATATTTTCTGGAACAGCTGTTTCAGTTTTTGGTATAGCTCTTTACATGTTTGATGAAATGTTTCTTTAAGTGTTCATCAACCTTTAGGCTGACTCTTGGATTGTTTCTTGAGAAATTTCATGGTTGAAGGATTTTGCAACTGAACTGTTCAGAATTTACAGCGGTACATTTGTGTTTGAACTGTTCTGAAATTCAAATCTGAATCTGAAAATCAGGTATGAAGTGGATAGTTTTCAGATAATTGATTTCAGTTCTAAACAGAATTAATTTAGTACAGTTTTGGTTGAAATATCAAGATTGATTCAGCTCTGAAAACTAGTGTTTCAAATTATGATTTCAGGTTTAGTTTCTGCTGATGTTTTTCAGAATAATTTGGTTTTCAACTCAGTTGCAGTAGATGTGCTTTGGTCTGAAATAGTGTTGAAGGCATCTGATCTGAAGTAGCTGTTGAACCAATTTTCAATTGAATCTGCTCTGTTTTAAACTGAACAGGTATTCCTTTGAGTATTGTTTTCATCAGAGTAGAGGCACAATTCCTCATCTGTTTTTAGTACTGAATTAATTGAGTTTATAGTTGTTTTGTTAGTTGTTTTGGGTTCTCTGATATTGATTGATCTCCTAGATCTGTAAAGTGACTAAAGGTGGGTCAATTTTTCTCAGTTCTTGAGTTTACAAAGTTTAAATTGAAAAATTGAGAGTCAAGTAAACTACCAATTCAGCAAGGTCTAATTTCATTCTCTCAGCCAACTTTCATATAGCAGTTTCTATTTCTTGACTATTCTATTTTCAGTTCTCAGTTTCTGTTTGCTAGATAAGGCTATATAGCAGTAGTTTTGTGTTGAAGTTAATATACTTTTGAGTGTTGTTCAGAATAGCTAGTTTTCTTCTTAGTTGAACAAAATTGTTTCAAATACCAATACTGTGTTATTTCAGAATTGATACAGGAAACCCTTTTACTAGTTTTCAGTTGCTGATTACTCAATTGATTCAATTCTGTACTGATTCATATTGATCTGAAACTTGGTACTGAGCTGTAATTTAAATTCTGCTGAAAGAACAATTTCTGCTGTAGTGCTGCTATGAGGTGGTACAGGTTATTTCAGAACTGAACTGTGGCTGTTTTAAATTTTACTAAATTGAGTTTGCTGATTGGTTCAAGAAACTGCAAATTGATTTCTGTTGAAAAAAATAATTAAGAACTGAAGGTTTGAAAGAAATACAATCATCTAAAATTGCAATTCTGAAATCAAGTAAAGAGAATTAATTCAAGGTATGTTACTAACCTTTTTAACCTAGTTGATCTCTTGATTGTGAGTTGAAATTTGGAGAGTGTGTTTAATGTTGTCTTTCTAAATTCAAAGTGCACTAATCTGATTAATTTGATTCTCAAAGCTGAATTTTGGTTATTCAAGATCTCTAGTGCAAACATTAAATCTGTTTAGATTTCAGATTGAGTTTTCAAAGGATTTAAATAGGATTAGAACAGAATCAAAATTGAGAAGTTGCTATTTCAAGTGTCTTTCTGAATACTCTGAAACTTGTCGGCACCTCAGTGACCGACTGATCAAGTTGGAGTTTCAAACTCCGAAATTCTGAGGTAGTCGACACTTCAAACTCCGATTGAGCTAGTTTGGCACTTCATTCTCCGACTTTCTCTGAATTGAGTTTTTGATCCAAGTCTTGCACTGTTTGTGGTACTGTTCTGCTCAAATCTGAATTTGTGATTCTTGAGGTGCGTTGGGTGATTTGACCAGACCATCACATTCGTAAGAAAGTGTTGAGGCGCTTATTCACCCCCATCTAGTCGTCATTTTGATCCCACAATTGGTATCAGAGCCAGTTAGATCACCAGTTGACCTTAACCGGTTTGTGATCCTTGTTTTGGCGACATGGAAAGAAATTTAAAAATCCCGATGTTTGATTGTCATGATTTTGCCTATTGGAAGGTGCGCATGGAGGCTCACCTTCTAAGTCAAGGAAGTGCTATTTGGGACATTGTCAATTCCAAGTTTGTGATCCCTAAAACTCGAACCTCAGAGACTGAAAAATCACAGTACGAGTGCAATAGCAAAGCGAGAAACATATTGTTCATCAGTCTGAGTCGCAAAGAGTTTGACAGGGTCCAACACCTATGAACTGCGCGTGAAATTTGGACCACTTTGAAAACTTTTCATGAGGGCACTACCCAGATTAAGGCTAGGAGGCAAAGCACTTATAATCAAGAATACCAAATGTTTGTGCAAGGCCCTGGTGAATCTGTAGATGTCATGTTTGCGCGTTTTGATGGAATTGTGAGTAATTTGCCTTCCACTGGGACTTTGGCTTACTCTGACCACGATAGGGCGATCAAACTTCTCTATGCTCTTGATCGTAGCATATGGGAGGTGAAGATCTCTAGTATTGAAGAGTCGGCAAGCTTTGACACTCTGACTTGCGACGAACTCTTTAGTAAGCTTAAGTCTACCGAGATTGCCAAGGCGTCTCGACCAGGAGATGGAAAATCTTTGTTGCCTTCGATTGCTTTGGTTTCTAGTCCTGGCTGTGGCACCTCATCTGGAGGTAATGTGTCCGGAGTTTGCGCTTTATCTGGGGGTTTTGCCTTGTCTTCGTTGGTCTCTATCACAAAAAAACAAGTGGACACATTGGACGATGAAGAGCTTGCTCTTATAGTCAAAAAGTTCACTAGATTCTACAATGATAGAAGAGATCAAAGAAGAGGAGGTTCTCGAGGGTGTTTTGAGTGCGGTGATCTTAATCATATTAAATCAAATTGCCCAAAACTGAACGCAAAGAATGAACATGAACACAAACACCAGAAAAGAGACAAAAAACCCTTCTTCAAAGGCAAAAGAGGAAAAGTGGCAAAAAGGATGGCTAGAGCTTTCATGGCTGCACTCAGCGACATCGACAACACCTCGAGTGAAGATGCAAGCTCTAATGAAGAAGAATTTTACAAGAATGAAGAAAAGAAGGAAAAGACAAAGGACTTCAACAACCTCTGCTTCATGACCAATGACAAGTACAGCAGCGATGAGCTTGACTCATCTGAGGTTAGTCTATCACATGACCAATTACTTGTTCAAAATGATGAATTACATGATGCAATTATTTCACAAGATAGACTGCTTAAACTTGCCGCTAAAGAATGAAAGGAACTAAAGCTTAAAATTGACTCACTTTCTACTGAACTTGCTTTATGAAGTTTGAGTCTGAAATTGCTGAATGTGAGTCTTGTCTTATCGTTATGGATGAACTTGCTCAGTTGCGTCTGATTCATGCTCAAAACATTGAAAAACTTGAAAGTGTTCAGAAGCAACTTTTGGTGGTGTAGTCTAGTCCTTGTGTCATCAATGAATGCTTAAATTGCCCTTTACTGATTGAAAGCATTAATCTGAGAGATAAGAATATTGATGAGCTTAAGGCTAGATTGGATAGTGCTGAGTGTTCTAAGGATGAGTAGCCGGTGTGTCCCACCTGCATCACTCTTAAGGACCAACTCAACTTTGCTAGAGAGCAAGTAGAAAAACTTAAGTGTGAGAATGATTATCTACTTTCCATGGTAGACAAATGCACTAAAGGGAAGGGGAAAATGGATTTGCTTTTAGACAAAACAAAAATGTGCGCTGACAGGGCAGGGTTAGCTCTTGGGTTAGGTTATGAGAGAACTTCCTCTAATACCCCAAGCCAAACTGTGTTCACTCTACCTACTACCCTTGAGAAAGAGAGAGCCTAGTTAGACACACCTCAAAAAGCCAAAAATCCTATCCAACCCCATGGGTTATCATTCTTCACTTGATTTGCATGATTGTGGTTATCATTCTTGCTCTGATTTTGAGGCTCCCCATGGGTTTGTGAGTGAGTTTGCCCCTCATGGTGTACACCATGCTTCATATGGTGATAGATCACATGTAAGAGGTTTTGATGCTCGACAGGATGGGAGACCTCGTCGTTTTCTAGGTTCACGCTTTATAGGTAGACCACACACTTTTTATCATGGTTTATCCCCTGTGCATGGTCAGTCTACTACTTTGCCTGGTTCACAAGTTTTGCGTTGCTGGATTCCAAAACAATTTTTAGCTCACCCTCTCACCGAGCATCCGAGAGATACTAGTATGTTTTGAGGGGGAGCTGTGTAGCATTGCATGAGCTTCTGTCATATGATTAATTGCTTTTACAAGTACATGCTTTGTAATGCCTTTGAACTATTGTCTTTAATATTATTGACTACTTGGCATGTTTCATCTGATACTTGTCATGAGCATGACTTTTATTTGTGAAAATTTGAAAATGATCACTACTTAGTCTAGAAACTAGATTGAATGGGTTGAGTGCTTTTGCTATCTTTTACACACCTGATAGCTAGGTTCTTTCTAACTTGGATGCTAATATGCAACTTGATTTCATCAAAATGAATGAAAATGAAATGAAAATGAATGAAAATGAATGAAAATGAAAATGAAAATGAATGACATTCATGCTGTTGTGTGCTGAAATTGAAAAGATCCAGGTGTGTTTGCTTTGTCGCACTACTTTGTTCTAGACGGCTTACCATAGCACTTTGGTATGAACCGGGACATTTAAGTGTATACCGATATCAATGCTTTAAGCTTCCGATGGTCTTTTGCTTGACCTAGGCTTGGCTTGGTCGGTTAGCATAAGGTTGACATGCAAATAACCCCTGGCACAAAAATGAAAAAAATTTAAAATTCATTGCATATCATGTTTGCTGAAGCACCTTGAAGTGGGATACGCTTATCTAGTGTGTTCTTGTTTAGCTTTTGCATCGCATGCCTTGACATGTCTAGTATACTAGTGTGAGTGGTGATGCTTTTATTTGCTAAAATCTGAAAATGCTTGCTCATGCCTTTTGTTTAGATGGTATTCATTTGAGGTTGTCATACAGTAAATTTAGATGATATTCAAGGCGAATGCTTGTTTGTACTGTAATTGCAGCTGCTCATATTTCAGAAGCTCACATCTCTGCTTTACCCTTATTCCCCTCTTTGCATCTTTTTATCTCCTTGATGCTTGCATTGTCAAACGGGGAGAAATGATCTACATGATGCTTTTGGAGCTTTTTGGATGATTGTTTGATTAAGGGGGAGTAAATGGCTTTCATGCCGCATTAAGTTGCTTTTGATGCTTTTGCCTTGCCTTGCATAAGGTTTTTTCCCAAGCGGGGAGATATTTTACCAAGTGACATGTTTTGCTCTTTTATGAGTTTTATGGTACTTGTGCGCGTAACTTGCATCATCATCATGTTTTTTTGCTTGAGGTTGCCAATGCACTCATCAAGGGGGAGATTTTGAAACCAAGGGTGGTTTCGGTCTGGATGATGAGTGATTAACAAGGTTGAGTGTTTGGAGGGGATGAGGTTGGGCTGAGTGCATCAAGGGTTTCGATGTAAAGTGGAGGAGTGGGTGCCGAGGGTTTCGGCGATGAGTCACGTTCTTGTTTTGGCTTGTCTTGGATGTGTAGGTGGAGATGCTGACCGACTGTCGATGGCAAGTGATCAAGTGGTCAAGCGAGGAGCTCGATGCTAGATGATTAGGGAGGCCGGGGCGAAGTTGGAGAAGATCTCAAGAGTGCACAAAGAGACCGAGCAAGACTTGGACGGACGACTGACTGCGACGGTGTGACGACCGGGTTCACGAGAGGGAGGCCAGGGCAACCATTTAGGCGGCTCGATGGGGTCGAGAGCTGAAGTGGCTTGCTGGCGCTCGGAGTCGTGAAGCGGTGTCACAAGTCGAAGGGTTGAGAGCTTCGTCGGTTTTTTGCTGAAAACCGACGCATATCTAGTTTTGTTAATTTTAATAGTTTGGAGTCTTTTTACTTTGAGTCATTGTGTAATAAAAGGTTGTGAGTCTAGAGTTAGTGTACTCCTTTGGTATATTTTTCAGAATTTTCTAATTCTGAAATATATATTACAAGGAATAGGACTTTTGTGGTAATTTTCAATTCTAGAAGGTTCTTTTAGAAAATACCCCCATAGGTTGGCCTATAAATAGGGCACCATATCCATGGGCAGGTGGGAGATTTTGGCGGTTCTTTTTGAATAAATAAAATATCAATTTCATACATTTCTGTTGTTTTTGCTCAAATCTGCGAAGCACTATTCATCATCCGGAACTGAACCGTGCAGCGAAGGGAATTCTGTTCCAGGCGCAGGTATGTTTTGTGGCTGAGATCGATTTTGTGCAGCGATTTCTGGTGAATCTAGTGCAGAAGTTGATATTGATGTTTATACATCTTTTGTTGTGCATGATTTGAATGATCCATTTTCGAAAGTTGAAAATGATATCTGTGATTTCTTCTTAATTGTTTTGCTGATCAAACTAGGCATCACAGTGCTGAAATATTTTCTGGAACAGCTGTTCAGTTTTTGGTATAGCTCTTTACATGTTTGATGAAATGTTTCTTTAAGTGTTCATCAACCTTTAGGCTGACTCTTGGATTGTTTCTTGAGAATTTCATGGTTGAAGGATTTTGCAACTGAACTGTTCAGAATTTACAGCGGTACATTTGTGTTTGAACTGTTCTGAAATTCAAATCTGAATCTGAAAATCAGGTCTGAAGTGGATAGTTTTCAGAGAATTGATTTCAGTTCTAAACAGAATTAATTCAGTACAGTTTTGGTTGAAATATCAAGATTGATTTAGTTCTGAAAACTAGTGTTTCAAGTTATGATTTTAGGTTCAGTTTCTGCTGATGTTTTTCAGAATAATTTGGTTTTCAACTCAGTTGCAGTAGATGTGCTTTGGTCTGAAATAGTGTTGAAGGCATCTGATTTGAAGTAGTTGTTGAACCAATTTCAATTGAATCTGGTCTGTTTTAATCTGAACAGGTATTCCTTTGAGTACTGTTTTCATCAGAGTAGAGGCACAATTCCTCATTTGTTTTCAGTACTGAATTAATTTGATGTTGGCGTAAAAGTTTACGCTAACAGGTTCTCTGAGATCAGAACGGACAAACAGTGAGTTCATGTTAAGAACTGTCTCAAGCCTCCGTATTGGATAATAGCTCAAGTAATTCGAATATGTATATTGAATAGCTGGGTATCCGATCCCTGTTACAGTGGTAGAAGGGGGGTATTTGTAGGCAAAAATGTCTAAGGAAAAGACCTAATTACCCTAAATTATAACCGACATAGTGGAAACTATTCGGTACCCGGAACAGGGTTAAAAGGGTAAAGTTATCTTGGGCAGACGGATAAGCCAAACGTCTTATCAATCTTGCCGTTCTGCTTCGGAGCCTTCATATCTTGCGAGGGGCTTCTCCGGACTTCGGATCGAGGCATCCTTCGGCTTGACGCCTTCTCCTTCGAATAAGAGCCTACCAGCTCCGAAGCTTAGTGAATCTTAAGTGGTTAATCTCTAAGTCCTGAAAGTGAAGCAATTTCCCCCAACAGTAGCCCCTTGAATACGCCTCTCCGGATTTAACCTGTACAGAAGGGAGGCAGTATACGCAAGGAAATATTTTCATATTCTGAGACTTAGGAGAAATTTGAACACATTACAGTCCTTTGGAGGATTTCAGACCCAAAGCATTCGGATCCCTTCTTCGAGCTCTCAACACGGTGTGAACACATCATGAGAAAGAGTACCGCTCCGAAGCATAAACGTCGTGAGGAGCCGTTTGGTTATAGCTGTTATGGCGCAAGTAGCCGTTACGCCCTGTAAAAGGTAACAGTCGAAATTTATGGCAGCTTCTCGTCGTTCCACTTTCTGGACCCACCTGCTAGTGGCGGAAGTCGGACCTGCAGTGTGAATGCGATCGAAGCGTAGCAACCAACGAACGGTTATAAAAGGAGGATTAGAAGTTACCCAAAACTTTTTACCGTACTCAGCACCTGCGATTCACTTCTCAACCCCCAATTCTCACAATCTCCCAATCCACCGAGCAATGGCGAGAACCAGCCACACCGTTCCGGCGGCGGCGAGCACTCTGGCGCAGAGGCAAGTGTGGGCCCCTCGGCTGTGGGCAGCAATGGCGGGAGCTCCGGGCGACGCCTGGCCTAAAAACCCTCGGGAGCTCCGCCCGCCATCCAGAAGAAGAATTCCTCAGAGCTTCCTTATTGTCCAGTCTACGAGCACCGCCGAGTCTATTGAGGAGGACGTGGAAGGAAAGCTGGGGACCGGACTGAGGACTCGAGTCCCCGGGTCGGAATCAACCCCGAGGCCACGAAGCGAGAAGTGGTGGTTTTCCCGAGGCATTCTTCGAAGCGGGCTTGGGAACTTCTGGCCATTGACTTCTTGACAGAGGTGCTGGAACCTGTTTCACATCACGCTACCTCAATTATCCCCCAACGTCATCGCCCGCCTAGCGTCTTCGAGTGGGCGCTCCGGGTCGAAGGGTGCGTAAGGACCGTCGGAGATCTCGCCGCCACACACGAAGCTATCTTCCAGCCGAAGCCACAGGACGGCCCGGGGACTCCAAGGGATAACAGCCTTTGCAGCGTCAACTTCCATTGCGGAAGGGAGCAGCCCAACACTTTCCCGCGAAGGCCATCAACGATCGGTGGTACACCAACTGGAATCCTTCGGTGGTTCTATGCCGAAGTTGGAGAGGACTCCCCCCTCGCGAGGCCTCTCCAGGAGATCTGGTTCTGGAAGGAGGCGGAGGTTACTCCGAACCTAACCTGCTCTCCACATGGCTAGGGCTGTTTACCTCGGTGGCGCGCCGCATGAGCATTGCGCGGACCTCGCTGAAGATTTCATCGCCCTTCGGATTCCACCTCCTCCGGGGCCAATTGGCCGATAGTGTTTCAACAGGCTCAGAGGGCGATCTCCAACCCTAGGTAAGACTTCAACTCCTGCAGCAATGTGTTAGATATGAAAATAACATACTTATAATATGTTACCCTTTTCCCAGTGGCTCCACTAGCGCTAGCTCTGGAAGACAAGCTCGGGCCACCGAACGGGTCCTCGGAGCCCTACGGTGGCTGAAAGACAAGAAGGGCTGGAGCTGGTAGGGAGGTGGGAGCGCTCCAACAGAGTGTGGGGGAGCTTCGGGATGGCGCCCCCTCCTCTACCAGACTTTACCTCGACCGGAGCAGCCCCTCGGAAACGGAAGGCCATCACCGAGCCCCCCAAGAAAGCCAGCAAGACGCCGCCTAAGAAGAAGAAGGTGGCGAAGATCCCTCCGCAGCTGGCTCCTGTTTCGTCTGGTTCGTCCCTAGATGTTCAGATCTCGGCCTCAGAGGAGTCCGAGGACTCCAATGCCCAACTGGCGGCGACCTTCGAGAATTATCTCTTAGGGTGATGAAGATGGCGGGAGTCCCAGCCGAAGCTTCTGCTCGGGAGGTTGCGGAGGTAGACCCGTCACGCACCCCCGTGCCCGCTGTTGTAAACTTGGAGCCAGACTCTGCCACCCCCCTCACCTGTAACCGGGGTGATCACGGCGGAAGTTGAGCCTCCAGCGGAAAACGCGCCGGAGAGGACTTCGGGGACGACATCGACGATCCTCCGGATGTACAAGTTCTGGA
This sequence comes from Zizania palustris, assembly GCA_019279435.1. Lineage (NCBI taxonomy): Eukaryota > Viridiplantae > Streptophyta > Magnoliopsida > Poales > Poaceae > Zizania > Zizania palustris. The sequence goes on along the minus strand of JAAALK010000285.1, from coordinate 14,356,771 downwards.
GATCCGACAATTTTGCCTCACGGGTCCTCCGAAGGTAGCTACGAAGCTTTTACCTTGGTTGACACCTGCAACGATCTTTGCTCGCAAATGCTTATCTAATATCTTGACACTGTAGGTACCTCGAAGGGTGACGAAGCCCCGGCGGCACCCGAAGTCCCAATTTCTTCAGGGGTCATGGTTCCGATGGACACCTCGACTACCCTTGGACGCTCCAGTCCCGGTGGCGGAAGTCGTGCCCGCTGATGCGGCTCCGGTGACCGAGGTC
>JAAALK010000285.1:14270372-14355506 GCA_019279435.1 Zizania palustris | reverse complement strand
CTTACCCATTTAGCATGTCTTTTTCAGATTGCTTGATCGTAGATGCTTCAATGCTTCATGATCCGACATGAATACTAAACCCTTAGGCAAAAGGTAATGTTGCAAGTTTCAAGCACACGCACTAATGCATATAATTCCTTATCATAGGTGAATAATTCACTGGGACCATGTAATTTCTCACTAAAATAGGCAAGGTTTACCTCCTTGTAGCAGAACACATCCTAATCCAAAACCACTAGCATCACATTCTAACTCAAAAGGCTTACTGAAGTCGGGTAGCTGAAGTAGAGGTGCATGTGTAAGACGATCTTTGAGTGTGGCAAAAGCTGTTCATTGTGTGGCTCCACAAGTAAAAGTAAACCCTCTTGGTCAACTCATGCAAAAGACCGGCTATGGTGCTGAAATCTTTCACAAAATGCGGTAGAAACCTGCAAGACCAAGAAAACTACGTACTTGTGTGATAGTTGGGGTTGCGGCCAGCTGTTGATTGTTCTACCTTTGCGCGTCAACCTCAATACCCTGTGAAGTGACAACATACCAAGAACAACACAACTCGATCCGTGCAAAAGGTGCATTCTCAGGTAAAACATTCTAGCCTTACGGAGGACAGAAACACAACACGTAGGTGTTCAACATGTTCAGTGAGAGACTTGCTATAAACCAGGATATCATCAAAGTATACAACCACAAAGCGTCCTATAAAGTGCCGTAGGACTTCATTCATCAAGCGCATGAAGGTACTAGGTGCATTAGTAAGTCCAAAAGGCATGACAAGCCACTCATAATCCAAACTTTGTTTTAAAAGCAGTTTTCCATTCATCACCTAGTTTCATGCGAATTTGGTGGTAGCCACTACGGAGATCGATCTTAGTAAAGATAATGGCACCACTAAGCTCATCAAGCATGTCATCCAATCTAGGAATAGGGTGTCGATATCGAATGGTGATATTATTAATAGCACGACAATCAACACACATGCTCCAACTACCATCTTTCTTAGGCACCAAAAGACGGGTACTGCACAAGGACTAAGGCTTTCACGGACGTACCCACGATTAAGAAGGTCCTGTACTTGGCGCTCAATTTCTTTTGTCTCCTCTGGATTGGTACGGTACGCTGCACGATTAGGAAGAGACCGCTCCCGGGACTAAATCAATTTGGTGCTCGATGCCACGTATCGGTGGCAGCCCGGGTGGTATCTCAGCAGGAAAAACAATCATTAAACTCCTGCAAAAGGTCAGTGACTGCAACAGGAACAGAGCTAGGAATGTTCGCAAGTGAAAACAGCACGTTCGTGCAATCAAGCCATATATCATGGGAGTATCATCACAAATTTCAGCAAGGTCAGTTTTAGTTGCAAGCATGACACTTCCTTTAGATTAATAACTTATGATGAGGAAGGAGAAGCAAATTTATCTTTCTGCTGCCTCGAAAGTGTTTTAGCTACTTGCTGATTTCAGAAGGTTGTTTGCTCTTTTGTGCGTCCCTAGCATGTTTTTCTTGTTCAAATTTCACAATTTCAGCAGGAGTCATAGGAAGCAATGTAACTTTCTTTCCTTTATAAATAAATGTGTACTTATTGCCCCTACCATGGTGTGTAGCATCAGTATCATACTCCCAAGGTCTACCAAGTAACAGAGAACATGCTTGCATTGGTACTACATCAAAATCAGCAACTCCGAAGTATGTACCAATGGAAAATTTGATGTGAGCAGTTTGTGTACCTTGACCTTACCGCTATTGTTGAACCATTGCACATGGTAAGGATGTGGATGCGCACGTGTGGGAAGTTGAAGCTTCGTTGCCATGTCGTGGCTCACCAAATTGTTGCAACTACCGCTGTCGATGATGACACGTACACGACGGTCATTGATGAGGAAGAAGGTCTGAAACAGATTATTCCGTTGTGCCCGATCGTCCTGCTCCATGTGAGTGCTCAAGACACGTTGTACAATAAGTGCTTCTTGGTCGGCTAAGGCATCCGGCGCAAAAACAGCGTCATCGTCGGATGTATTGTCATCTCCTGCAATGTTAGCAGCAAGTGCATATTCATCTTCAACATCACTAGCACTTACGTAGCCACCGTCTTCCGTAGCAATATAAGCCCGCTGACTAGGGCAGTCCTTCATAACGTGGCCAAATCCTTTGCATCGGTGACACTGGATCGCTGCAGAACGTGCAGTAGAGGCCGCCGAGGAGGTGGGCTTGGCTGGCGCCTTGGATGCTGCAGCCTTGGAGCTCTCAGCCTGGGCTGAAGATGTAGAAGGTGCTGATGTAGCCATTGGTCGAGAAGGTGGTGGTGGTGGTCGTTGCTGCTGCCCACTTGAGCGTGAAGTAGCACCACCAATGTTGGTCCTCATGCTGCGTTGTGGTTGTTGGCGACCCTGCAATTCTTTTTCTGCAAGCATAGCAAGGTGGAAAAGACGAGGTGATAGTATTGTATTCTTTATAATCAATGATATCCTGAATTTCACGTCTTAAACCACCATAAAAACGGGCCATTTTATCCTCATTGTCCTCCTCAATTTCAGCACGCATGCAACCTATTTGCAACTCCTGATAATACTCCTCTACCGATTTATTTCCTTGGTTTAGGCGCTGCAATTTTTTTCTCAAATCACGTTTATATGAAGGAGGAACCCATCTACCACGCATTTGCCATTTTAAACATATCCCAATTTTGTGGTTTATTGCCAACCTGAACTATTTCAGTCCACCAAAGAAGAGCATATCCAGTGAAGTCACTAGTAGCTAAACGCACACGGTGGATAGCAGGAACCATGTGAGCATTAAATTTTTGTTCGACTGATATCTCCCAATCTAAATATGCCTCTGGATCATAGGTGCCAGCAAAATGAGGTACTGAAAATTTACCTTAGAGTAGGGATCATGGTCATTGTTCCTGTGGTTGTCATTGTTACCTCGTGGATGGCGGTTGCGGTGGCCGCCCATACCTTGACGGTTGAACTGAAAGCGATGACGTGCAGCCTCGTCAGGGTCAATGGCATTGTTTCCGGCATAGGATAGGTCGTCTTCCTCTTCAATATGGTCGTCTTCCTCTTCAACATGGTCATTGTTGGCTCGTGCAGCAGGCAAGCGTGTTTCCAAGGCAGTCATTCGGTCCACTAGGTCAGCCACAGTACGCGCGAGACGCTGGATGGAATGTTGGGTCTGCCGCTGAGACTCTAGTAGAGCACGTCGTGAGACACAGTCATTAAAATCAGATGGAGGGGTACCACTGTTATCTGCCATGTAGTGAAAGACAAAACAACAAAGAATAATCCTTATGGAAAACAGCTAGGTGGGTGGTTGGTGTGTGGTGGAAGCAATCCGTCAAGCGCCTTACCCACGCTTGCAAGTGTTCTTACCACGCCGCAGTGAGGTCACCGGCCTACAGGTGATGAACCAAGTGGAGAGTGGTGTGCAAATGAAAGAAATGAACCTGTCCTGACCAAGAGAAAGGTGTAGCTTGGAAGGCAAAGTGAGTAGCAAGGATTAGCGATAGTAATAACAGTTAAACCAAGTTCAATAAGTATTCCCTAGTACTCATCAAATTTGCTGGCCTTAGTGCTCCCAAAGTGAAAATTCAAGCAATAGAGGGAAACTATGTGCCCAAAAATCAAATGGAAGCAATAACAGGCCAAAATCAGCTCTCTGCAGATCGGACAAGAGATCGGACAAGGGATCGGACAAGCAGAAACTACACTGCCTGCCATTGATCGGACAAGAGATCGGACAAGAGTTCGGACAAGGGATCGGACAAGCAGAAACTGCCACTGCCTGCCACTAATCGGACAAGAGATCGGACAAGAGATCGGACAAGAGTTCGGACAAGGGATCGGACAAGCAACTAACAGGACCGCTTCTCTTTTTTTTTAATATTTTTTTCACTATATTTTTTTTGAACAAGGATGACCAGAGATGCAACCACAAAAATTGGCACCTACAACTGAGGTGGGATGTGGCTCACAAAAATTCAACAACTTCGCTGACCGGCGAGCAAAACTTTGACCAATTTTTCTTTATCTTCCTGATTTTTTTGGTGATTTTGGTGAGGGCTAACAGGGGAACCATGTTAGGGTACCCCCCAAATTGGGTCAGGAACATGCTCAAAACATTTCAGATTTTTCTGCCAAACGAGCGAAAAGTTATGCCTGTTTTACCGAAGGGGGTCACAAAGACTCGATGTGGAAAACGAGTAGGGCTGGGGGGTTTCGGGTGGGAATTTTTTGAGACACAAGACCAACTACTACTCAAACGACACAAAGGGATTACTAAACCAGCAACAAGACTCGACCGAGAACACGAACTCAACAAAGTTAAAACTGAAATTAAAATCGCAAGGCACAAAGGGGTTCTCGGTGGGGAATTTTTTTTTGGTGCGGTTTTCTGGACTCTAGGTAAAAATAAAAGCAGATTGAGATTACCTAACGGGAAATCTGAGCTCGGATACCAACTGATGGGGGATTGGTCCCGATCTTCCGCTAGGTAAAGGATAGCTTGGGCTGGTGGAGAACCTCGACGTTGGCAATCCAAGGCTCCGGTCCGGCGGATCAAAACCTTGCAATCGTTACACCACTATCTCCGTTGGTTATTAACCACGCAGGACGCGATTGACCTCGCCACGAAGGCTAATTCCTGCAAGCGAACCCAAGAACACAAGCAAGAACAGGAAGGATACAAATCGAATGCCAAATCACAGACAAACGATGAAAAGGTGAGGTTTCACAAACGCCTATGCAGCAGCCAATCGGTCCGGTGCAAGGGGTGGGATCTAAACACACAAGTATAGATGCAAACAAAGCAAAACCTAACCCTAAAGGCGGCTGGCGAGAATATATAGGGCGTGGGCAGCTGTGGAAGGCGAACAGACTCAGACTATGGGCTAGAAGGCGAACAGACTTTGGACTATGGGTCAACACGGCCCAGTTCTATCACGCAGGACTGTTTTAAACACACAGGTCGACTCGAGACTCCAAATGAGACAAACCAACGGCAAACGATCCGTCTTCTCCTCAGCTTTCCAAAAAGTCCAAGAACGCGCCAATCGGACTTCGTATGAGGAAGTTATGCCCATTTTGGTGCATGGTGGTCGATGTAGTCCGAACCAGCGAATTCTTGACTTCAAATCATCCGTGCGCATCCATCTTCAACTCCAACTCTTCTATTCCATCTCCCATGTTCCTAAGCAACAAAATATCACTAGTATTCAGTAGCATCCCGTCCAAACAAATATTAACATAGTTGCTAAGGAAAGAATTAACCTCATGGTTCAAGCGACGGGCACGGGCGCGTGTGATTGGTCCTTGTAGTAGAATTGTAGGTGGAGGCTGATGAGGACATCACTTCACATGATACACACATTGAGCCTCCACTTACAATTCAATTACTAGGACCAATCACACGCGCCCGTGCCCGTGGCTTGAACCATGAGGTTAATTCTTTCCTTAGCAACTTTGATTATATTTGTTTGGACGGGATGCTACTGAATACTAGTGATATTTTGTTGCTTAGGAACATGGGAGATGGAATAGAAGAGTTGGAGTTGAAGACGGAGCCGCACGGATGTTTTGAAGTCAAGATTTCGCTGGTTCGGACTAGATCGACCACCATGCACTAAAATGGACATAACTCCCTCATACGAAGTCTGATTGGCGCGTTCTTTGACTTTTTGGAAAGCTGAGGAGAAGACGGATCGTTTGCCGTTGGTTTCACTTCATTTGGAGTCTCGAGTCGTTCTGTGTGATTGAAACAGTCCTGCGTGACAGAACTGGGCCGTGTTGGCCCATAATTCGAGTCTGTACATCTTCTAGCCCACAGCCCAAGTCTGTTCACCTTCCACAGGCTACCCACGCCCTATATAACTCACTCCAGCCGCCTCTAGGGTTAGGTTTTGCTTTGTTTGCATCTACACTTGTGTGTTTAGATCCCGCCTCTTGCACCGGACCGATTGGCTGCTGCATTGGCATTTGTGAAACCTCACCTTATCTTCGTTTGTCTGTGATTTGGCATTTGATTTGTATCCTTCCTGTTCTTGCTTGTGTTCTTGGGTTCGCTTGCAGGAATTAGCCTTCGTGGCGAGGTCAATCGCGTCCTGCGTGGTTGATAACCAACGGAGACAGTGTTGTAACGATTGCAAGGTTTTGATCCGCCGGACCGGAGCCTTGGATCGCCAACGTCGAGATTCTCCACCAACCCAAGTTTATCCTTTACCTAGCGGAAGATCGGGACCAATCCCCCATCAGTTGGTATCAGAGCTCAGTTTTCCCGTTAGGTAATCTCGATCTGCTTTTGTTTTTACCTAGAGTCCAGAAAACCGCACCAAAAAAAATCCCCACCGAGAACCCCTTTGTGCCTTGCGATTTTAATTTCAGTTTTAACTTTGTTGAGTTCGTGTTCTTGGTCGAGTCTTGTTGCTGGTTTAGTCATCCCTCTATGTCGTTTGAGTAGTAGTTGTTCTTGTGTCTCAAAAAATTTCCCCACCGAAAAACCCCCCTTCCGCAACCCTATTCGTTTTCCACATCGACTCTTTGTGACCCCCCTTCGGTAAAACAGGCATAACTTTTCGCTCGTTTGGCAGAAAAATCTGAAATTTTTTGAGCGTGTTCCTGACCCAATTTGGGGGTACCCTAACAAGGTTCCCCTGTTTGCCCTCACCAAAATCGCCAAAAAAAATCAGGAAGATAAAGAAAAAAATTGGTCAAAGTTTTTGCTCGTCGGTCAGCGAACTTGTTTAATTTTTGTGAGCCACATCCCACCTCAGTTGTAGGTGCCAATTTTTGTGGTTGCATCTCTGGTCATCCTTGTTCAAAAAAAAATATAGTGAAAAAAAGAAGAGAGAAAAAAATCAAAAAAGAGAAGAAGTGGTAGTAACAGAGTTATCAGTGGCAGTAACAGATTCTGCTTGTCCGATCTCTTGTCCGAACTCTTGTCCGATCAGCGGAAGTAACAGAATTATCGGTGGCAGTAACAGATTCTGCTTGTCCGATCTCTTGTCCGAACTCTTGTCCGATCCGCGGTAGTAACAGAATTATCAGCGGCAGTAACAGATTCCCTTGTCCGATCTCTTGTCCGATCTGCAGAGAGCTGATTTTGGCCTGTGTTGTTTCCATTTGAGTTTTGGGCACATAGTTTTCCCTCTATTGCTTGAATTTTCACATTGGGAGCACTAAGGCCAGCAACTTTGACGAGTACTAGGGAATACTTATTGAACTTGGTTTAACTGTTATTATTATCGCTAATCCTTGCTACTCACTTTGCCTTCCAAGCTACACCCTTCTCTTGGTCAGGACAGGTTCATTTCTTGCAATTGCACACCACCCTCCACTTGCTTCATCACCTGTAGGCCGGTGACCTCACTGCGGCGTGGTAAGAATACTTGCAAGCGTGGGTAAGGTGCTTGACGGATTGCTTCCACCACACGCCCACCACCCCACCTAGCTGTTTTTCCATAAGGATTATTCTTTTCACTAACATGGTAGCACTTATTGTACAATGTGACTCGAGCACTCACATGGACCAGGACGATCAGACACAACAGAACAATCTGTTTCAGACCTTCTTCGTCGTCAATGACCGTCGTGTACGTGTCATCATAGACAGCGGTAGTTGCAACAATTTGGTGAGCCTCGACATGGTAACTAAGCTTCAACTTTCCATACGTGCACATCCACACCCTTACCACGTGCAATGGTTCAACAATAGCGGTAAGGTCATGGTAACACAAACTGCTCACATCGAATTTTCCATTGGTACATACTTCGGAGTTGCTGAATTTGATGTAGTACCAATGCAAGCATGTTCTCTATTACTTGGTAGACCTTGGGTATATGATACTGATGCTACACACCATGGTAGGAGCAATAAGTACACATTTATGTATAAAGGAAAGAAAGTTACATTGCTTCCTATGACTCCTGCTGAAATTGTGAAATTTGAACAAGAAAAACGTGATAGGGACTCACAAAAGAGCAAACAACCTTCTGAGAATCAGCAAGTAGCTGAAACACTTTCGAGGCAACAAAAAGATAAAGTCGTTTCTCCTTCTTCATCACAAGCTAATAATCTGAAAGGACGTGTCATGCTTGCAACTAAAACTAACCTTGCAGTACGTAGCTTTCTTGGTCTTGCAGGTTTCTACCGGCGTTTTGTGAAAGATTTCAGCACCATAGCCGGTCCTTTGCCTGAGTTGACCAAGAAGGGAGTTACTTCTACTTGGGAGCCAGCACAAGAACAAGCTTTTGCCACACCAGTGGATCGCCTTACACGTGCACCTCTACTTCAGCTACCCGACTTCAGTAAGCCTGTTGAGTTAGAATGTGATGCTAGTGGTGTTGGAATAGGAGGTGTGCTGCTACAAGGAGATTCGTCCGTACGTTTGCTGTTGTTGCAGACATCACATGGTGGTGGATTAATGGAACATTTTGGGAGAGAAAAGACTTTGGCCCTGCTGTCCAATAATTTTTATTAGCTCAAGATGCGGAGAGATGTTGAACGATTTGTGCAGCGTTGTGCCACATACCATAAAGCTAAGTCCAAACTTAACCCATATGGTTTGTATACTCCACTTCCTGTTTCTAGTGCACCTTGGGAAGATATTAGCATGGACTTTATTGTGGGATTGCCTAGGACAAAGAGGGGGAGAGACTCCATATTTGTAAGAGTGGATAGGTTTTCTAAAATGGCACACTTTATTCCCTGTCACAAGACCAACGATGCTTCACATATTGCTGATTTATTTTTCAGGGAAATTGTGAGATTGCATGGGATGCCTAGAACCATTGTTTCAGATCGTGATGTGAAGTTTATGAGTTACTTTTGGAAGACAATGTGGGCCAAGCTTGGCACAAAATTGCTATTTGCAACAACTTGTCACCCGCAAACTGAAGGTCAAACAGAGGTGGTAAACCGTACACTCTCCATGTTGCTGCGAACAATGATAAAGAAGAACTTGAAGGAATGGGAGAACTGCCTTCCACATGTTGAATTTGCATACAATAGAGCTGTTCACTCAACAACACAATTGTGCCCGTCTGAAGTGGTGTATGGTTTCAAGCCAATCACACCACTTGATTTGCTGCCACTTCCTTTTCAAGAGAGAGCAAACATGGAGGCAACTAAGCATGCAGAGTTTGTGAAAGCTATGCATCTGAAGACCAAGGAAGTTATAGAAAAGAAGGCACACTATTTTGCTCAAAAGACAAATAAAGGAAGAAAGAAGATGTTTTTCAAACCAGGAGATCTTTTTTGGTTGTACTTGCGCAAGGATCGTTTTCCTGATTTGAGAAAGTTTAAATTGATGCCCCGTGCTGATGATTTAAAACCCTATTTGGGAGCTGACGATGAGGTTGAGTCGAGGACGACTCCAATTCAAGAGGGGGAGGATGATGAGGACATCACTTCACATGATACACACATGGAGCCTCCACCTACAATTCAATTACTAGGACCAATCACACGCGCCCGTGCCCGACGCTTGAACCATGAGGTTAATTCTTTCCTTAGCAACTTTGATTATATTTGTTTGGACGGGATGCTACTGAATACTAGTGATATTTTGTTGCTTAGGAACATGGGAGATGGAATAGAAGAGTTGGAGTTGAAGACGGAGCCGCACGGATGTTTTGAAGTCAAGATTTCGCTGGTTCGGACTACATCGACCACCATGCACCAAAATGGACATAACTCCATCATACGAAGTCCGATTGGCGCGTTCTTTGACTTTTTGGAAAGCTGAGGAGAAGACGGATCGTTTGCCGTTGGTTTCACTTCATTTGGAGTCTCGAGTCGTTCTGTGTGATTGAAACAGTCCTGCATGACAGAACTGGGCCGTGTTGGCCCATAATCCAAGTATGTACATCTTCTAGCCCACAGCCCAAGTCTGTTCACCTTCCACAGGCTACCCACGCCCTATATAACTCACTCCAGCCGCCTCTAGGGTTAGGTTTTGCTTTGTTTGCATCTACACTTGTGTGTTTAGATCCCGCCTCTTGCACCGGACCGATTGGCTGCTGCATTGGCGTTTGTGAAACCTCACTTTATCTTTGTTTGTCTGTGATTTGGCATTCGATTTGTATCCTTCCTGTTCTTGCTTGTGTTCTTGGGTTCGCTTGCAGGAATTAGCCTTCGTGGTGAGGTCAATCGCGTCCTGCGTGGTTGATAACCAACGGAGACAGTGGTGTAACGATTGCAAGGTTTTGATCCGCCGGACCGGAGCCTTGGATCGCCAACGTCGAGATTCTCCACCAACCCAAGTTTATCCTTTACCTAGCGGAAGATCGGGACCAATCCCCCATCAGAGGCTCCATGTGTGTATCAAGCAAAGTGATGTCCTCATCATTCTCTGCCGTAAAGGGGGAGAAATTTGGGTTCTCTGTTGCAAAAAGGTATAATTTTCACAGGGGGAGTTTTTATCCGAAAAAAGGGGGAGATTTGCCGAAGGGGCTTTTACTCTTTCGAAAAGGGGGAAGAAAATTCTTATGTCAAGTGACATGATTTGGCTTGTTTCTGAGTTTTTATGGTCACTTGTGTGCTGAAATCTTTCTAATTTTCTTGAACTTGAATTTGGTTGTCAATGCACTCATCAAGGGGGAGATTGAGAAACCAAGGGTTGGTTTCGGTGTTTGTGATGAGTGATTGACAGGATTTTTACCTCTGGTTCGAAGGGGTACCTCCGAAGGGGGTTCGGAGGTTGGACCTCCGAAGGTGTTCGGAGGTGGTTTCACCGAAGGGTTCGGTGGTTTGGTTGCTGCAGCTGTTGCAGCGGAGTGTGCATGTCAGAGGGGTCCGACGGTACACGATGACTGGGTTGCTAACCAGGAGAGGTCTCCGGAGTACGAGATACACTTGTCTGTTTGTCTGAGGTGCGCAGGGGACTTCGGAGGTGACGGATGGTTCGTAGCAGGTGAACCTGGGTCAAGCGGGAGGCTTGATGCCAGGGGAGCGGGGAGCTCCGTCACTGTGGCTGCGAAGGGGTCCGGGTCGGTCCTTGGGTCGAGGTGCACCAGGTGAAGGCAGTGAGTGCGGAGCGTGGCTCCGGGTGAAGGTACTCCGAGACGAAGTCCTCAGAGGTTAGGCACTTCGAAGGTACTCTTAATGGAGTGACTTCGGAGTTTGGTGGATCAAGTCCTCTGCGGAGGCAAGGCGTTCGAAGTGTGCTCCGGAGGGAGACATTCGATGATACCCGACGAAGGTCTCAGAAGTCGAGACGCATCGAAGGCTTGGTCCGGGTGAGGCTCGTCGAGGAGTGTGCTCGGGGAGAGACACTGCGACGAAGTGCTCATGGAATGCTTCATGCGGAGGCCTTGGACGAAGGAGGGACTTCGAAGGGTGGTACTCCGAAGGTGGGGCTTCGGAGTGAGGAAGGCTTCGGAGCGAGGCTAGCTCCGGAGAGAGGTTGACTTGTGGTGCTTCGGCCATGCATGGCTTCGGTACACGGACTGACGGAGTTCGAGCTGGGAGTAGCTGCGAAGCCGTGGTGGTCCACTCCGGAGGTGGTGGTGCGAAGGCCCAAGGGCTTTGACGGCTTCGGCTCAAAACCGTCACTGTATCGGAGGCTATCTTCGGTGAAGCGAAGGCCATCAGGCTCAAGGCTTCTCACCGAAGCTACCGCACCCCTCGCGTGCGAAGGGGGCTTCAGGAAGGTCAAAGACTGCAAAGGCTGACACTGTCTGCTCTGCAAAAAGCTGACGCTGTCCCCTCTGCAAAGCTAACAGAGAAGCCTCCAGAATAAAGTTGACTACCTTTTGTACCCCTCTATTCTGTAGAGACAAACTGGTGTAAACCCTAGGGGTAAAGTAGTCAATTCACTTGGGTGAACTGTGGGCTATAAATACGGGGGCTGGGTAGGTAACATTTAACACTTTGAGCATTTACTGTTGAGCTCCTGTACTAGCCTCCACCTTGAATACATCCAGTGAGTTCATTTTTGTGTTCCTTGTTCAAGCGGCGAAGCCCTGCCTCTGTGTGCTTTTTTGCTTGAGCTTGTTTTGCATACCTCGCTGCATACTTCGTCCGTTTGTGTGTCACCTTGAGTGACTTGTGGCAGTTCATCGAAGCCTGCGTTGGCGAAGTGTGTTGTGTGCGAAGTGTGTTTTTCAGTGCGCGTTCGCTCTGTGTAACAAGAGGCTAGACCTCGTTGCTTACTAGCGAAGCCCTGATCGAAGCCCGTTCTGCTTATCATGTCTAGGTCCCTAGCGAAGTCTGTTAGTGTGCGTTTAGACCTTCGGTGTACGAAGCCCAGCACCAGTTGCTGCTGCTAAGTACTTGGTCGAAGTCCTCAGAGGGTAGTGCACTCTTGCAAAGGGTGAAGTGCGAAGCCTGCTCGAAGCACCCTGTGTGCGGAGACTGCACTGACTTAGCAGAGTTGTTTTCGGGGTTGTTGGTGGAGCGAAGTCTACTTGGCTTCGGACTTTTACTCCTTGCAAAGCCTGTGTTCGGAGCTGTCATATACCTCTGAACCAAACCTTCGAAGGTTGGTGTTCGAAGCCTGTTCCGCAGTAGACAGAGTTGAAACCGAAGGCTGTTTTTAGCCCAAGTTTTTAAAAGCTCCCATTCACCCCCCCCTTTGGTCGCCGTTTCCGGTCCAACACCCTCTACTCTGATGCATCTCCCAACCCGAAGGCCAAGACATACTTCGGGAGATTCACGAAGGGTTGTGCAGAAGTCATCTGGCCCCTCGTGCTCTAGCCGGCAAGACACTTCGGCAGGGGCTTTATTGGCCAACAATTGTGAGAGATGCAGAGGAGTTGGTTAGAACATGCCAAGGATGCCAGTGGATAGGCAGACGAAGCCACCGTCCACAAGTTCAACTTCAAGTTATTGCCCCGGTATGGCCAATGGCTCGGTGGGGCATGGACCTCATAGGCCCTTTTCCAATGGCAAAAGGCAGCTTGAAGTTTGCGGTAGTAGCAATCGAATATTTTTCAAAGTGGGTTGAAGCAGAGCCATTGACTGCTATCACTTCGAGGAATGTGCAAAAATTCTTCTAGCAGAACATTATATGCAGGTTCGAAGTGCCAAGGGAGTTGACAGTGGATAATGGAACCCAGTTCGAAGCTGACACATTCAAAGCATTTTGCGAAGAACTGTGCATTAAGTTGTGCTTCGCTGTAGTGTGCCATCTGCAGTCCAACGGAGATGTTGAGCGGGCCAACGAGAACATCCTCTCCGGTCTAAATCGGCGAATCGTTGGGTTAGCCAAGGGGCTGTGGGTCGAAGAGCTTCCTAAGATCTTGTGGTCCATTCGAACCACTCAAACCAGGTCCACAGGTTTTACCCCATTTAGACTGCTATTCGGAGATGAGGCCATGACTCCTACGGAGCTCACAGGTGGATCCCTTCGTGTAGTATAGCCCGGAGATGAAGAGGAAAGGAACACTTCGCTGGACTTGTCAGAAGAAACAAGGCTTCGAGCTGTCACCAATCTGACGGAGTACCAGGGCCAAACAAAAACATGGTATGACCCGAAGATAAAGCCGAACGAGCTTAGACCAGGTCATCTTTCCCAAGACCCGGACAGCAGCCTGCGAACCATGGGTTTGAGGGCTTCGCTGCCAGCCTACGGATTCCAGGCTCTGGCTTGTTAGGATCCGTAGAAGAGTCCAAGGACTTTAAAAGTTAAACAGATCTCTGGCCTACGGGTTCGAGCATTCTGTAAAAGAGTCGAAGGTGGCCAGCCTACGGATTCCAGGCTCTGGCTTGTTAGGATCCGTAGAAGAGTCTAAGGACTTTAAAAGAACAGATTTTCGGCCTCCGGGCGCGAAGTATCTGTAAAAGAGCCGAAGGTGGCCATCCTACGGATTCCAGGTTACGGCTTGTTAGGATCCGTAGAAGAGTCCAAGGACTTTAAAAGTTAAACAAATCTCTGGCCTACGGGTTCGAGCATTCTGTAAAAGAGCCGAAGGTGGCCAGCCTATGGATTCCAGGCTCTGGCTTGTTAGGATCCGTAGAAGAGTCTAAGGACTTTAAAAGAACAGATTTCCGGCCTCCGGGCGCGAAGTATCTGTAAAAGAGCCAAAGGTGGCCACCCTACGGATTCCAGGTTACGGCTTGTTAGGATCCGTAGAAGAGTCCAAGGACTTTAAAAGTTAAACAAATCTCTAGCCTACGGGTTTGAGCATTCTGTAAAAGAGTCGAAGGTGACCAAGTAATAAGGTTTCGAGGCCCAGGCCAACGAGACACTTTAAAAAAAACGAATCAAAGGTCCTAAGCGACAGATCCAACTTCGAAACTTACGAGGTAATAATACGGAAGTATGTTAGAAGAACCCTCTGAAAAGGTAAAGTACGGATATTAAGTGTGATACGAAGCATCAAGTTGTCCGGCGCATCATTGTGTCCGGCGAACCCATTTGCACAACAAAGGATCCACCACCCACAAGGAGGGGTAGGAGGGTAAAAATCAAACAAGATACTTTCAGGGCAATTCACATTAATTCATCGTACTTATACATCAGGAGAAGTTTTGGTCCAAGCCTAGGAAAAATCGAAGACCCTGTCGGCCTCTGGAGCTACCCCTCCGGCTACTCTGTCCTTCGGAGCTCGAAGCTGCCAGTTTGGTCCCTTTCGTTCGTGCGCTTCTCTTCTTCTTCGAGGCTCATAGTTTATTTTGCTCCTCTTGAAGCTCGGCCCAGGTCAGAAGCCTTTTGGAGTTAGCCTCCACAGGGTCTTCGGCCTGGTACTCCGAGTCGGACCAATTCATGTGTTCGGAGGACGAGGATGCCTTCTCTTTCTCCTCTTCCTTGATATAAGCTAAGACCTCTTGAAAAACTTCGAGGGGTATCTCCCCTTTGTCTCCACGAGGAACAGAAAAGCGAGAATGGTGGTAGGGCCTTAAGCTCTCGAGGCTTGCCCATTCCTTCCGGAGCCCTTCAGTAAAATCTAGTATTTCGAGGTCAGGGTTCGAAGGGCGTGACAAAACCTAAATGAACAAAACACCCAGACAAGCTTTTCGTTATAACTTTTCATTAATGAAAGGAGCTTTACAAGATTTTGTGTACATGATTGCCCTAAGAGCTAGACCTGCGGGTCAGTTGGTGGAGCAGGAGGTGCCGGGGCTGGCTTGGCAGGAAGTGGTGGCCTTGTCTGTGCCTGCTTCTGCCGACGGGCCTCGTCGATCCAAGCTTTGGCCACAGCCTTGTGGTCCGTATTCCAAGTTGACCGGAAGGCTTCCTAGGCCAAGGCTACGTCCGAAGATGGGTGTAGCAGGTCTTCGGAGGCGAAGCTTCCGGGGGTCGAACTCCCGACTGGAGCGAGGGGGATCTGAAGGGCTTCGAGGTGGCGAAGAACTCCAATGCCGGCGCACTGACTGGAGATCTCTCCGTACTGAACACCGGAGTTCATCATCAACGATGCCACCACTTGGATCCTCTTCAGCTTCCGATCGAGGGATTCGCTGGCAGCCGCAGAAGATGAAGGGCACATAGTGCCAAAATATTCCAAGGTACCCTGAAGGGCGTCCAAGGTACGTTCTGCCGCACTGGCGTTATTCTTCTCCGCTACCTCCAGCCCCGCAGCAGTAGCAGCCACTTCGGCCACTTGGAGCAGCAAGGAGCTCTTCTGGGCCATCACTTGATTAAGGGCTCCTTGGAGCTCCACCAGCTGGGCGCTCGAAGTGGCCGCCGATTGCCGAAGACTTTCAACCTCCGCTCGAAGAACTACGCGCTCAGCTTCAGCCTCTTGGGCCGAAGTACAGAGCGCGTCGTTGTCTTGCCTCGCTATTCGGAGGGCTTCATCGGTCACAGCCCTAGCCCTCCGTTCCTCTAAGGCTTCCTCCTCCATCCGAAGGGATCTTTCGTCGGAGCCTTTAAGGGCGGTTTGGAGGGTGATAACCTTTCTTTTGAGTCGATTGGTTTCGACTTCATTGGAAGTCGCTGCCGCTCTAGCAAGGACGAATTGCTGCAAAGAAAAAGAACAAGTAAGTACCAAGTATTTCCAATTACTAATTAGAAGTGGTTGTGGTGCTTTTCATACCTGAAGGGCAGCCCTTTCGAGGGCTATGTTGAGCGCCGGAGCCCTAGCTTCGCTCAGAGCAGAGACCAGGTCCGAATTGGCAATATCCTGGCTCTTCTCCGCCAAAGGCTCCAGGAGCGCTCGGAGGCCTGTCCGGTGCTCCAAGAACAGAGCCAGCAAAGGGAGCCAAGACGAAGCTTGGCGATCATCTGCCGTGGCCTCCTCCTCCGAGTTGCTGGCTGAGGTCGTCGTTGGGCCGAGGGGAGGCCGAGGCTAGACATACTTTTGGCCCTCCCCGGCACAAGGGCAGGCGCATCGGCTAAGGCGGGGGTGGGCCTTTCTTCAGCGGCTACCCCTTCGACCAGAGCCGCATCAGCGGGGGCGACCTCGGTCACCGGAGCCGCATCAGCGGGCACGACTTCCGCCACCGGGACTGGAGCGTCCAAGGGAGTCGAGGTGTCCATCGGAACCATGACCCCTGAAGAAATTGGGACTTCGGGTGCCGCCGGGGCTTCGTCACCCTTCGAGGTACCTACAGTGTCAAGATATTAGATAAGCATTTGCGAGCAAAGATCGTTGCAGGTGTCAACCAAGGTAAAAGCTTCGTAGCATACCTTCGGAGGACCCGTGAGGCAAAATTGTCGGATCCTCCAGAACTTCGTACATCCGGAGGATATCGTCGATGTCGTCTCCCGAAGTCCTCTCCGGCGCGTTTTCCGCTGGAGGCTCGACTTCCGCCGTGATCACCCCGGTTACAAGTGAGTTGGGGGTGGTAGAGTCCGGCTCCAAGTTTACAACAGCGGGCACGGGGGTGCGTGACGGGTCTACCTCCGCAACCTCCCGAGCAGAAGCTTCGGCTGGGACTCCCGCCACATCTTCATCACCCTCCAAGAGATAATTCTCGAAGGTCGCCGCCAGTTGGGCATTGGAGTCCTCGGACTCCTCTGAGGCCGAGATCTGAACGTCTAGGGACGAACCAGACAAACAGGAGCCAGCTGCGGAGGGATCTTCGCCACCTTCTTCTTCTTAGGCGGTGTCTTGCTGGCTTTCTTGGGAGGCTCGGTGATGGCCTTCCGTTTCCGAGGGGCTGCTCCGGCCGAGGTAAAGTCTGGTAGAGGAGGGGGCGCCATCCCGAGAGCTCCCCACACTCTGTTGGAGCGCTCCCACCTCCCTACCAGCTCCAGCCTTTTCTGTCTTTCAGCCACCGTAGGGGCTCCGAGGACCCGTTCGGTGGCCCGAGCTATGTCTTCCGGAGCTAGCGCCAGTGGAGCCACTGGGAAAAGAGTAACATATTATAAGTATGTTATTTTCATCATCTAACACATTGCTGCAGGAGTTGAAGTCTTACCTAGGGTTTGGAGATCGCCCTCCGAGGCCTGTTGAAACACTATCGACCAGTTGGCCCTGAGAGGTGGACTCCGAAGGGCGATGAACTCTTCAGCGAGGCCGCGCATGCTCATGCGGCGCGCCACCGAGGTCAACAGCCCTAGCCACATGGAGAGCAGGTTAGGGTTTGGAGTAACCTCTGCCTCCTTCCAGAACCAGATCTCCTGGAGAGGCCCTGCGAGGGGGGAGTCCTCTCCAACTTCGGCATAGAACCACCGAAGGATCCAGTTGGTGTACCACCGATCGTTGATGGCCTTCGCGGGAAAGTGTTGGGCGTGCTCCCTCCGCAACTGGAAGTTGACGCTGCCAAAGGCTGTTATCACCTTGGAGTCCCCGGGCCCGTCCTGTGGCTTCGGCTGGCAGATAGCTTCGTGTGTGGCGGCGAAGATCTCCGAGCGTCCTTCGCACCCTTCGACCCAGAGCGCCCACTCGAAGACAGCTAGGCGGGCGACGACGTTGGGGGATAATTGAGGTAGCGTGATGTGAAACAGGTCTAGCACCTCTGTCAAGAAGTCAATGGCTGGAAGTCCCAAGCCCGCTTCGAAGAATGCCTCGAAAACCACCACTTCTCCGCTTCGTGGCCTCGGGGTTGATTCCGACCTGGGGACTCGAGTCCTCAGTCCGGTCCCCAGCTTTCCTTCCACGTCCTCCTCAATAGACTCGGCGGTGCTCGTAGACTGGCCAATAAGGAAGCTCTGAGGAATCTTCTTCTTGGATGGCGGGCGGAGCTCCCGAGGGTTTTTAGGCCAGGCGTCGCCCGGAGCTCCCGCCATTGCTGCCACAGCCGAGGCGGCCCACGCTTTCCTTTGCGCCAGAGTGCTCACCGCCACCGGAACGTTGTGGCTGGTTCTCGCCATTGCTCGGTGGATTGGGAGATTGTGAGAATTGGGGGTTGAAGAAAGCGAATCGCAGGTGCTGAGTACGGTAAAAAGTTTCGGGTAACTTCTAATCCTCCTTTTATAACCGTTCGTTGGTTGCTACACTTCGATCGCATTCACACTGCAGGTCCGACTTCCACCACTGGCAGGTGGGTCCAGAAAGTGGAACGACGAGAAGCTGCCATAAATTTCGACCGTTACCTTTTACAGGGAGTAACGGCTACTTGCGCCATAACAGCTATAACCAAACGGCTCCTCACGACGTTTACGCTTCGGAGCGGTACTCTTTCTCATGATGTGTTCACACCGCGTTGAGAGCTCGGAGAAGGGGTCTGAATGCTTTGGGTCTGAAATCCTCCAAAGGACTGTAATGTGTTCAAATTTTCTCTAAGTCTCAGAATATGAAAATATTCCTTGCGTATACTGCCTCCCTTCTGTACAGGTTAAATCCGGAGAGGCGTATTCAAGGGGCTACTGTTGGGGGAAATTGCTTCACTTTCAGGACTTAGAGATTAACCACTTAAAGATTCACTAAGCTTCGGAGCTGGTGGGCTCTTATTCGAAGGAGAAGGCATCAAGCCGAAGGGTGCCTCGATCCGAAGTCCGGAGAAGCCCCTCGCAAGATACGAAGGCTCCGAAGCAGAATGGCAAGATTGATAAGACATTTGGCTTATCCGTCTGTCCAAGATAACTTTACCCTTTTAACCCTGTTCCGGGTACCGAATAGTTTCCACTATGTCGGTTGTAATTTAGGGGTAATTAGGTCTTTTCCTTAGACATTTTTGCCTACAAATACCCCCCTTCTACCACTGTAACAGGGATCAGATACCCAGCAATTCAATACACATATTCGAACTACTTGAGCTATTATCCATTATGGAGGCTTGAGACAGTTCTTAAACACGAACTCACTGTTTGTCCATTCTTGATCTCAGAGAACCTGTTAGCGTAAACTTTTACGCCAACATCAATTAATTCAGTACTGAAAACAGATGAGGAATTGTGCCTCTACTCTGATGAAAACAGTACTCAAAGGAATACCTGTTCAGATTAAAACAGACCAGATTCAATTGAAAATTGGTTCAACAACTACTTCAAATCAGATGCCTTCAACACTATTTCAGACCAAAGCACATCTACTACAACTGAGTTGAAAACCAAATTATTCTGAAAAACATCAGCAGAAACTGAACCTAAAATCATAACTTGAAACACTAGTTTTCAGAACTAAATCAATCTTGATATTTCAACCAAAACTGTACTGAATTAATTCTGTTTAGAACTAAAATCAATTCTCTGAAAACTATCCACTTCAGACCTGATTTTCAGATTCAGATTTGAATTTCAGAACAGTTCAAACACAAATGTACCGCTGTAAATTCTGAACAGTTCAGTTGCAAAATCCTTCAACCATGAAATTTCTCAAGAAACAATCCAAGAGTCAGCCTAAAGGTTGATGAACACTTAAAGAAACATTTCATCAAACATGTAAAGAGCTATACCAAAAACTGAAACAGCTGTTCCAGAAAATATTTCAGCACTGTGGTGCCTAGTTTGATCAGCAAAACAATTAATAAGAAATCACAGAAATCATTTTCAACTTTCGAAAATGGATCATTCAAATCATGCACAACAAAAGATGTATAAACATCAATATCAACTTCTGCACTAGATTCACCAGAAATCGCTGCACAAAATCGATCTCAGCCACAAAAACATACCTGCGCCTGGAACAGAATTCCCTTCGCTGCACTGTGCAAGTATCGGATGATGAATATTGCTTCGCAGATTTGAGCAAAAACAACAGAAAATGTATGAAATTGATATTTTATTTATCAAAAAGAACCGCCAAAAATCTCCCACCTGCCCATGGATATGGTGCCCTATTTATAGGCCAACCATGGGGGTATTTTCTAAAAAGAACCTTCTAGAATTGAAAATCACGCAAAAGTCCTATTCCTTGTAATATATATTTTCAGAATTAAAAAATTCTGAAAAATATACCAAAGGAGTACACTAACTCTAGACTCACAACCTTTTATTACACAATGACTCAAAGTAAAAAGACTCCAAACTATTAAAATTAACAAAACTAGATATGCGACGGTTTTTAGCAAAAACCGACGAAGCCTCTCAACCCTTCGACTCGTGACATCGCTTCACGACTCCGAGCGCCAGCAAGACACTTCAGCTCTCGATCCCCTCGAGCCGCCTAAATGGTTGCCCTGGCCTCCCTCTCGTGAACCCGGTCGTCACACCGTCGCAGTCAGTCGTCCGTCCAAGTCTTGCTCGGTCTCTTTGTGCACTCTTGAGATCTTCTCCAACTTCGCCCGGCCTCCCTAATCATCTAGCATCGAGCTCCCCGCTTGACCCTTGATCACTTGCCATCGACAGTCGGTCAGCATCTCCACCCTACACATCCAAGACAAGCCAAAACAAGAACGTGACTCATCGCCGAAACCCTCGGCACACACTCCTCCACTTTACATCGAAACCCTCGATGCACTCAGCCAACCTCATCCCCTCAAACGCTCAACCTTGTTAATCACTCATCATCCAGACCGAAACCACCCTTGGTTTCAAAATCTCCCCCTTGATGAGTGCATTGGCAACCCCAAAGCAAAAACATGATGAGGATTGCAAATTACGCGCACAAGTGACCATAAAACTCATAAAAGAGCAAAACATGTCACTTGTAAAATATCTCCCCGCTTGGGAAAAAACCTTATGCAAGGCAAGGCAAAAGCATCAAAAGCAACTTAATGCGGCATGAAAGCCATTACTCCCCCTTAATCAAACAATCATCCAAAAAGCTCCAAAAGCATCATGTAGATCATTTCTCCCCGTTTGACAATGCAGGCATCAAGGAGATAAAAAGATGCAAAGAGGGGAATAAGGGTAAAGCAGAGATGTGAGCTTCTGAAACATGAGCAGCTGCAATTACAGTACAAACAAGCATTCGCCTTGAATACCATCTAAAAGTACTGTATGACAACCTCAAATGAATACCATCTAAACAAAAGGCATGAGCAAGCATTTTCAGATTTTAGCAAATAAAAGCATCACCACTCACACTAGTATACTAGACATGTCAAGGCATGCGATGCAAAAGCTAAACAAGAACACACTAGATAAGCGTATCCCACTTCAAGGTGCTTCAGCAAACATGATATGCAATGAATTTTAAATTTTTTCATTTTTGTGCCAGGGGTTATTTGCATGTCAACCTTATGCTAACCGACCAAGCCAAGCCTAGGTCAAGCAAAAGACCATCGGAAGCTTAAAGCATTGATATCGGTATACACTTAAATGTCCTGGTTCATACCAAAGTGCTATGGTAAGCCGTCTAGAACAAAGTAGTGCGACAAAGCAAACACACCTGGATCTTTTCAATTTCAGCACACAACAGCATGAATGTCATTCATTTTCATTTTCATTTTCATTTTCATTCCTTTTTCATTTTCATTTTCATTCATTTTTGATGAAATCAAGTTGCATATTAGCATCCAAGTTAGAAAGGACCTAGCTATCAGGTGTGTAAAAGATAGCAAAAGCACTGAACCCATTCAATCTAGTTTCTAGACTAAGCAGTGATCATTTTCAAATTTTCACAAATAAAAGTCATGCTCATGACAAGTATCAGATGAAGACATGCCAAGTAGTCAACAATATTAAAGACAATAGTTCAAAGGCATTACAAAGCATGTACTTGTAAAAGCAATTAATCATATGACAGAAGCTCATGCAATGCTACACAACTCCCCCTCAAAACATACTAGTATCTCTTGGATGCTCGGTGAGAGGGTGAGCTAAAAATTGTTTTGGAATCCAGCAACGCAAAACTTGTGAACCAGGCAAAGTAGTAGACTGACCATGCACAGGAGATAAGCCATGATAAAAAGTGTGTGGTCTACCTATAAAGCGTGAACCTGGAAAATGACGAGGTCTCCCAACCTGTCGAGCATCAAAACCTCTTACATGTGATCTATCACCATATGAAGCATGGTGTACACCATGAGGGGCAAACTCACTCACAAACCCATGGGGAGCCTCAAAATCAGAGCAAGAATGATAACCACAATCATGCAAATCAAGTGAAGAATAATCATGAAAGTTCAAAGCATGAGCACGACGTTCATATTTCATGCGTCAATAGCAAAAACCAATCAAATGACCTACACAATGACAATAAGCGCAATGAAAAACTTTCTTGGGTGTAGGTTTATAGGTTTCTGGCACAAACCTCACAATTTTCCTAGGTTTTTGCTTGGAGTCTGTCTTGAGTGGTGAAATGATTATCTTTTGGGGTTGGATAGGATTTTTGGCTTTTTGAGGTGTGTCTAACTAGGCTCTCTCTTTCTCAAGGGTAGTAGGTAGAGTGAACACAGTTTGGCTTGGGGTATTAGAGGAAGTTCTCTCATAACCTAACCCAAGAGCTAACCCTGCCCTGTCAGCGCACATTTTTGTTTTGTCTAAAAGCAAATCCATTTTCCCCTTCCCTTTAGTGCATTTGTCTACCATGGAAAGTAGATAATCATTCTCACACTTAAGTTTTTCTACTTGCTCTCTAGCAAAGTTGAGTTGGTCCTTAAGAGTGATGCAGGTGGGACACACCGGCTACACATCCTTAGAACACTCAGTACTATCCAATCTAGCCTTAAGCTCATCAATATTCTCATCTCTCAGATTAATGTTTTCAATCAGTAAAGGGCAATTTAAGCATTCATTGATGACACAAGGACTAGACTCCACCACCAAAAGTTGCTTCTGAACACTTTCAAGTTTTTCAATGTTTTGAGCATGAATCAGACGCAACTGAGCAAGTGCATCCATAACGATAAGACAAGACTCACATTCAGCAATTTCAGACTCAAACTTCAACAAAGCAAGTTCAGTAGAAAGTGAGTTAATTTTAAGCTTTAGTTCCTTTCATTCTTTAGCAGCAAGTTTAAGCAGTCTATCTTGTGAAATAATTGCATCATGTAATTCATCATTTTGAACAAGTAATTGGTCATGTGATAGACTAACCTCAAATGAGTCAAGCTCATCGCTGTTGTACTTGTCATTGGTCATAAAGCAAAGGTTGTTGAAGTTCTTTGTCTTTTCCTTCTTTTCTTCATTCTTGTAAAATTCTTCTTCATTAGAGCTTGCATCTTCACTCGAGGTGTTGTCGATGTCGCTGAGTGCAGCCACGAAAGCTCTAGCCATCCTTTTTGCCACTTTTCCTCTTTTGCCTTTGAAGAAGGTTTTTTTGTCTCTTTTCTGGTGTTTGTGTTCATGTTCATTCTTTGCGTTCAGTTTTGGGCAATTTGATTTAATATGATTAAGATCACCGCACTCAAAACACCCTCGAGAACCTCCTCTTCTTTGATCTCTTCTATCATTGTAGAATCTAGTGAACTTTTTGACTATAAGAGCAAGCTCTTCATCGTCCAATGTGTCCACTTGTTTTTTTGTGATAGAGACCGACGAAGACAAGGCAAAACCCCTAGATAAAGCGCAAACTCCGGACACATTACCTCCAGATGAGGTGCCACAGCCAGGACTAGAAACCAAAGCAATCGAAGGCAACAAAGATTTTCCAGCTCCTGGTCGAGACGCCTTGGCAATCTCGGTAGACTTAAGCTTACTAAAGAGTTCGTTGCAAGTCAGAGTGTCAAAGCTTGCCGACTCTTCAATACTGGAGATCTTCACCTCCCATATGCTACGATCAAGAGCATAAAGAAGTTTGATCGCCCTATCGTGGTCAGAGTAAGCCAAAGTCCTAGTGGAACGCAAATTACTCACAATTCCATCAAAACGCGCAAACATGGCATCTACAGATTCACCAGGGCCTTGCACAAACATTTGGTATTCTTGATTATAAGTGCTTTGCCTCCTAGCCTTAATCTGGGTAGTGCCCTCATGAAAAGTTTTCAAAGTGGTCCAAATTTCACGCGCAGTTCATAGGTGCTGGACCCTGTCAAACTCTTTGCGACTCAGACTGATGAACAATATGTTTCTCGCTTTGCTATTGCACTCGTACTGTGATTTTTCAGTCTCTGAGGTTCGAGTTTCAGGGATCACAAACTTGGAATTGACAATGTCCCAAATAGCACTTCCTTGACTTAGAAGGTGAGCCTCCATGCGCACCTTCCAATAGGCAAAATCATGACAATCAAACATCGGGATTTTTAAATTTCTTTCCATGTCGCCAAAACAAGGATCACAAACCGGTTAAGGTCAACTAGTGATCTAATCGGCTCTGATACCAATTGTGGGATCAAAATGGCGACTAGATGGGGGTGAATAAGCGCCTCAACACTTTCTTACGAATGTGATGGTCTGGTCAAATCACCCAACGCACCTCAAGAATCACAAATTCAGATTTGAGCAAAACAGTACCACAAACAGTGCAAGACTTGGATCAAAAACTCAATTCAGAGAAAGTCGGAGAATGAAGTGCCAAACTAGCTCAGTCGGAGTTTGAAGTGTCGACTACCTCAGAATTTCGGAGTTTGAAACTCCAACTTGATCAGTCGGTCACTGAGGTGCCGACAAGTTTCAGAGTATTCAGAAAGACACTTGAAATAGCAACTTCTCAATTTTGATTCTGTTCTAATCCTATTTAAATCCTTTGAAAACTCAATCTGAAATCTAAACAGATTTAATGTTTGCACTAGAGATCTTGAATAACCAAAATTCAGCTTCGAGAATCAAATTAATCAGATTAGTGCACTTTGAATTTAGAAAGACAACATTAAACACACTCTCCAAATTTCAACTCACAATCAAGAGATCAACTAGGTTAAAAAGGTTAGTAACATACCTTGAATTAATTCTCTTTACTTGATTTCAGAATTGCAATTTTAGATGATTGTATTTCTTTCAAACCTTCAGTTCTTAATTATTTTTTTCAACAGAAATCAATTTGCAGTTTCTTGAACCAATCAGCAAACTCAATTTAGCAAAATTTAAAACAGCCACAGTTCAGTTCTGAAATAACCTGTACCACCTCATAGCAGCACTACAGCAGAAATTGTTCTTTCAGCAGAATTTAAATTACAGCTCAGTACCAAGTTTCAGATCAATATGAATCAGTACAGAATTGAATCAATTGAGTAATCAGCAACTGAAAACTAGTAAAAGGGTTTCCTGTATCAATTCTGAAATAACACAGTATTGGTATTTGAAACAATTTTGTTCAACTAAGAAGAAAACTAGCTATTCTGAACAACACTCAAAAGTATATTAACTTCAACACAAAACTACTGCTATATAGCCTTATCTAGCAAACAGAAACTGAGAACTGAAAATAGAATAGTCAAGAAATAGAAACTGCTATATGAAAGTTGGCTGAGAGAATGAAATTAGACCTTGCTGAATTGGTAGTTTACTTGACTCTCAATTTTTCAATTTAAACTTTGTAAACTCAAGAACTGAGAAAAATTGACCCACCTTTATTCACTTTACAGATCTAGGAGATCAATCAATATCAGAGAACCCAAAACAACTAACAAAACAACTATAAACTCAATTAATTCAGTACTAAAAACAGATGAGGAATTGTGCCTCTACTCTGATGAAAACAATACTCAAAGGAATACCTGTTCAGTTTAAAACAGAGCAGATTCAATTGAAAATTGGTTCAACAGCTACTTCAGATCAGATGCCTTCAACACTATTTCAGACCAAAGCACATCTACTGCAACTGAGTTGAAAACCTAATTATTCTGAAAAACATCAGCAGAAACTAAACCTGAAATCATAATTTGAAACACTAGTTTTCAGAACTGAATCAATCTTGATATTTCAACCAAAACTGTACTGAATTAATTCTGTTTAGAACTGAAATCAATTATCTGAAAACTATCCACTTCATACCTGATTTTCAGATTCAGATTTGAATTTCAGAACAGTTCAAACACAATGTACCGCTGTAAATTCTGAACAGTTCAGTTGCAAAATCCTTCAACCATGAAATTTCTCAAGAAACAATCCAAGAGTCAGCCTAAAGGTTGATGAACACTTAAAGAAACATTTCATCAAACATGTAAAGAGCTATACCAAAAACTGAAACAGCTGTTCCAGAAAATATTTCAGCACTGTGATGCCTAGTTTGATCAGCAAAAAAATTAAAAAGAAATCACAAAAATCATTTGCAACTTTCGAAAATGGATCATTCAAATCATGCACAACAAAAGATGTATAAACATCAATATCAACTTATGCACTAGATTCACCAGAAATCGCTGCACAAAATTGATCTCAGCCACAAAAACATACCTGCGCCTGGAACAGAATTCCCTTCGCTGCACTGTTCATGTTTCAGATGATGAAAAGTGCTTCGCAGATTTGAGCAAAACAGCCGAAAATGTATGAAATTGATATTTTGTTCAGCAAAAAGAACAGCCAAAAATCTCCCACCTGCCCATGGATATGGTCCCTTATTTATAGGCCAACCATGGGGGTATTTTCTAAAAAGAACCTTCTAGAATTGAAAATTACACAAAAGTCCTATTCCTTGTAATATATATTTTCAGAATTAGAAAATTTTGAAAAATATACCAAAGGAGTACACTAACTCTAGACTCACAACCTTTTATTACACAATGACTCAAAGTAAAAAGACTACAAACTATTAAAATTAACAAACTAGATATACGATGGTTTTTAGTAAAAACTGACAAAGCCTCTCAACCCTTCGACTAGTGACACCGCTTCGCGACTCCGAGTGCTAGCAAGCCACTTCCGCTCTTGATCTCCTCGAGCCGCTTGAATGCTTGCCCTGGCCTCCCTCTCGCGAACCCGGTCGTCATGCCGTCGTAGTCAGCCGTACATCCAAGTCTTGCTCGGTCTCTTCATGCACTCTTGAGATCTTCTCTAACTTCGCCCGGCCTCCCTGATCCTGCGGCATCGAGCTCCCCGCTTGACCCTTGATCACTTGCCATCGACAGTCGGTCAGCATTTCCACCCTGCATATCCAAGACAAGCCAAAACAAGAACGCGACGCACCGCCGAAACCCTCCATCTGTGTACCAAAGCCATTCATGGCCAAAGTACTTCGAGTCATCCACACTCTAAAGCCCCACCTTTAAAGTATCTTCCCCACCTTCCGAAGTCCCTCCTTCGTCCAAGGTCTCCGCACGGAGCACTTTCATAAGCACTCCTTCACAATGTCTCCGCCCAGAGCACACTCACGAAGAGCCTTACCCGGACCATGCCTTCGATGCGCCTCGACTTCTGAGACCTTCGTCAAGTTTCCTTCCAAGTGTCTCCAACCGGAGCACACTTGGAAACCTTGCCTCATTCCTGAGGACTTTGTCTGCCATCCTTTGAAGTCACTCCTTTAGAGTCACCCTTCGAAGTGCCTCGCCTCCGAGGACTTTGCCTCAGGGTACCTTTAGCCGGAGCCACCCTCCACACTTTCTTCCTTCGCCTGGTGCACCTTGACACGAGGACCAACCTCGACTCCACGCAGCCTTTGTGACCGAGCTCCCTGCTCGCCTGGCACCAAGCCTCCCGCTTGACCTAGGTTCACCTTCTGCGAACCGTCCCGTCGCCTCTGAAGTCACCTACACACCACCGACAAGCATTTCCAGTACCCCAGAGACCTCTACGGGTAAACAACCTCTGGTACACACTCTGGTGTACCGCCCAAAGTATCGAACCCTCCGATATAGACTTCTCATCGTATTCTGCCGGACCCCTCCGACAGACATACTCCGCTGCAACAGCTGCAGCCAGTAAACACCGAACCCTTCGGTAAAACACCTCCGAACCCCTTCGGAGAGACCCCTTCGTTCAGAAGGTAAGACTTGTCAATCACTCATCATAGACTTGAAACCAAGGCACATCTCAACTTGGTTTCTCAAAATGTGAATGCAACTGTAAAGCGAACGTCTTGTCACAGATTGCGTTGTGCCTTTGGTATGAAGTCTCTTTGGAGCTAGGGACCCTTCGTATTCCTATGACCACCTAGGATCTTCGAGATGCCTTCTTGATGGTCTTCAGGACTTATGCCAAGAGGATCCAAGAATCTTTCTTCGAAGTACCCTTTAGAGTTGTTCGTCTAATTATAGTTGTGATGATGGTATTATTTTCCTCCAATAGTAGCCCCTCACATATGACTCTTTGAAACTCCTGCTACTTGAGAAAAAGGTGATATGTTCAAGCATTCCAGGTAGTGATTACAAACGAACCTTACTCCAAGAGAGTTGATTTAGATTACTTCATTGGGCACCATACTTAGTTGTTCGAATGCTCTAGATAGAGGCAAACGCTACTTCGGCAACCAAGCGCAGGCACCAAGCCCCTTGGACACCCAAATGTTGCCTCAAGTAACCAAACACCGCCTTGATGGGATGGTGAATTTGGAACCCCAACTGTCACGGTAATCCCGGGATCATGCTCCTAAGGACTTTTTATCTAGGGAATGCATATCAGTGACGACAGGTAATGTAAATAACGGGGAAAAAGATACCGCGTGGAGTCTTGTGATGCAAGCCTTGAGATCTATATAAATGAGATATTTTTGTCGCCGTGAATTCTTCATGCCTTCAGTTTCTAGATGACTTCAATGCCTCAAGGAAGACAAAGAAGAGCAGCAAGAGTTTTGCCTCGGCCGCATCATCGGGCTCCCATCTCCTTCAGCAACAAACAAGGGTCACAGGTGTTGCGGCAATGGTGCAAGGGGGTCCCATTGCCCCGAAGGCCTATGACCCTCGACACCTCAAGCCTCCTTCAGAAAAGTTCACGGAGCAGACTTTTATCTTGGAAAAGTCTACCTACATAGAGGGCTCAATGAAAAATGCCACATCTAGGAAGATCGAACTTGGAGTGATCGTGCAAATTCTTGGGAATGAGGTTATCCCGGAGCCATGTGGCAACAAAGTGGTGGTCTTCGAAGTAGACATCAGGCTTCCGTCATTGACTCTCCTTCCTGAAGTGCTACGGCTATATCACCTGGAGCTACCGCCTCTCTCTTTGAATGCCATAGCCTGCCTCGCCATCTTCGAATAGGCCATGTGGATTGAAGGATGTGAAGGCTGGGAAGGAGTTTTTGCTATTATGCACGAAGCTAGCTGCCA
This sequence comes from Zizania palustris, assembly GCA_019279435.1. NCBI lineage: Eukaryota > Viridiplantae > Streptophyta > Magnoliopsida > Poales > Poaceae > Zizania > Zizania palustris. The sequence continues at coordinate 14,326,223 of JAAALK010000285.1, read as the reverse complement.
GCTAAAGAAGCGCCAATTCGAAGATGGTTTGACGAGGCTTTTAGCCTAGGGAAGTGTAAACTTCTAGCTTCGTAAAGAATACCAAGGCATCTTCTCGGTGAAGGCTATCAATGAACAGTGGTATTCAGACTATATCTGCTGTTGGTTTTATGCCGCGGTAGGCAAAGACTCTAGATTATTAGGGTCAAACCAAGGGATCTTCTTCCGAAGGGAAGCGGATGTCTCGGCGAACGAGGGTTCAATTCGAGCCTAGATCCAACTTATGAAAATCGTCTCATGCCAGATGAGTATGAGGGACTTGGTGGAAGATTTTATTTCTGAGAAACCAAGTTGAGATATGCCTCTGTTAAATGGATGATGAGAGATTGACATTTATGGTATGAGAAATCAAATTGAAACATACATTGTTTAATTGAATGTTAAGTGATTGACATATGAAGTTAGCTTTGGGTTTAAGATACTCATATGCTTTGGTTTGATATTTGAAGATAATTTGTCTGTGATAAAATCTCATGTGCACTGGAAGGTCCGGTGTTGGAAGAAACCTGCTTGCTTGTCTTACGGTGTGCAGGACTTGGATGCTACTCGATGGACGATGACAGGTGATCGGAACTAAGTGGGGCGCTTAGTGTTGGACGATCAAAGAGACTGGGTGAAGTCGAGGATTATCCTGGTGGTACACATGAAGATTAAGCAACTCAATGGTTGAAGGTTGATGAAGACTACGTATTGACCAAGTCAAGTCAAGGGGATGCCGATGCAAGTGACAACATGGCTCAAAGATTGGGAGCGGAAGAGACATGCTAACAGTTAAGATCGCAAGATGGTGGACATATGTCAAGGTGAACCAATTTGGGTACACGGTGCAAAGGCATCAAGCGCTTTGTCGGTTTGGGCTCAAAACCGTCGGCCATTCATCTAAAGATTAACGAACGTGATGTGAAGCCGTGGAAGTCATGAAAGCTGAGCATTGAATAAATATCTAGAGAATAAGTTTTTATCGTTTTACCCTTGGGGCCTTGAATCATGCAAAATTAACCTAGGGCATTTAGTCTTTAGACAAGTGTCTTTAGGCTATAATAGGGCTGTCTCTAGGGTTTTTAGATCAACACATTTTGAGCCAAATCAATCCTATTTAGAAATTTATTTTTGGGTGTGTTCCTGCCTCCAATAGTTTTGGTGTTGCACCGTCGTTTGTCTCGTTCCGGCCTCCGATCGATTTATCCTCCACCGCCGGCCTACTATGGATCTTGCCTCCTCCGGTTTTCTCACGGGCACACGTGTTTTATTTCTTTGTCATTTTGTTTTGAGTTTTCAACTGACGTTGTTTTCTTCTCGGACGACCTGCGTGCGTGGATTCGCGTGCTCAAAGCAGCGCACGGGACTACAAACTCCATCAGAATTTTTTTTGTGGCATCGCAACTGTTTTTTCTTCGTGTTTTTCGCCTCTGCCCAAGGCATACTGTGACGGTCGCCTAGCGTCTGACCAGAGCTACTGTGTGCTTAGCACAATGTGCTCACGCTAGTTCGTGGGTTGTGTGCGCACAGTTTCTACCCACTGCCGGTTTGATGCACTTGTTGTTCGTGTTGGACATCTGGCCGCTGTTTGTGTTCTGCAAAACCAGACTCATTGATTGTTTCCTCAGTGTGCGGCCCAATGAACCTTCGGTCTGTGCACACGGTGCGCTGATTTTGCTGCTGCCGGCTTTGTGTTTCTGCACAGTGGTCTTTAGATCAAGTATAATAAGTTTATGTAAGCAGACTACAAGATTTTCCACATCAGATTAGTAGTGAGGTGGAGGAGAGAAGGAGTGAGAGAATAAAAATGGGCTACTAGTTAACAGCCCACTCATACACAGGTTCCAATGAACATTATAAGATTGTGTAATATGTTACACATTAAATGCATGATACATATAACCAACTAACTATTATATGAGTTGGCTATTAGATTAGCTATATGTGATATGACACAAATATAAAACCAATAACTAGCCATATTATTAAACTTGCTCTTAGCTTCATAGCTTGTGCAAGCACAGCTAGGGATGGATTCAGATCAGATACGGATGGAAACAAATCCGGATAACACTATTTACCACATTTTAATTCGAATACGAATACAGATTCGGATGTTCTCGAATACGAATACAAAATGGATGTTTTGAATACGAATATGTATTTGGATGTTTACTTGGTTTAACTCCAAATATTCGTTGTTTCACTAATTTTCCAAAAGTCCAAAGGGTCCAATATACCAAATTAGAATAATAATTAGTAAAAAACAATGATACACAATAAACCATACACAAACTAATTTTTTAAATAACACTAGCTAAAATTCATCATACACAACAACCAACAAGAACTACATAAAGTCTTGAACTGAAATTCATCATACATTTCAACCAACAAGAACACACAAATTGAGTCCAGGCACGCCAATGCAGAAAAAACAAGCGGCAATTTAGAAAGAATTGACTGAATTTTATTATTTTTAAAAATTAAACATTTTCAAAAATTATTAATATCCTATATGATAAATTTCTCGAAAGATTTTCAAAATTTTATCATGGTATATACGTATAATGTTATAACACCGTGACAAGTCTCGTATTTTTCAGACTTTATTTGATTTTTCATAATTAAAAAACCCTTAAGCTCCACATTACCGATGAAGTGTCGTAACATAAATTTTTGAACATTTCTTTAAATTTAGTGTATAAGAACTAAAAATGGACACAAATAGTGGATGTGATTTTTATATAAATTTTAGTGCATTATTTTAGGTACTTGCAGTTCAAATTTCACATATTCCAATTTAAATACTAGAAACACAATTAATGAGTTAAAAATAGAAAATGGATCTATAAAAATACAAACAAATTATATGGGATTAGATATGTTGTATTTTGATTATATAAAAAATTCAAGTTCAAACAAACATTTAACCATCAATTTACTCTAAACCATAGCTTATTACTTCTCAAAACTCTAATTTCCTCTAAAGAGAATCTCAGATTTCTTAACATCTTATATGATAAAATTTTCGAAACATTTTAAAAAATTTATCATGATATCTAAGTATAATATTATAACACTGTGAAAAGTCTCGTATTTTTTAGACTTTATTTGATTTTTTATAATTAAAAAAACCTTAAGCTCCACATTACTGATGAAGTGTCGTGACATAATTTTTTTAATATTTCTTTAAATTTAGTAGATAAGAACTAAAAATGGACACAAATAGTGAATATGATTTTTCTATAAATTTTAGTGCATTATTTTAGGTACTTGCAGTTCAAATTTCACATATTCCAATTTAAATACTAGAAACACAATTAATGAGTTAAAATAGCAAATGGATCTAGAAAAATACAAACAATTTATATGGTATGAGATATATTGTATTTTGATTATATAAAAAAATTCAAGTTCAAACAAATATTTAACCATCAATTTACTTTAAACCATAGCCTATTCCTTCTCAAAACTCTTTTCCTCTCAAAAGAATCTCAGATTTCTTAATATTTATATGATAAATTTCTCAAAACATTTTCAAAATTTTATAATGGTATATACGTATAATATTATAACACCATGATAAGTCTCATATTTTACAGACTGTATTTGATTTTTTATAATTAAAAAACCCTTAAGCTCCACATTACCGATGAAGTGTCGTGACATAAATTTTTTAATATTTCTTTAAATTTCATGGATAAGAACTAAAAATGGACACAAAATAGTGAATGCAATTTTTCTATAAATTTTAGTGCATTATTTTAGGTACTTGCAGTTAAATTTCACATATTCCAATTTAAATACCAGAAACACAATTAATGAGTTAAAAAATATCAAATAGATCTAGAAAAATGCAAAACAATTATATGGTATGATATATGTTGTATTTTGATTATTTAAAAAAATTCAAGTCAAACAAACATTTAACCATCAATTTACTTTAAACCATAGCTTATTCCTTCTCAAAACTCTATTTCCTCTCAAGAGAATCTGAGATTTCTTAACATCTTATATGATAAAATTTTCAAAAAATTTTAAAAAATTTATCATGTTATCTACTTATAATATTATAACACTGTGACAAGTCTCGTATGTTTCAGACTTTATTTTATTTTTTATAATTAAAAAACCCTTAAGCTCGACATTATTGATGAAGTGTCGTGACATAAATTTTTTAACATTTCTTTAAATTTCATGGATAAGAACTAAAAATGGATACAAAATAGTTAATGTGATTTTTCTTTAAATTTTAGTACATTATTTTAGGTACTTGTAGTTCAAATTTCACATATTACAATTTAAATAATAGAAACACAATTAATGAGTTAAAATAGCAAATGGATCTAGAAAAATGCAAAAACTTATATGGTATGAGATATGTTGTATTTTGATTATATAAAAAAAATCAAGTTCAAACAAATATTTAACCATCAATTTACTTTAAACCATAGCTTATTCCTTCTCAAAACTCTTTTCCTCTCAAGAGAATCTCAGATTTCTTAATATTCTATAAGATAAATTTTTAAAACATTTTCAAAATTTTATCATGGTATCTACGTATAATATTATAATACCATGATAAGTCTCGTATTTTTCAGACTTTATTTGATTTTTTATAATTAAAAAACCCTTAAGCTCCACGTTACCGATGAAGTGTCGTGACATAAATTTTTTAATATTTCTTTAAATTTCATGGATAATAACTAAAAATGGACACAAAATAGTGAATGAAAATTTTCTTTAAAATTTAGTGCATTATTTTAGGTACTTGCAGTTCAAATTTCACATATTACAATTTAAATACTAGAAACACAATTAATGAGTTAAAAATATCAAATAGATCTAGAAAAATGAAAAACAATTATATGGTATGATATATGTTGTAGTTTGATTATATAAAAAATTCAAGTCAAACAAACATTTAACCATCAATTTACTTTAAACCATAGCTTATTTCTTCTCAAAACTCTATTTCCTCTCAAGAGAATCTCAGATTTCTTAATATCTTATATGATAAAATTTTCAAAACATTTTAAAAACTTTATCATAATATCTACGTATAATATTATAACACTGTGAAAAGTCTCGTATGTTTCAGACTTTATTTGATTTTTTTATAATTAAAAAACCCTTAAGCTCCACATTAGTGATGTATTGTCGTGACATAATTTTTTTAACATTTCTTTAAATTTTATGGATAAGAACTAAAAATGGACACAAAATAGTTAATGTGATTTTTCTATAAATTTTATTGCATTATTTTAGGTACTTGCAGTTCAAATTTCACATATTCCAATTTAAATACTAGAAACACAATTAATGAGTTAAAATAGCAAATGGATCTAGAAAAATGCAAAACATTTATATGGTATGAGATATGTTGTATTTTGATTATATAAAAAATTTAAGTTCAAACAAACATTTAACCATCAAATTACTTTAAACCATAGCATATTCCTTCTCAAAACTCAAAACTTTGTTTCCTTTCAAGAGAATCTCAGATTTCTTAAAATTCTATATGATAAATTTTTTGAAACATTTTCAAAATTTTATCATGATATCTACGTATAATATTATAACACCGTGATAAGTCTCGTATTTTTCAGACTTTATTTGATTTTTTATAATTAGAAAACCCTTAAGATTCACATTACCGATGAAGTGTCGTGACATAAATTTTTTAATATTTATTTAAATTTCATGGATAAAAACTAAAAATGGACACAAAATAGTGAATGAAATTTTTCTCGAAATTTTAGTGCATTATTTTAGGTACTTGCAGGTCAAATTTCACATATTTCAATTTAAATACTAGAAACACAATTAATGAGTTAAAAATTGCAAATGGATCTAGAAAAATGCAAACAATTTATATGGTATGAGATATGTTGTATTTTGATTATATAAAAAAATTCAAGTTCAGACAAACATTTAACAATCAATTTACTCTAAACCATAGCCTATTTCTTCTCAAAACTCTATTTCCTCTCAAGAGAATCTCAGATTTCTTAACATTCCATATGATAAATTTCTCGAAACATTTTCAAAATTTTATCATGGTATCTACGTATAAAATTATAACACCGTGATAAGTATCGTATTTTTCAGACTTTATTTTTTTATAATTAAAAAACCCTTAAGCTCCACATTACCAATGAAGTGTCGTGATATAAATTTTTTCATATTTATTTAAATTTCATGGATAAGAACTACAAATGGACACAAAATAGTGAATGCAATTTTTCTATAAATTTTAGTGCATTATTTTAGGTAATTGCAGTTTAAATTTCACATATTCCAATTTAAATACTAGAAACACAATTAATGAGTTAAAAATAGCAAATGGATCTAGAAAAATGCAAAACATTTATATGGTATGAGATATGTTGTATTTTGATTATATAAAAAAATTCAAGTTCAAACAAATATTTAACCATTAATTTACTCTAAACCATAGTCTATTCCTTGTGAAAACTCTATTTCCTCTCAAGAGAATCTCAGATTTCTTAACACTCTATATGATAAATTTCTCGAAACATTTTCAAAATTTTATCATGGTATCTATGTATAAAATTATAAAACCATGATAAGTCTCGTATTTTGCAGACTTTATTTGATTTTTTTATAATTAAAAACCCTTAAGCTCCAAATTACCGATGAAGTGTCGTGATATAAATTTTTTAATATTTCTTTAAATTTCATGGATAAGAACTAAAATGTACACAAAATAGTGAATGCAATTTTTCTATAAATTTTAGTGCATTATTTTAGGTACTTGCAGTTCAAATTTCACATATTCCAATTTAAATACTAGAAACACAATTAATGAGTTAAAAATAGCAAATGTATCTAAAAAATGAAAACAATTATATGAAATGAGATATGTTGTATTTTGATTATAAAAAAATTCAATTTCAAACAAATATTTAACCATCAATTTACTTTAAACCATAACTTATTAATATTCACTAACTTAAGTATTCCATAATTATATAAATAATAAATAAACCACTAATATAGTGATAATATATTATATTGAGTCTAAGTTTAATCTGTGTGAAATCCTAAAATGAATACGGATGTATCCATTTTCATATCCATATTCAGCAGAATTCGGATATCCGTTTCCATATCCACATTTGTAAAACGAATTCAGATATTTCCGAATGTCATCCATATTTAATTCGGATACGAATACGGATATCCATATTTACAGTTATTCAAATACGAATACGGATAATTCGGATATTCTGACATCCATATCCATCCCTAAGAACAGCACGAGTGCACGCTTAATAGATAATGCTGATATATCCATCCTCGGTTCACGTGCTATCGCCTCGCTACGTGCGTGTGCAGCTTCGCCTACACAACCTTTACATGGCATGTCCCCTCTGACAACCTGCGCCTGCTCTTCCTCGATCCATGTGTCTGCATCATCTTCACGGGTAAGTAGGTAAGTGTACTTCCTTCCATTCTATTTGTTTGTTCGACTAAATGTTCATGAAAGCACATAAGTATTTTATAAAATATGTGTTTAATTTGTGAGAATTTTTATGCATGCCAAGTAGTTGATATAATGTCTACATGTGCATTTTTTATGGTGTGTTTGATGAAATGGTTGGGTGATTTGTGAATGAGTTCTTTCGTGTCCATCAAATATTTGATCTTTTTAATCTATACTTTTTGCTTCTGTTAGTTTTCTTTGAAGGAGCATTGGGTGAAAGAAAGAGGTCATCTTTTCTAAATAATTTGTTGATGCTCCTATTCACCCCCTCTAGTCACATATTTCGGTCCTACAATTGATATCAGAGCCGGTTAGATCACTAGTTCACCTTAATCGATTTTGTGATTCATAGGCGACATGGATAGACATGACAAAATTTCTCTTTTTAATGGGTGTGATTTTTCTTATTGGAAGGTGCGCATGGAGGCTTACCTACGGAGCTAAGGAAGTGCTATTTGGGAGATAGTTGATTCCAACTATGAGATCCCCTATTGGTACTACTCAGCCTCAGATTGAATAATATGATTACAACAACAAAGCAAGAAATATATTGTTCACAAATCTGAGTAGGAATGAGTTTGATAGGGTTCAACACCTTCGCATCGCTAGGGAAATTTGGACTACCTTGGGTATTTTTCATGAGGGCACCAATCAGATTAAGGCCATACTCCAAAGCACATACAACCAAGAATATCAAATGTTTGTGAAAGGTCCTGGAGAATCTATTGATGTTATGTTTGATCCTTGTGAAACCAAGTGAGGTCGCACTGTGGTTTTTGTCTGTATGATGAGTGATTGACAAGGTTGCTCGATCTGGAGTGATGAGTGAGTGGTGGTTTGCTTGCATCGATGGGATCGATGTGTGAATGAGGATTTTGTGCCGAGGGGATCGATGTGCGTCGCGTCTCTTGTTTTGGTTTGTCTCATGTGTACAGGGTGGAGATGCTAACCAACTGTCAACGACAAGTGATCAAGGGTCAAGCAGTGAGCTCGATGCCAAAGGATCAAGGATGCCGGGTGAAGTTGGAGATGATCTCAGGAGTGCACGAGGAGATAGAGCAAGACATGGATGAACGAATGGTCAAGACAGCATTACGATCAAGTCAATGAAAGGGAGGCCAGTGCAAGTGATCAGGCGGCTCGAGGGGATCGAGAGCGGGAGAGACTTGCTGGCAGTCGAGTTTGCGGATTGACGTCACATGTCGGCGATCGAGAAGACTTTGTCAGTTTTGGCTGAAAACTATCACATCAGAAAATGTTTTTAATTCCAGTAATTAGGAGTTTATTTTTCTGTTTAGTCATCTAGATTAAGTGTAATCTTTTAGTATTTTTCAGAATTCTTAATTCTGAAAAAATATTAAAAGAATAGGTTCAATGATGTAATAAATTAGGAGTATACATTAATGTATTTTTAAAAATTTGTAATTCTAAAAATACATTACGGTAATTAGGTAAATACCTAGAACTTTAACTCTAATGGCATTTTAGAGATTTCCTTAATGAGCTTGCTTATATAAAGGACTCCATGCTCAAGGGTTAGGGGACTTTTTTGCTGTCTGTTGGGGGAGATAATCTCGATAGTACCCGAGAAGCATAAAGGCTACAACACAGACCGCGAGGCACAACTTCGGGAGCCTAGGAGTCATGCGGTCGTAGGTGTCAAAGGTCCCAGCGAGGCTTGGGCCGGACTCGGCTCCTAGAAGCGTGGAGCCTCGGAGTCAGAATGAGGCCCGAGGTGATGTCTGCCTCGAGCCGGGACTCGGAGTCCAGGGTCCTCAGCCTTCGAACTGGAGATCGGAAGGAAGGCCTCCGGACTCCGAGGGCCATCCGAAGGCGACCCCGAAGATAGCTGCATCGAAGCCCCAAAGGGGGAGTGCTGAGCTTACCACGAAGAGGCGACATCCGTCAAAGTCGGAGCGCGTCATCTGTGACGTGCTACAGTCCCAGAGGCTGAGACGGGCGGACCGATACCTATCTAGTCTAGTTAGGTATGCGGCGAGATCATGGCGACACACTGTAGTGGTTGGCACTGTAGCCACGTCACTAGACGACTAGCAGAGTAGTTAGAATTGTACCCCTACCAGCTAGAGGCATGGCAGCTGTACAACGTACGAATGTCAGAGGGGTTAGAGGGTATTGGGCCAGTGTAGGGCTCCACTATAAATACCCCCCTCTTTGTATTATACAGATACAAAACTCGCGATCCAAGAATATGACTTTGAGCTAATTTTTCCACTTTAGACTCTCTCAAAACCTGTCGGCGTAATCTTTTACGCCAACACTGTCATTTTGGGGGCTACCAACCACAAAAAATTATGTTTTAGCTCTATATTTTTGCTGCTATTTCATCTGTGCAAGCACTGTTCATAATATTGAAAAGCTCCTGGCGTGTCCTAGTTCGACTACAGATTGTCTAGCGAAGGTTAGTATTCAGTAGCGCTAGGTACTGTTCATCTTTCTGGATTCAACTTTGGGATGAATTTTTTGAGCAGTTTTGGTGTAGGTTTTGCATCTGAGTTCTTCATAACTTTTGTTGTTCAAGTTTCCAGGATTCCATTTTTGAAAATTTCAAAAGCTTTTGACCGCTTCTTCATAGAGTTTGTTGTCCAACAAAGTGCCTAAAAATGTTCTGATCAGTCTATTTTAGTTCTGCATATGTGCTTTCTCTATTCAGTTCAAGAACAACTCGGTGCTGCCATCATTTGATTCAGTTTGGATTTCTGTAGTTCTGATTTCTTGAACTGATTTTATCAAAAGATTTAAGTTATTGAGTATATTTTTGCCGCTGGGAAAATTCTACTTGCCTGAATAGCAACAACACAGCATCAATTGGTATCATACAATACTGCTTCTATTTGGTGCCTACACTAAGTATTGTGTCACTGTCCCGATCATTGCACAACGCTGTTCATCTTTATCATTACAAGAGCCAACAGCTTGTGATAGCAACCTTGTTTAGGTTCTGTTACAGTGAGATTGCCCAAGCCAAAGCAAGTTACTAATTTATTTTTGAGAAGTTTGAAGTTTTGATGTTTGAAGTTACTGATCTGTATTGTATGCTGAATGCTGCTGTAATTTGGCTCATACATTGCTGTACCAAAACAGCCAGCTGTGAGCAGTTCTGATTGCTACTGGTGTTCTCTTCTCTGTTTTTTATGGTGATGACCGGTGCACAATATTTTCAGCAACTGATAGTTAATTTCAGAACAGCACAACTGATTACTGTTGCTCTAGTTCATCTCCAAAGCATGGTACATGTTGTTTACTTCAGCAATAATTTCTGATTGAGTTGTTTACTGCACTAGGAATTCTGGTTCAGTCCTAGACAATGAACAATTTGGATTATACACTGATGTATTCCTGATTCATAATCTTTGGCAAGCATTGTTCTGTTTTCAGTTCTTGGCTGAAATATTGATTGGCTGACAATTGGTGATCTGTGAGGTTTTTGATCAGTATAAAGCCAGAGTGTGCATCCAATTGAGTCCATTAGATAGAGTTTTTGTCATGAACTATTTGAGATCATTATTTGAGTTTAGAACACAAGTTCAATCTGGTGCATTCTAAATCAAATCTGTTGGGAGTGTGTTTTTGAGTTTATCCTAGTTGATTTGTTGTGTTGAGATTGTAATTCAGTTTGAAAATTGCAGCAGTTATTACTTACTGATCAATTGAGTCATTCTCTTGTTTAAACTCCGATTGAAGTGTTTATGATTAATCTGGTTTTGAAGTGATATTTACTGATTATAATCAGTACATTCAGTGCATATCTTGTCTAGAATTTTCAATGTTGTATTTCCTTATCAACTTATCAAGAAAGTGCAATACAAAGTTTTCTTGTTAAACTTCATAATGTTTTGAGCCTGATATGTACTGATTATACTTGAAATTATTGGTTGGATTTGGTTTTCAAGATGAATGAGTACAATATATCAGATAAGTGTGTTTGATCTTGATCTGTGTACTATTCATCATTCTGATTATCATTTTAGAAAGTTAAAGCCTGATCTGAGCAACTCCAAAATGTTAAAGTTGAGATTCATATAGTTTTTGTAAACTATGAACTCTATCAGAGTTTGATTTGTCGATAGCTTCCTATCGGTAAGCCATTTGCCGATCTAGACTTTCTATTTCGGAGAATCAATCTTCGACAGAACAAATCGACACCTCATACTCCGATTTAGATAGAAATTTTATTTGGGGTTGGTTACTGTTCTGAATTTGTACTGTTGATCTCAATTGAGGAGTGTTGCGTGTTCTGAACAGGCCATCTCATTCACAAGAATTTGTCGAGACGCCTATTCACCCCCCTCTAGTCGCCATTTCAATCCCACAATTGGTATCAAAGCCGGTTAGATCACAAGTTGACCTGAACCAGTTTATGATCCTTGTGGTGACATGGACAATAACTCTAAGATTCCGATGTTTGATGGTCGAGATTTTGCCTATTGGAAGGTGCACATGGAGGTTTATCTACTAAGCCAAGGAAGTGCTATATGAGACATTGTCGATTCCTAATATGTGATTCCTGAAACTCGTACCTCACGGACTGAGAAGGAACAATACGATTGTAATAGCAAAGCAAGAAACATATTGTTCGTCAGTCTAAGTTGTAATGAGTTTGACATGGTCTAGCACCTACGAACTGCACGTGAGATTTGGATAACTTTTAAAACTTTTCATGAGGGCACTACTCAGATTAAGGCTAGGCGGCAAAGCACATATAATCAAGAATATCAAATGTTTGTGCAAGGACTCGGTGAATCTGTAGATGCCATGTTTGATCGATTTGATGAGATTGTGAGCAACTTGTGCTCCACTAGGACTTTAGCTTATTCAGACCATGATAGAGCGATCAAACTTCTCTATGCTCTTGATCGTAGCATATGGGAGGTTAAAATCTCTAGTATTGAAGAGTTGGCAAGCTTTGATACTTTGTCTTGCGATAAACTCTTCAGTAAGCTTAAGTCCACCGAGATTGCCAAGGCATCTCGTCCAGGATTTGGAAACTCTTTGTTGCCTTCTATTGCTTTAGTTTTCAGTCCTGGCAGTGGTGCCTTATCTGGAGGGAATCTTTTTGGTGGTTTTGGAGTTTGTGCTTATTCTGGTGGTTTTGACTTGTCCTCCCTGGTCTCTGTCACAAAAGAATAGGTGGATGCTCTAGATGATGAGGAGCTAGCTCTTATTGTCAAGAAGTTCAACCGCTTCTACAATGATAGACGAGATCAAAGGAAAGGAGGGTATCGGGGATGTTTTGAGTGTGGAGATCTGTCCCACATAAAAGCCAATTGCCCTAAACTAAAACTAAAAAATGAAAATGAGCACAAGCACCAGAAGTGGAACAAAAAGCCTTTCTTTAAAGGGAAACGTGGCAAAGTGGCTAAGAAGGTAGCCAAAGCTTTTGTGGCCACTCTCAGCGACATCAACAACACTTCAAGTGAGGAGCCAAGCTCCGATGAAGAAGAACCATCCAAGAATGAAGAAAATAAGGAGAAAAAGAAAATGGACTTCACCGGCCTTTGCTTCATGGCCGACAGGATCCACAATTGCGACGAGCTCGACACATCTGAGGTATATCTATCCTGTGATCAACTTCTTGTTCAGAATGATGAATTACATGATGCTGTCTGTTCTCAAGATAGATTACATAAACTTGTTGTTAAAGAACGAAAAGAACTAAAACTCAGACTTGAATCTATTTCCACTGAACTTGCAATCTTAAAATCTAAGTCTGATGATGTTGAATGTGAGTCCTATCTTGTTGTTATGAGTAAACTTGCTCAGCTATGTTTTACACATGCTCAAATTGTTGAAAAACTTGAAATTCCTCAAAAGTAGCTTTTAAAGGTGGAGTCTAGTCCTGTTGTCATCAACGAATGCATGAACTGCCCTTTACTTGTTGAAAGCATTAATTTGAGAGATATGCATTGTTGGGGGAATAAGTTTTCCCTTGAACAGGGGCCAAATGACGTCAGCCTCTGACAGCCTTCGGCCCGAAGCCCAACACTGTCGAAGCCTATTCCTTTCTAAGAAGCTATTTCTAAGTCCCAAGGTTCACTTCGAAGCCCTCTAGAGCGAGGCCTCCGAACCCCTTCGGAGCCCTCCGGAGCGAAGCCCCCAAGATCCCTTAAGTTTGCCAGAAGCTAAGTCTCAAGCTAACTTCGAAGTTAGCCTCCGGGCCTTGTTTGGAGTTAGCCTTCGAGCTCTGTTCGGAGTTAACCCTCGAACCCTGTTCAGAGTTAACCTTCGAGCTCCCTTCGGAGCCCCTCAGAGCCAGTCTCCGGACCCTTTCCAGTCAATTCAAAGCTAAGTCTCCGAGAGCCAGTCCCAGTTCGGAGTATACTTCGAAGCCCACTTCGGAGTGTACTTCGAAGCCTCCCTTGCAGCCTCCGCCTGAAGAGCTCCGGCCCCTACTCCGAACCCAGAAAATATCTGTACCCTGCTACAATGTAGAAGTCATACCAGGGGCCTCTTTGCCCCCAGTATGTCATTTAGCTGGTTAAAGAAGTGACGTTGTCTGATACGTCTGTAAAGCTGTAAAGCACTTTTGTACAGTAGCTAGCTCCTTTTTCCCTTTTTTGCCCCTATGAGCTAGGACTTATAGAGGGTATTTTGGTCTTTTCCTTTGGCCTGCGTGCCTATAAAAGCAGGGCCAAGCCCTTGTAACAGGTTAGCTTCTCCAGGGCCATGAAACCCTGGAACGCACTACTCTACATCAAGGCATACCGTGCCAAATCTACCACAAACTGGACGTATGGCTATTATCCCTTAGGGGAGGTCCGAACCAGTATAAACCCTTTCTCCTTCTGAGAGAACCCTTCGAGGTTCATTTTACACACCATATACACACATACAAACCTGAACTGTAGCTAACACAATTGCTACAACAGTTGGCGCCGTCCGTGGGGACCTTAGTCCTAAAAGCTAAGTTCTCTGCCAATGTCTGCAATTCGAAGTGCGCTTGAGGGCGGTGCTTCGAAGCTTTCTTGCTTCGCGCACCCTCCGGCAAGGGGCTTCAGATGCAGTTCGAAGGTCTTCTTCGCCTTCCTCCATCCTTCGCATTTCGGAGATCACCCTCTAGCAAGGGGCTCCGCTTCATATGTCGAAGGCCGTCAAAGCCCCAGGGGCTACGAGGTATGTGCATTGCCGAAGCATCCCTTCGATGTACCAATCTGCAATTACATTAATATAAAATCGAAGCCCTGCTTTGCCTTAAGGCCGAAGCCCTGCTTCGCCTTTAAAGCAAACTTTTGTTCCAACTCGTTAAAAGTCGAAGCCTCACTTCACGTTTTAAAACCGAAGCCATGCTTCGCGTTTTGGAATCAAAGCCTTGCTTCCTTTTAAAAATTTGAAGCCTTGCTTCATCTTATCAAAAACCCGAAGCCTTGCTTCACCTTGTTTAAAATTCGAAGCCTTGCTTCACTTTACAAAATCCGGAGCATCCATCCGAAGGCTACACAGCGCCTCTGGGCCCATAGCAGTGGGCTTTGAGACTTCCGGGTGACGGCTCGGCAAGTCCGGGATTCCAGGCTCTGGCCTGATGCATCCCCGGGTCGAAGGTGGCCCAGGGTCGTAAGTGACCCAGAGTCGAAGGTGGCTCAACTTATCGCAGGTTCGGTGAATCCACACCAAATATCCTTTTCACTATAGGACCAAGCTCAAGAAGCCTTGCTTCGCTATCTGAACACGCACCGAGGCCTCGCTTCGCGTGATGTGATCTAATCTAAAAATTAAGCATCTCGAAGTCATGCTTCGCTTAAAATCTAAGTGCGTTTCGGAGCTTCGCTCACGCACAACAAAATCCAAGCATGCCGAAGCATGCTTCACTTAATTTGGCTACGCTGAAGCTTTGCTTCACTCCAAATTAATGTGTTCGAAGCCCAAAAGAGGCCTTCGCTCGATGTGTTATAAGCATCCAAAGTCGCCAAAAAGGCGCACCCCTTCGCATTTTAATTGCCCGCACCAGCAACGACTAAGTCCCTAGCTGCCACGAGCAAGGGGAGAAGTATGTATGCGAAGTGTGCGAATGTAATGCGCAGTACGAGCGTGATAAGCTAAAAAACGTTCGAAGCCATCAAACAATGCGAAGCATGCAGACGAAGTATGAAAATACAACAAATCTCATTCATTGAATGATAATTGAGAAGTGTGTTACAAATATACTTTGAAAACAAATTACGAGTAGTTTGTATCTAAGCCTAAGAAAAAGCGAGCTCGAGGCCCCATCCCTCGCTTGCCCTTCTTTCGGCCAGGGCCCCCTCGGCTGGATGAAGCCTCGTCGGAGCCTGCTCTCCCACGTCCAGTTCGTCCACGCCCCGGAGCCCACAGACCTCGTCTTCCACTTTGCAGGTCGCTCCAAGTCTGCGAGGCAGGCGATGCCGTGTCGAAGGCAGAGAAGTCTAAGGCTTCATCGCCTGCCAAGGACGTTCGCGAAGGCAAGGATAAAGAACTCCGAAGGGACTCCGTCTTCACGATAGCTAGCATATCCTGGGCAACTTCGGGGATGGATTCGCCGTTAGGCCCCCTCGGAAGTTTAACCCGAGGGGGCCTTCGGACCTAGCTACCTTGAGGACCGCCCACAATTGGTGAAGTTCTTCAGAGTCCTCAAGTACTTCGAAATAAACATTCGGAGACTGAGCCTGGGTAGGTATAAAGTACCCCCACATTTATATTAATAAACTGATAAGTTTTTACAAGCCTACAGCTAAGAATTACAAGGAGCCTAAGGAGATCTACACCTTCGGAGGCGGAGGTGCTGACGTCGAAGGCTGAGCTGGCGAGGCATGCGCCCTGGCTCGGTGAAGGCCGAGGGCTTTCTGAAGCTCGAGTACTGCTTCGCAGCCTTAGTCCTTCCAAGGCTCCTGAAGTCGCCGCCAGGCTCCACGGACGCCGGTCGGAGGCGTCACCAAGTGCTGGCCTCCGAAGGCCACCGGAGTCGCCGAGGTTGCTGCTTCGAGGTGGTTGCACCCCGCGTCGTGAAGCATTTGCATCACCCCTTGACCCGCCACTCGGCCGGCCATCAAGGCGAAGCCCTTCAAAGAATGCTCCGCCGCCGTAGCCATCACCTTCAAAAATGCGACGCGGTCCCCAATTGGATCCTGGCTGCCGAAGTCTGGAGCCCAGCACTCGGTCCCTATTTGTTGTAGGACCTCGGTCAGGCTCAGCGTGGCTTCGTCGATGTTGCCAACGACAAAGTTTTCAAGGCAGTGAGCTCCTTGGCGAAGCTCGGAGTTCTCCTTCGCCAGCTAGGTTCTGGCATCCTTCGCAGCTTGAAGCTCCGCTCGGAGCCTGTCGGTCTCCGAGGCCAAGGCTTCCCTAGCCTTGTCGGCCTCGGCCCTCACCACCTTGGCTGAGGCTTCGGCCCGCCTTCGCTTCTCTGCTTCCACCAAGACTTCACGTCGGAGGGCCTCCTTCTTCTCCGCCAGGCGCGTCATCCGCCTGTCCGCAGAGGTTGATGCTGCTGAGTTTAGTGCAAAGGCCTAGAAGAATTCAATAAAATCACAAGTGTTGATCGAAAACCAAAGTACAGTTCGAAGGCTGCGAGGGACTTCGCTCACCTGGATGAGAGCTTCGTTTGCGTTGATGAAGAGGTACATGGGGTTCGAATGGCTGAGTTGAGCCACCAAGCCTCCTGCCTCCGTAGCTACACAGCCCTCGCGGAAGTTGTGGATGGCCATCGCCATCACGACCCCCTTCAGCAGTAGAGGCCGGACAATTTCCTCCGCCGCAACCGCCTGCACAGGCTTCGACAGAACTAGGCTTCGATCCACCACCTCGATTTCCTCGTTGCGACCGTTGCCTCCGTCTTCTTCAGATGAGGAACTGTCGGACCCCGAGCTATCGTTGCTGCTGCCGCCGCTACTGCTGGAGACCTCCGTTGGCTTCGGAACGGTGGGCCTCGCATCGACATCATCTTCTGCAAAAAAGTTCAAGTCAATATCTGCATATAAAAGAGAAGTATGTTTAAAGTGTTTACCTTCGTCGGAGATTTCTTCGAAGGTAGAGGGCTCAATGTGTGCCCCTCAATCCTTTCACTGCGAAGCTGGCGCCTCCACCCCCGCGCCGGAAGCCATCGCCGTTGAGGTCTTCGCTACCACTTCAGTAGCTGTTGCCGGAGCCCTTTTTGGCTCCACTTCTGTTTGTGGGTTCGCGGCCGTTGCCTCCTCCGGAGTAGAGGCTTCAGTCGCGAGGATGAGAAACCATGTTGAAGAATATGGTTTTGATATTCTAGATGTGATGAGTGATTGTCAACGGAAGTCAAAGGAAGGGAGATAAGAAGACCTGCCGTGTCTGAGGCGCATGTGACTCAGGTACACGGGCAGCGAGTGATGGCCGGGCAGAGGAGCCGCAGAGTCGGGCTGGCCCAATCCGGGTACATGGGCTAGGAGCGGCAGATGATCCACTGGTCTGTTGATTAGGTTTGACTCAGGTACACGGGCGGCGAGCGATTGCCGGGCTGAGGAAGCTGCGGGATCGGGTTGGCCCAATCCGGGTACCCGGTGCGAAGACGGTGGACGCTTTGTCAGTTTGGGCGCAAAACTGACAACCTATGATTAATTTGTTTTTAGGATATTAATATTTAGTTTTTAAGTTTAGAATATTTTTATTTGAGTCAGGAGATTTTTCTAAGAATATTTTAGTAATTTTCGAAATTTATTTTAGAGTTAGTTTAATTTACCCTAGGGGTAAATTAGTCTTTTCATGTATTAGGAGTCGCCTATAAATAGGCCCCTATCCTCCTGGGGATAGATGACTGTTTTTAATAGATCAATCTACAATCCAACAAGATTATTTTCCATGGTTTATTCTCCGCCGACGGCATTTGGTGATCCACTAAAAATCATCACATCTTCTTTGATTTTCCAGCGTAGCGCATCACGGCAGTGCTGCCTTGGGCAGCGAGCCTTCTGCTCGGTTGCTGCGGCGGCAGAAAGCAGCGCGGCAGCCTAGCGCTACTAGTGCCTACACCTAGCTGTGGCTAGTATTGTTTGATGCGCCATTGTGCTCTCGAGCCACACGCACGGCATGGTTTTTCTCTCAGCCAGGCAGCAGGAGGAAAAGAAGCAGCACAAGCTAGATAGCGGGCCCCACGGCGCGTCGATCATAGTGGTTTTCTTCTCGTTCTCCGCCGCACGCAGCAATCAAAGCGCCTGCAGTTTTGGTGTTTGTTTTCTGAGGCGCGTGGCGTGACCCTCTACCGGCGTACTCAGGCGACAGCACCGAAAAGCCACGGCAAGGACTTCCGCACGGCGGTGCACGGTAGGTTTTTTTTGGCCGGAGCTTTTGCGAGATGCAGGTTTGTTATTCATCTCCTAATTTTTAGTTAGAATAAATCAGTTAGTTATCTATTTTAACTTAATTGGGAAATAATAATTTCGCGGTTAATATTTTTATCTGTTTAATTTTTAGTCATCTTGTATTATTTAGTTAAGTGTCTTTATCTCGATCTTAAATAAAATATTATATCATTAGTATTCGCAGTAAAATTTTTATTCTAGTTTTTACCTGCAATATTTTTGGTTTAATTCTGAATTAATTTTTTAGTGATTCATGTTCTACTAATTTGATTAGTATTTTATATATAGACTGAAACATAAATATCTCATATTTTTTTGGGTGTTTTTATTTACTCTGGTATTTTTATTTAGATTATTTTTAATATCATTTTAATTAGAACACCGGTCATTTTTTAAGCTAGACAACTTTAAATCCTGAAATTTGCTTTGCAAATATTATTTGTTTGGTTAAGTTCATTTTGGTGTTGGGTTCAAAAAATAGTTTAATAAGAAATTTTTAGGCACCCATTCACCCCCTCTGGTCGCTACTTTCGGTCCTACAGAGGACCTCCGGCCGAGCCCTCGAAGCTTTGGGCTCGTCGTCATCCCCACTTTTCCTCTTGGAGCCGGTTGTCGAAGGTACCAGGTGGGAGAAGTCTGGCAGAGCCTGGACCTCCTCGAAGCTGAGCAGGGTCCACACCCTGTCCAGTGCTCCCAGGTCCCCACCAGAGTAAGCCGTTGGGCTTGCTCCTCAGGTGTCGGGGCCCCGACAACACGCTCCGCCGCCGCAATGGCCTGCTCCGGAGTCCTCACTTCAAGAGTGGCTTCATCAAGATTCAAAGTTAGAGTAATGTTTTTCGGCGAAGTATGAAAGTGGAAAGGCTTCAAAGTCTTACTGAGGCATTCAAATGACACCTCGTTTAGGCCCCCTCGGCCCGAAGGTTGGAAAAGGCCCTCCGGCCAAGAGCGCGCAAGGGGGATGAGCCGGAGGGTGATGAACTCCTCCGCGAGGTCCCTCATGCTCATCTTCGCGGCCACCCTCCGAAGGAGCGAGATCCACGAGCGAAGGGTGTCCGAGCTGGTCTTCACCACACCTTCGCGCCGGTAAGAGATAAGTGCATTGGTACTCCGAAGGGGAGAGTTCACGCCGACAGGGGCGTAGAACCACTCTTGATCCCACTTCGAGTACCATTTGCTGTTGGCGGCCCTCGCCGGGAAGACATCTTGGTACTCCTTCCGAAGCTGGAAGTTGGCGCTTCCGAAGGCCAAAGCCCTCTTGACGCGGTCTGCACCCTCCCTCGGCTTCGGTTGGCAGTTGGCGTCATGGAGGGCGACGAAGACGTCAGCGCGGCCCTCGCAACCTTCGGCCCTCATGGCCCATTCAAACACGGCAAGCCTCGCCACAGCGTTGGGTGAAAGTTGAGGAAGCTCGAGGTTGTAAGTCTTTAGGACTTTGCTCAACATCCCCACCGCCGGCAGTCCGAGGCCAGCTTCGAAGAAGGCCTCGAACAGCACCACTTCATCAGCCCGAGGCCTCGGTATGGCCTCCGACTTCTCTGGCACTCGAAGTTGAATCTTCACAGCAATCTTCCCCTCGCAAGCCCTCCAGATGGACTCCTCTATGGATATCGAGGCCATCATCTCTAGTGTTTGCTCGAACTTGTCGGATGGCGACCGAAGGTCCTTCGGCCCCAACCGCCTCGGTGCAGGCTTCGCTGCCGCTGCTGCCGCTGCCTGCACTTGGGCGGAGCTCGAGCTCGAGCCCAAGGCCAAAGCCTTCGGAGGAACCTTCTTCAGCATTCCGTGGAGCTTCGGAGCGAAGTATACTAAAACTTGCGAAGGGCTCTAAAGCTTGCGAAGGGTGCTTCGCGCGAAGCTAAGGATGAGAAGAGAGCGAAGGATGCAAGGCGCTGAGAAGAAAGCAAATGAGAGGTGTATCGAAGCCATGAGCGGTAAACCCCTATTTATAGGCGGTAAAAAGCACGATGATTCACATGCCGAAGCCGCTGACAAGTGGGCCTCCAGCGGAGCCGAAGCGACCCGGCGCACTATAACGGTCAATTTTATAGCCGTTGCGGAGTCAATTCATCTCCCTGAGGTCATTCTAACAGCTGACGTAGGCAATTGTTACCTGCACATTTCGAAGCCACCTTCGGTCCAAGCTCTGAAGGCCTATTTTCCCTGAAGTTGTAATTTTCTGTCATTTGTCCCAAGGGCGCACGCACCCCTTCGTCCCGAAGGCCTGCAAGCGAGGGGCTACTATTGGGGGAATAAGTTTTCCCTTGAACAGGGGCCAAATGACGTCAGCCTCCGACAGCCTTCGGCCCGAAGCCCAACACTGTCGAAGCCTGTTCCTTTCTAAAGAAGCTATTTCTAAGTCCCAAGGTTCACTTCGAAGCCCTCTGGAGCGAGGCCTCCGAACCCCTTCGGAGCCCTCCAGAGCGAAGCCCCCAAGATCCCTTAAGTTTGCCAGAAGCTAAGTCTCAGGCTAACTTCGAAGTTAGCCTCCGGTCCTTGTTCGGAGTTAGCCTTCGAGCTCTGTTCAGAGTTAACCCTCGAACCCTATTTGGAGTTAACCTTCGAGCTCCCTTCGTAGCCCCTTAGAGCCAGTCTCCGGACCCTTTCCAGTCAATTCAAAGCTAAGTATCCGAGAGCCCAGTTCGGAGCCCAGTTCGGAGTATACTTCGAAGCCCACTTCGGAGTGTACTTCGAAGCCTCCCTTGCAGCCTCCGCCTGAAGAGCTCCGACCCCTACTCCGAACCCAGAAAATATCTGCACCCTGCTACAATGTAGAAGTCATACCAGGGGCCTCTCTGCCCCAGTATGTCATTTAGCTGGTCAAAGAAGTGATGTTGTCTGACACGTCTGTAAAGCTGTAAAGCACCTTTGTACAATAGCTAGCTTCTTTTTCCTTTTTCCCCTATGAGCTAGGACTTATAGAGGGTATTTTGGTGTTTTCCTTTGGCCTGCGTGCCTATAAAAGCAGGGCCAAGCCCTTGTAACAGGTTAGCTTCTCTAGGGCCATGAAACCCTAGAACGCACTACTCTACATCAAGGCATACCATGCCAAATCTACCACAAACTGGACGTAGGGCTATTATCCCTTAGGGGAGGTCCGAACCAGTATAAACCCTTTCTTCTTCTAAGAGAACCCTTCGAGGTTCATTTTACACACCATATACACACATACAAACCTGAGCTGTAGCTAACACAATTGCTACAACAGGCATGTTGATGAACATAAGGTTAGATTGGAGAGTGTTGAGTGTTCTAAGGATGTGCAGTCGGCTTGTCCCACTTGTATCACCCTTAAGCACCAACTTAGCTTTGCTAGAGAGCAAGTCGAAAAACTAAAATGTGAAAATGATTATCTTCTCTCCGTGGTTGAAAAATGCACTGAAGGAAAGGGTAGGATGGATTTGCTTTTAGCTAAACCAAAATTGTGTGCTGACAGGGCAGGGTTAGCTCTAGGGTTGGGCTATGAGAGAACCACTCCAAACACTTCGAGCGAAATTGTGTTTACTCCACCCACTACCCTTGAGGAAGAAAGAGCCTAGTTAGACACCACTCAAAAAGCTAAGAATCCTATTCAACCTACAAAGAAAGGCCTTCGTCCACCAAAGGAAACTCCACAACAAAAACCCAAGAAGACAATGAGATTTGCACCTGAGACCTATGTTCACACCCCCAAGAGAGTGTATCACTGCTCCTATTGCCATCGGGTGGGTTATTTGGTTGGATTTTGCTTTCGTCGTATCAAGGATGAACTACGTTCTTTTGCGATGAGCTTTCAGGACATGCATTACCCATCTTTTGGTATGAATGAGTCTGATTTTCACTCTTATTCTGATTTTTAGGCTCCCCATGGTCCGATGAGAGATTATGCCTGTCGTGGTGTTCACCATGGTTCATATGGTGCTAGACTGTGTATAAGATAGAAGAGGATGAGTGTGAGAGTCCCAACCGCTAGGAATCCTAGTGAACCTAGAAAAAGAATACAGGCCCAGAAAAAATTACCTCTTTTTCGAGAACCTTTTAGAAGAAGTTCTATCCATATGTGTTCTAATCGCCATTTTGGTTATGAGTGAGCTTGCTGAGCTTTGTATCTGTTGGTGAGTTTTTTGGTCACACGCGTGGCATGGGAGATCTTCTTAGCTCTATTGCAGGTCCTATAATCTTAGAAAAAATGGTTTAGGGTGTGCCAATCAATTTGACCCTGCAACTGATAAGGAGTCCAAGAAAAAGTAGTATTAGTAGCAGAGTCGATGGGTTGCTAAGTCGATGACTGTGGTGAGGATAAAATAATCGTGAACAAATACGTCGATCGGCCATAGGGCTGATGACTACTATAGGGCGGTCGGGTTGAATACGCCATCGGCCGATAATACAAGACGATCGTGGGCAAGGGTCGATGGTCGATGGGTATTTCTTGATTACTCATAAAATAAAACATATAAATTAAAGATAACTTATCAGCTTGTACTTCGATAGAAATAAATAAAACACACCAGATAATATACCAGTATCATCAAAATCATCATAATAACAAGATTGGACCTAACCAACATAGTAGATAGTCACGATGGACGTAATAATAGTTCATAGTATCAGACATGATTTATTTATATGAACGGTATACAACATGAAGGAGATACAAATAGAAAGAGATGTTGGACCTAACCGATGAAGCCTCAGACTATGATACCTAAATCACATCAATCTAAGAGATCAATATGATATAGCCTTATACCTAGCCAATACACTGATATAAACTGGCGTCCGTATTGACTCAACCAATGCCTTCAAGAGATCGATACGATGCAACCTTAAAGAACATTTACCAAGTTGATACGATCATCGGGGTTGTGGGACTCACCTCTTCATGGGAGATCGAAACAATGCAACCCAGCTTCGAGTGTCGAATCCCGTCGTGATTAACCTTGGGAATCCAAGGGTGGCGATGCGCCGAGGAGTAGTTGTTTTTATCTAGCTAATTAGATTCATATTTATAGTCTAGAGACTTGCCATCCAAGTAATCTACATTGTAACTGATTTCTAGATTATCCTCATCTTCTCTCTCCTTCATCGGTTCCTGCATGTATAGTCATGTTATAACAACATGGACGAGGCTCCTTTGACCATCTTTGACCATACATCTTTGATTTATGTTGTCCGTGCGACATCCGTAGTGGGCCTGGGCTTTACCAAATCTTGGCATCAACACATGCCCCTAGTTTCAGAGCATTAAAGGGGTAACCGATGCTTATAAATTATCAGTCATCATCACCCTCTTTCGTCACGTCATCTTAGACGCCTTCACAATGTATTTTCAAATTTATCACTAGCATCTGAAACCCTTCTTATTCCAATACTTCATATACAATGTATTGGGCATCGGCTTTCCCTTCCTCTTATTCTAATTTTTTTCTCCAGCCATGAATGACTATGACGGATGTCGCTTGGTCTCATGCATCTACTTTTCTTTGTGGCCGCATTGGACCAGGCTTCCTTCCACACAGTTATGCATTAGCACCTGTAGGCCAAAGGTTTTAATTCCTCCGATCTTAGGCCTGCAAACATTCTGGCATTTCGAGAACCGTACTCATGATTACCTTCTGTCGAACGTAGGAAGTGATCCCACCAAATCCACCGGGATCATCCTAACCTTGTTGCTGAGAGGTCGCCTTGCATTTTATAAGTAGTCGCCGATTGCCTCACTTTCCCCTTCACGCTTTATGCCTTCACTGTATTTATCTGTTCTCTTGCCCTATGAGCTCATCTTTGCCCACTACTAGTACTCCCACGGTTGTTGTGTTCATCGGTGAATCATGCGAGGAGTAGAGGTTGGGCCCCTCCAAGGTGTCCAATCCAAACCAATCCCGCTGCACACTAGACCGATGGGAAAGGCCAGCCCAAACACTAGTAAAACAATCATGGGCCATCTTGTCGTATACACAGTACTACCATACGTTGTCTAGGCCTCACCACCACCTCTGCTCACGATCACTGTGTGTTCTTCTATGGCACTCTACCATCAGATTCTCCTCCTTCGAGACACCATTGTCATCTGAATATGTATCTCTACTTCTGGCTTCGTCTCTACCATCCTGTCGACCCACAATCTCTATCTTTGTCTTCACCAACCCAATGTCTTTGTCTCCGCCTCTGTCATCCCGTCGTCGTTTGGCCATCTTCACCTATGTCGTTCAACCTTATTAGCCCTTGTGTTTCTGCCAACATCGCATTCGCCTAGTCATGTGAGGTTTGATGCCTCCTACTCTCACATTATTTGGATTTATGGTTTAGCTAGGGTTTAGATATTGATTTAGAGATCTTCCTATTGTTTGTGGAGCAAAGTGTACTTAATAACTTTTCTCAAAGTAGTACTCATATCATTTACTATTAGAAGTCGATGCACTTTCACATTTCACTTGTGCCAAAATGTTGGTCCTTAGTTTCATTTATGATATTTGATTTTTGCGTACACCTTTGAGGATTGAAATAATCAAGTGTATGTTTATTGTTGATAGAAAAAAATGGCATTAATGGTCAAAATTATCAAAATATCATTTTTTGGTAATTTGGGACGAAAATGTGCCAAGACCTGGCAAAGGCTGGTCCAACCGGCCATGTAGGCCCAGTGAGACCGTCCATATGGGTCCGGTCAGATCGGCCGAACCCGAGTCTGACTCCGATTAGTTGATTTAGGAATATTTTTATCCTAATTAATTTTGGATGACTTGGAACCCGTGTCTAACTCAGATTAGACCCTAGGCCCTCATGTCCAACCTCTATAAATAGAGGCAAGGCCGATTCAAGGAGGACCTCCTAAAACCCAAATAGATCCAATCTATTATTTCCTTGAATCGTACTTTTACCTTTCAATTTACCTTTCTTGCCTTAGGTTTAATTTAGCATGTACATCTTTGTTGGTTTGCACTGGAAACCATCCATCCGCCGTGTTGTAATCATGGTAAGTCCTTGTCGGTTCGCTCGTGAATCGTTTGTTTCATCCACGTAACGGATTTTTACCGGTTTATTCAAACAACCTTCGGAGGTTGTCGGTCTGATTGGTGGCACCCCTCCGGTCTAACTGGACCATGCCGCGTGGTCATTTGATCCGCTGACAAACCTCGGTCTGACCGGAAGTACAAGTCCGGTCCGACCGGATCGCGCGCACCGGAGCCTCTCATCGGAGCAAGTTGCGCCGGAGTTCTTCACGTCGAAGCCTTCGGTCTGACCGGGGTTGAACCCACGGTCCGACCGACCCTGCGCACCGGAGCCTAGCGCCGGAACCCTTCACACCGGAGGCCACTTCGTGTCTGATCCCCTTCGAAACCTTGAGCCATCTGCGGTCCGACCAGAGGTATTCCCTCGGTTCGACCGGCCGAAGGCTAGAAGCCACCCCTTCGCTCTAGAGGCTTCCCTTCGGCCGAACACTTCGCACCGCCGGACTCACCGGCGGTATAGCTTCGGTTCGACCGGCATACCTCGGCTGGTCTGACCGCCAGGACCCCTTCGGTTGAACTGGCCCTGTTCTGGCCTGTTTAATTACTTTTTTCACACATCGGTTAATTGAATAATTTTAATTGATATTATTTGATTGCTTAGCGACTCTATTATTCCCTTACCACTGTTTACGGGTCATCGGAATGCGACGTCAGTGTTGTGTTATGCTTAGGGGTTTACCCCTAAGTATCCTTACGTTTTTGGATCATGGGATCGACATCCGTGTGTTTGGCGCTTTGTCGTCAGATTTTAGTGTCAACACACTTTTTAGCGACTCCGTTGGGGATAGACATGCCAAGCACTTCTACATCGGCGACGGGTACACCCACTACCTCTAAATCAACAGGACCCTTGACACCGATGAATCCGGTGGGGAGCAAAGAAATTGACGACAACAACATCATCGTCCCCACCCTCGATGACCTCTCCGAGGAGGATAGGGCAGAACTCGAGGCCAGGACGAGGGAGCTACATACTCTTTTTCTTGGCAGCTTCACCAAGACCCGCGGGGGCTTCATCAAGTGTGACATCGACATCCTCGATCTCTCTGGGGCTAAGGTAACACCATCGTCTCCTCGACTGTCCTCCCAGCACATCGAGCAAAAAATATCCACATCAGTAGACCAGGCCGTTAGCACTACTATTGCAAACCACGTAGAGACCCTGATCGACTCTAGGATGGAGGCCATGTTTAGGAGATTCGGCTTTTCCAAGGCCGCTTCCCCAACTCTGATAGCTAGCGTACCCCCTGTCCATCACATACACAGTAGGACCGATGGGAGTACCGGGAAGACCATATCGTCTATGGTCACACCATCCATGGCCGAGACAACTTATGGCCCTGTCGGTCAAACCAGTCATTAGGCCGGTCTGACCGGTTATCACACCCTCGGTCAGACCGGACCTATGGTCGGTTAAACCACCCCCATCACACACTATGCGTTGCTGCCTACGCCTATGCTACCTTATATGGCGCTACCCGCACCTCCTGCTCCCGCACACCCGCATAGACCCGATTACGTCCCGTATCACGAGCCACCACGAGAGGAGGATCCGCATGGCCGACACTCCAATATACCACCGCGTGTAGCACCCCCGCACGAGATACACACGTAGGCAGGAGGCGTAGATGACTTTGATGAGTAAATTCATGCACTGTTTAGAGAGTGTGCGGGTTGGACACCGAGAGGTCAGGTTAGGGTTTATCAAAAGCCATACCCTGATCACTTTGACACAATACCATACCCGCGTGGCTTTAGGGTGCCTGAGAAGACAATGAGATTTGCACCTGAGACCTATGTTCACACCCCCAAGAGAGTGTATCACTGCTCCTATTGCCATCGGGTGGGTTATTTGGTTGGATTTTGCTTTCGTCGTATCAAGGATGAACTACGTTCTTTTGCGATGAGCTTTCAGGACATGCATTACCCATCTTTTGGTATGAATGAGTCTGATTTTCACTCTTATTCTGATTTTTAGGCTCCCCATGGTCCGATGAGAGATTATGCCTGTCGTGGTGTTCACCATGGTTCATATGGTGCTAGACTGTGTATAAGATAGAAGAGGATGAGTGTGAGAGTCCCAACCGCTAGGAATCCTAGTGAACCTAGAAAAAGAATACAGGCCCAGAAAAAATTACCTCTTTTTCGAGAACCTTTTAGAAGTTCTATCCATATGTGTTCTAATCGCCATTTTGGTTATGAGTGAGCTTGCTGAGCTTTGTATCTGTTGGTGAGTTTTTTGGTCACACGCGTGGCATGGGAGATCTTCTTAGCTCTATTGCAGGTCCTATAATCTTAGAAAAAATGGTTTAGGGTGTGCCAATCAATTTGACCCTGCAACTGATAAGGAGTCCAAGAAAAAGTAGTATTAGTAGCAGAGTCGATGGGTTGCTAAGTCGATGACTGTGGTGAGGATAAAATAATCGTGAACAAATACGTCGATCGGCCATAGGGCTGATGACTACTATAGGGCGGTCGGGTTGAATACGCCATCGGCCGATAATACAAGACGATCGTGGGCAAGGGTCGATGGTCGATGGGTATTTCTTGATTACTCATAAAATAAAACATATAAATTAAAGATAACTTATCAGCTTGTACTTCGATAGAAATAAATAAAACACACCAGATAATATACCAGTATCATCAAAATCATCATAATAACAAGATTGGACCTAACCAACATAGTAGATAGTCACGATGGACGTAATAATAGTTCATAGTATCAGACATGATTTATTTATATGAACGGTATACAACATGAAGGAGATACAATAGAAAGAGATGTTGGACCTAACCGATGAAGCCTCAGACTATGATACCTAAATCACATCAATCTAAGAGATCAATATGATATAGCCTTATACCTAGCCAATACACTGATATAAACTGGCGTCCGTATTGACTCAACCAATGCCTTCAAGAGATCGATACGATGCAACCTTAAAGAACATTTACCAAGTTGATACGATCATCGGGGTTGTGGGACTCACCTCTTCATGGGAGATCGAAACAATGCAACCCAGCTTCGAGTGTCGAATCCCGTCGTGATTAACCTTGGGAATCCAAGGGTGGCGATGCGCCGAGGAGTAGTTGTTTTTATCTAGCTAATTAGATTCATATTTATAGTCTAGAGACTTGCCATCCAAGTAATCTACATTGTAACTGATTTCTAGATTATCCTCATCTTCTCTCTCCTTCATCGGTTCCTGCATGTATAGTCATGTTATAACAACATGGACGAGGCTCCTTTGACCATCTTTGACCATACATCTTTGATTTATGTTGTCCGTGCGACATCCGTAGTGGGCCTGGGCTTTACCAAATCTTGGCATCAACACATGCCCCTAGTTTCAGAGCATTAAAGGGGTAACCGATGCTTATAAATTATCAGTCATCATCACCCTCTTTCGTCACGTCATCTTAGACGCCTTCACAATGTATTTTCAAATTTATCACTAGCATCTGAAACCCTTCTTATTCCAATACTTCATATACAATGTATTGGGCATCGACTTTCCCTTCCTCTTATTCTAATTTTTTTCTCCAGCCATGAATGACTATGACGGATGTCGCTTGGTCTCATGCATCTACTTTTCTTTGTGGCCGCATTGGACCAGGCTTCCTTCCACACAGTTATGCATTAGCACCTGTAGGCCAAAGGTTTTAATTCCTCCGATCTTAGGCCTGCAAACATTCTGGCATTTCGAGAACCGTACTCATGATTACCTTCTGTCGAACGTAGGAAGTGATCCCACCAAATCCACCGGGATCATCCTAACCTTGTTGCTGAGAGGTCGCCTTGCATTTTATAAGTAGTCGCCGATTGCCTCACTTTCCCCTTCACGCTTTATGCCTTCACTGTATTTATCTGTTCTCTTGCCCTATGAGCTCATCTTTGCCCACTACTAGTACTCCCACGGTTGTTGTGTTCATCGGTGAATCATGCGAGGAGTAGAGGTTGGGCCCCTCCAAGGTGTCCAATCCAAACCAATCCCGCTGCACACTAGACCTATGGGAAAGGCCAGCCCAAACACTAGTAAAACAATCATGGGCCATCTTGTCGTATACACAGTACTACCATACGTTGTCTAGGCCTCACCACCACCTCTGCTCACGATCACTGTGTGTTCTTCTATGGCACTCTACCATCAGATTCTCCTCCTTCGAGACACCATTGTCATCTGAATATGTATCTCTACTTCTGGCTTCGTCTCTACCATCCTGTCGACCCACAATCTCTATCTTTGTCTTCACCAACCCAATGTCTTTGTCTCCGCCTCTGTCATCCCGTCGTCGTTTGGCCATCTTCACCTATGTCGTTCAACCTTATTAGCCCTTGTGTTTCTGCCAACATCGCATTCGCCTAGTCATGTGAGGTTTGATGCCTCCTACTCTCACATTATTTGGATTTATGGTTTAGCTAGGGTTTAGATATTGATTTAGAGATCTTCCTATTGTTTGTGGAGCAAAGTGTACTTAATAACTTTTCTCAAAGTAGTACTCATATCATTTACTATTAGAAGTCGATGCACTTTCACATTTCACTTGTGCCAAAATGTTGGTCCTTAGTTTCATTTATGATATTTGATTTTTACGTACACCTTTGAGGATTGAAATAATCAAGTGTATGTTTATTGTTGATAGAAAAAAATGGCATTAATGGTCAAAATTATCAAAATATCATTTTTTGGTAATTTGGGACGAAAATGTGCCAAGACCTGGCAAAGGCTGGTCCAACCGGCCATGTAGGCCCAGTGAGACCGTCCATATGGGTCCGGTCAGATCGGCCGAACCCGAGTCTGACTCCGATTAGTTGATTTAGGAATATTTTTATCCTAATTAATTTTGGATGACTTGGAACCCGTGTCTAACTCAGATTAGACCCTAGGCCCTCATGTCCAACCTCTATAAATAGAGGCAAGGCCGATTCAAGGAGGACCTCCTAAAACCCAAATAGATCCAATCTATTATTTCCTTGAATCGTACTTTACCTTTCAATTTACCTTTCTTGCCTTAGGTTTAATTTAGCATGTACATCTTTGTTGGTTTGCACTGGAAACCATCCATCCGCCGTGTTGTAATCATGGTAAGTCCTTGTCGGTTCGCTCGTGAATCGTTTGTTTCATCCACGTAACGGATTTTTACCGGTTTATTCAAACAACCTTCGGAGGTTGTCGGTCTGATTGGTGGCACCCCTCCGGTCTAACTGGACCATGCCGCGTGGTCATTTGATCCGCTGACAAACCTCGGTCTGACCGGAAGTACAAGTCCGGTCCGACCGGATCGCGCGCACCGGAGCCTCTCATCGGAGCAAGTTGCGCCGGAGTTCTTCACGTCGAAGCCTTCGGTCTGACCGGGGTTGAACCCACGGTCCGACCGACCCTGCGCACCGGAGCCTAGCGCCGGAACCCTTCACACCGGAGGCCACTTCGTGTCTGATCCCCTTCGAAACCTTGAGCCATCTGCGGTCCGACCAGAGGTATTCCCTCGGTTCGACCGGCCGAAGGCTAGAAGCCACCCCTTCGCTCTAGAGGCTTCCCTTCGGCCGAACACTTCGCACCGCCGGACTCACCGGCGGTATAGCTTCGGTTCGACCGGCATACCTCGGCTGGTCTGACCGCCAGGACCCCTTCGGTTGAACTGGCCCTGTTCTGGCCTGTTTAATTACTTTTTTCACACATCGGTTAATTGAATAATTTTAATTGATATTATTTGATTGCTTAGCGACTCTATTATTCCCTTACCACTGTTTACGGGTCATCGGAATGCGACGTCAGTGTTGTGTTATGCTTAGGGGTTTACCCCTAAGTATCCTTACGTTTTTGGATCATGGGATCGACATCCGTGTGTTTGGCGCTTTGTCGTCAGATTTTAGTGTCAACACACTTTTTAGCGACTCCGTTGGGGATAGACATGCCAAGCACTTCTACATCGGCGACGGGTACACCCACTACCTCTAAATCAACAGGACCCTTGACACCGATGAATCCGGTGGGGAGCAAAGAAATTGACGACAACAACATCATCGTCCCCACCCTCGATGACCTCTCCGAGGAGGATAGGGCAGAACTCGAGGCCAGGACGAGGGAGCTACATACTCTTTTTCTTGGCAGCTTCACCAAGACCCGCGGGGGCTTCATCAAGTGTGACATCGACATCCTCGATCTCTCTGGGGCTAAGGTAACACCATCGTCTCCTCGACTGTCCTCCCAGCACATCGAGCAAAAAATATCCACATCAGTAGACCAGGCCGTTAGCACTACTATTGCAAACCACGTAGAGACCCTGATCGACTCTAGGATGGAGGCCATGTTTAGGAGATTCGGCTTTTCCAAGGCCGCTTCCCCAACTCTGATAGCTAGCGTACCCCCTGTCCATCACATACACAGTAGGACCGATGGGAGTACCGGGAAGACCATATCGTCTATGGTCACACCATCCATGGCCGAGACAACTTATGGCCCTGTCGGTCAAACCAGTCATTAGGCCGGTCTGACCGGTTATCACACCCTCGGTCAGACCGGACCTATGGTCGGTTAAACCACCCCCATCACACACTATGCGTTGCTGCCTACGCCTATGCTACCTTATATGGCGCTACCCGCACCTCCTGCTCCCGCACACCCGCATAGACCCGATTACGTCCCGTATCACGAGCCACCACGAGAGGAGGATCCGCATGGCCGACACTCCAATATACCACCGCGTGTAGCACCCCCGCACGAGATACACACGTAGGCAGGAGGCGTAGATGACTTTGATGAGTAAATTCATGCACTGTTTAGAGAGTGTGCGGGTTGGACACCGAGAGGTCAGGTTAGGGTTTATCAAAAGCCATACCCTGATCACTTTGACACAATACCATACCCGCGTGGCTTTAGGGTGCCTGAATTCACAAAATTTGACGGTGAAGGTAGTAAGGCCACCCTAGAGCACATAGACCAATTCCTAGCGTAGTGTGGCGAAGCTAGTGGGTCGGATGCGTTGAATCGTAGATTGTTCTCTCTATCGCTTTCTAGCACCACTTTCACTTGGTTTTTGGCATTACCATCGAACTCCGTTCAGACATGGGCTCACTTGGAGAAGAAGTTCCATGATTATTTTTATACTGGAGAAACCGAGCTTAGACTTTCACACTTAACATCGGTTAGACAGAAGGCTAACGAGAGCGTCTCTGAGTACGTTAAGCATTTTAGGGACACTAGAAACCGATGTTTTACTTTGAATATTTCTGATAGAGACTTGGCCAACCTAGCTTTTAATGGTCTTCACTCTGAACTTAAGGAGAAGCTGGATGGCCAGGATTTCTTTGATGTTAGTCAGGTGCTACATAAGGCTCTAGTTCAAGAAAGCCGATCCAAAAGTAGAAAATTCACTAAAACATTCAACAAGCCTAAGGTCGAGGTGCACATCATGAAGCACTCCAATGAGGAATCATCAGAGAGCGAGGATGACTCAACCGACATGTATACTATAGAGTGGACTTGGTCTAGCAAGACCAAGCCCGTCACTTGCGATAAAATATTTGATTTTTTGTTGAAGAACAAACTTATCAGGTTGCCGAAGGGTCACATCATCCTAACTGCCAATGACTTGAATAAGCGGGTGTATTGTAAATGACATGATTCTCATTCCTATTCTACTAATGATTGCAATGTTTTTTTGTCGGCGGGTTCAATCGGCCATAGAGGAAGGATGGTTGAAGCTAGATACAAATCCTAAAATGAAGCTCGACCAGGACCCCTTTCCCATGAACACTGTTGATCTCGATGGGAAGAAGGTACAGATTTGGCCTGAGCAGGCCGAGTCCACAAAGGGGAAGGAGGTCGTGATCAGAGAACCGCACCCACACACGCTCGTGCCGAAGAACCCTGAGGTAGGAGTATGGAAGGTAAACACTAGCTCATAATCTTCGGCTATGACTCGCAAGAAAGCTCATCATCTATCGATGGCGCAGTGGACCCCTTGCTACTTTCTGCCTCCCGGGTACCCGACCCCATATTATATGTTGGGGAATAGGGGAGCTACGCTAGCCGGAAAATTCACAATTTTACGCCCTAGGCCCAAAACTCATATGCGTGTGAGATCTTAGATCGGTACCTTCTATCACTTGACGCACTAGGTGCAGCGCAAGAAGATGTTGGAGCAGCGTGTCAAGCCTCTCCTCGCTTCGTCCTTGTCGTCCTTCGCTGATCCGATCGATGAAGATGACGTAGTCGTTCGCATGTGGATGTCCACAAGCATCGCTATTGGAGCAATGCCTCAACGGAGTCCACATGTAAAGGGATGGAGTACCTCCCACGGCAGTGTGCTAGCACCGCACGTGAGAGACGGGGATCCTTGACCTCAACTTTTGAGATCAAGAAAGGAAGGAGAGAACTCTTGGGTGGCTAGGTCTAATCTAAGATTATTGCTTGTGTCAAGATGTCCTCCTCTCCTTTTATAGGGCTAAGAGACCCCTGTCGTCCTCATCCTGAAACCCTAAAAACCATAACATGTCCAATCTATTTTCCCATGTCGGAACTTCTGACAGGGTATTTTAGGTCTCCTGATATAGTATGAACTGCAATAGATCCAATCTGTTATCGCCCACCTCAGAACTTCTGATGCCATATCGGAACTTCCGATCAGTACAGAAATTCCCCGATTCCAAATCGAAACTTTTGGCTCGTCAGAACTTCCGAAGCAACATTTGCTCTCTATATCGAGACCAGAAAATATCTGGAACTTCCGATACTTCCTATCAGAACTTCCGATCCATGGAATTTTCTAGGGCATAACCTTCAGTCTCCCACTTGCACAAGAACCAATTCTTTGCATGTTTTAATCCATCCCCTTAAGTGTGTGATCCGATAGGTTGATACACTAACGGTTGTTTACCAGAAACCGTTTCCAACTCACTGATCAATAGTGGTACCTAGCAGCACATATTGACCCCCAAAAGCATACAAAATCAATTTTTATGAACCTTGATATACGCAAGCACTAGTCCATTTACCGTGCACCATCAGTCAAGCTCAAGGCGAGATACGTGCCACCCTTGTTGGTTAGCTCGACATTTCACTCGATCAAGTATCAGATTCAAGTCATGACTAACTCCTTAGTCAAAGTGGCATGGTCATGAACTTTTCCAATCCAATACCTCGAGGGGCCCAGAGACGACTCTCCCATTATTAGGAGGGGTAAATTCCATCTTGACTACTCACATCCCAAGACATGTTTCACAACACACCTGAAAACAATCCTTATTACTACCCTGTTACGGAATAGCGTTAGGAAGCATCTAAGTGTGTCACTACGCATTCTAGAATCAAATGACGATCTCAGGTCCAAGGACTCTGTAGGTACAACATTTGAGATGACAGTTTTTGGCACATTACAATAACAATCCCAGCAGTATCTCAAGTGGGTCTGTCCAACACCATGTTCACCAACATGTGTACACATCACTGATTTGACATCTCTATGTCTATGATCTGTGAAACACAATCATCAATCAATCGGATGTGCTAATCCATGTATCATCATTGTCCCACATGATGACAAGATTAGGGACCCTTTTGAACAACATCGTCATAAAACAAATAGTTTCACATAACAAGTCGTACTCATTAATTAAATGCAAACGATATTTAGTCAAGGAACAAGATAACAATTATCCTCATACATTAGCATAGACTCTACTAGCATCTTCTTGAAACACATGACTCACTCACGCAAGTATCTAATACCCATGGAACTCATATGCGCCTCATGCTTGGGCTGTGGGAGAGGCTTCATAAACTGATCCACCATATTCAAATCCTTGTGCAACATGCAAATCTTCACATCACCTCTCTCAATGATGTCGCGGATCAGGTGATATCACCGAAGTATATGTTTGGATTTCTGGTGCGATCTAGGCTCCTTGGCTTGCGCAATGGAACCACTATTATCACAATAGAGGTCCACTAGACTGGACGCTCTAGGAATAACACCTAGCTCAGAAACAAACTTCCTGATCTAAACGGCATCCTTCGCAGCTTCTAAAGCAGCGATATACTCAGCTTCTGTTGTAGAATATGCCATTGTCTCTTGCTTGGAACTCTTCCAACTCACTGCACCTCCATTTAGGAAACACAAAGCCAGATTATGATCGAGAATCATCTTTATCGGTCTGAAAGCTAGCATCCGTGTAACCACTTACAATGAGATCCTCTTCACCTCCGTAAACTAGGAACATTTCCTCAATCCTTCTCAAGTACTTGAGGATACTCTTTACTACAGCCTAGTGACTTTTACCTGGGTTCGATTGGTGCCTGCTCGTAACACTTAGAGCATATGACATATTTGGGCGTGTACATAGCATGACATACATGATGGATCCAATTGCGGAGGCATATGGGATCTCACTCATCTTCTCTAGCTCATCAGGTGTCACAACACACTGAGTCTTAATAATAGAAATACCATGTGACATTGGCAGAAAACCCTTCTTAGAATTATGCATTTTGAACCGTTTTAAAAACCTTGTCAATGTACAAAGGAATGTCGTTTCCGATCAACAATATGTCATCCACATATAAGACTAGAAACACATGTGAGCTCCCACTAGCCTTTTTGTTAACACAAGGTTCTTCTTCATTCTTGATGAAGCCAAACCCTTTGACTACCTCATCAAAACGAAGATTCCAACTTCGAGAAGCTTGCTTCAATCCATAAATGGACTTTAGCAACTTGCAAACTTTCCCAGCATTTCCCAAACCATCAAGACCTTCAGGTTGTGTCATGTACATATCCTCACTTAGGTTTTCATTTAGAAAAGCCATCTTGACATCCATTTGCCATATCTCATAATCATAAAATGCGGCAATAGCTAGGATGATCCAAATAGACTTAAGCATGGCAACTGGTGAAAACGTTTCATCATAATCAACACCATGAATTTGTCTGAAACCTTTCACCACCAATCGTGCCTTATAGATGTGAACATCTCCATTAACGTCTATCTTTTTCTTGAAGATCCATTTACACTCAATAGTTTTTACACCATCAGGTGAATCAACCAAGTTCTAAACTTGGTTAACTCGCATGGACTCCAACTCGAATCCAATGGCTCCAAGCCATTTCTCAGAGTCTGGTCCCATCACTGCTTCCACATATGTCTTGGATTCGTCGTTGTCCAACAACAACATGTCGTGATACCCAGTGGTCAAGAACATGTACCTCTTTGGCGCATGGACTACTCTCCCCGACCTTCGTCGGGATGGCACATGTACAACAGGCTTCACAACACTTTGCTCATCCTGTTGTTGTTCAGTGGGATCTGGAACACTTTCTAGTGGCTCTCGAACCACTTTGAGATGCATCGTTCTCCCACTAACTCCTTTGGAGAGAAACTCTTTCTCAAGGAATAAACCATTCTGAGCGAAAAACACTTTGCCCTCTTCTCTATTATAGAAATAGTATCCTTTGGTTTCCCTAGGATACCCCACAAAGAAGCACTTGTCAGACTTAGAACTGAGCTTGTCAGACGTCATACATTTGACATATGCCTCACATCCCCAAATCATTAGAAAAAACAAACTGGGACGCCTCCCAGACCACATCTCATATGGCATCTTCTCTACTGACTTAGCTGGAACTCTATTAATCGTGAAAGCTACGGTTTCTAGAGAGTAACCCCAAAAGAATAATGGAAGATCAGTGTGACTCATCATGGACCGCACCATGTCCAACAAAGTGTGGTTTCTCTGCTCGGACACCCCATTCCATTGGGGCGTGCCGGTTGGAGTCAGTTGTGGAACAATTCCACATTGCTTCAGATGATCACTAAACTAATGGCTCAAATATTCACCCCCACAATTCGATCGTAGAAATTTAATTGTCTTACCCTTATGATTTTGTACCTCGTTCTTGAACTCCTTGAACTTTTCGAAGGATTCCCACTTATGCCTCATCAAGTAGACATAGCCATATCCACTAAAGTAATCGATTAAAGTGATAAAGTACTTAA
The DNA here is from genome assembly GCA_019279435.1 of Zizania palustris. NCBI lineage: Eukaryota > Viridiplantae > Streptophyta > Magnoliopsida > Poales > Poaceae > Zizania > Zizania palustris. The sequence goes on along the minus strand of JAAALK010000285.1, from coordinate 14,288,408 downwards.
ATCCTTTCCTAGCCGTGTGACTCATTGGACCACACACATCAATATGTACTATGGCCAATAGCTCACTCGCCCTCTCACTCTTTCTAGTGAAAGGCGTTTTTGTCATTTTGCCAAGTAAGCAACACTCGCATGTGTCATATGATTCAAAATCAAATGACTCCAAAAGTCCATCACTATGGAGCTTCTGTACACGGTTCTCATTTATATTACCCAAACGACAATGCTAGATGTAGTTGGGATTCAAATCATTAAGTCGTTGTTTCTTAGTACTAATGTTATAAACATGTGCATCCTTGAGACTTAGAATGTATAATCCATTCACCAATGGACAAACACCGTAGAGCATACCATTCGGGAATATCGAACAACATTTGTTCTTTATCACGAACTCATAACCTTCTTCCTCCAAACATGAGGAAGAGATAATGTTTCTGCCCAATGCTAGAACATAATAATAATTATTCAATTCCAGAACTAATCCTGAGGGTAGTGACAAAGAATAAATGTCAACGGCCAACGCTGCAACCTTTGCACCATTGCCGACGCGAATATCCAGTTCACCTGCTGCACACTTTCTTGACATACTCAGTACTTGCAACGACTTGCATGTGTGAATCATCGAACCGGTATCAAATACCCATGAATCACTTGGACAAGTCACAATATTAATTTCAATAACATTTATACTTCTCTGTCGCAAATTTTGTCCGGCATCGGAACTTCCGATCAACCATCAAAACTTCCAATCCGACAAATATCAGAACTTCTAATCAGGTATCGGAACTTCCGAAGTATTGCAAATAGAAACAGATCCAATCTATTTTAATTCATCCAAGTGGGGCTCCTCTAGAACATTTTCCTCTTGCTTAAGAACACATCTCAAGTGTCTAAACCAATCAATAAGAGTTGTTACAAAAAGAATCAATCGCAAAATAAAGAGTAAAGTGTTCATAACAGTCGATGCCTTGATCTATAAAAGATTAAATGCAAGGTTCAACACTATGCAATGTTTATCTTCTATTCAATAAAAGATGTTTACTATCTAAACCAGTCACTTTCCCTCTCATGACTAATAGTGGCGCAAGATGAATGGTCACGCTATCTCCTAGTGAGCTTTGGCATCACTGCTAGAAGCTAGTTGATATAGGTAATCAACTCCTTGCTAATCACATCGTATGTGACTCTTGTCATTGGAGAAGCATCCAATGCTCGACCCCAACTCCTATGCTCCAAGGCCCAAAACCGTTTTGATAGCCTTGTCAAATGAACCAACACTATGCGTGGAGAAGTCGGACTTCCGCCCCAACTAGTCGAGATAAAAGATAGCACCCTGCTTTGGCAGACCCACTATCGATTAGCATGAACCATGGTGGGTGCAGCTATTGGGAAGAGCATGAACACTTAATTTTATGAGGGGAAAACTATGCTAGCACTGTAATGTCCCTAGCGCACAAGAAACATGTAAGAATAGAATAACAGTACTAGTCCATCTCCATGGCAATCTCCATCTCCATGGCTCCCGTCATTGAGTGCGTGCTCCCAGCCTCCATCAATAGTACTAGTCCATCTCGCATATGCTATACTAATTACATGGGCCGTAGCACCGTGGAAATGACATGCAAGCCTTAATAAATTTTACATCATCCTTGGGCTGTAAATAATCATGACACGTAGGCCATATTTAATTTATATTCATTGCATGCATCTCATACATCACATTTATCCAAGATCATGCCAGTCACATCATTCTCTGCAAAGCAAAGATAGGCGAGCAATCTACAAGTGACTAGATTCTAGATCTGAAAAACTCGGGTCAACAAGCTCGGTTTTTCAAATTCACCAGGGTTGGAACTTCCGATCGGGCATCGGAACTTCCAATCTCTCGAAACTTCCGATCAATACCGGAATCCCGCACTGCAATAATTGCTTTCTATATCAAATCATTATTCGATATCGGAACATCCGATCACTATCGGAACTTCCGATCTGCCATTGGAACTTCCGATCACATCAGAACTTCCAATCTGCCGTGGACAGAAACATATCTAATATTTTTTCTACCATGTATCTCCATACATGAGGGATCCAAATCGAACACTATGCACGTAGGCTCTGATACCACTATTGGGGAATAGGGGAGCTACGCTTACCAGCAAATTAACAATTTTACGCCCTAGGCCCAAAACTCATGCGCGTGTGATAGCATAGATCGGTACCTTCTAGCACTTGACGCACTAGGTGCAGCAGAAGAAGATGTTGGAGCAGCGCATCAAGCCTCTCCTCGCTTCGTCCGTGTCGTCCTTCACCGATCCGATCGATAAAGACGACATAGTCATTCGCATGTGGATGTCCACAAGCGTCTCTATTGGAGCAACGTCTCCACGGAGTCCACACGTATAGGGATGGAGTACCTCCCTGTCGCGCCCCGATTTAATAAATCAGAACTTTATTGAAATTCCATAGAAAATCAATAAAACAAGACGTTCATCACACGACCACGCACAAGACGGGCAATCATTCACGGTTCGTAGACCGCACTAATACAAAAGTGAATGAAAGTGAAGAGAAACTAATAAAAATCAAGGGTCCTAGATGAACGCCTTCTTCCAGTCTCGCCTTGACTAGGTCGCTACTCCAGACCTTCATCCTCCTCGTAGTAGACGGGCTCTGATGGTGTAAGTCAACGGGGTGAGTACAAATGTACTCAGCAAGCCACCGAATGCAAATATAATGCAAGATAATAACAAGGGAGATAGTGGCTAGTTTTGCGGAAGCGAGTAATTTGTAAAGTAATTTAATGTGAACAATTTATTAGTACTGAAATATAAACATGTGTATGCATCATCATCTTCTAACTCGAGGGGTACAGTCAGCCCCACCTCGCTCAACAGTCCTTACATGCCATGAATGACTCAACCATTCAAACAATTGTAAACTAACTGCGAGTAGTCACACAACCCGCCCTTGACCGTGGGCTCGGCTTTTCGAAAAGATTAAGTTACTCTGATCAGAGATGTACCACTGCACCCACAAGGCACGCACTCATCACTTACACCAAAGTGTAACGAGATGACCCATTTCATGGGAACTCATGCCAAAACCTTCCATATAGTCCTCCCCGACTCAACAGCACCCTCTTATAGGTTTCATATGGTGTCCCGACGCATCGGAGCCCCACCATACCCCCCCTTGAGCCTCGTCGGTACAAGTCGCCCGCAGGCTTGCCCCTTGCCCCCTCCACTATGGTGCATCGAGTCGGAGTATTCCATACTTCCAGTTAGGACTTACCCATTAGACTTGTGGTTGGTACGGAAGTGCTTTGCAACAGATCCCGCAGACCGGTCCTTATAGTGCCCCGGGTGCGACAAACCAATGCCCGAGCTTGCACCCAGAACCCACCATACTTATAAGTTAGCCAACTCCAACAGAGTCCAGAGACGAGAATAACAGGGAAATTCATATACAGAATCCAGCTATCTACGACTCATTCTTTTTATCTTATAGCAGTTGTGCCGGTACTGATGGGGGAATGGTCCCGATCTTCCGATAGGTAAAGGATAAACTTGGGTTGGTGGAGAATCTCGACGTTGGCGATCCAAGGCTCCGGTCCGGCGGATCAAAACCTTGCAATCGTTACACCACTGTCTCCGTTGGTTATCAACCACGCAGGACGCGATTGACCTCGCCACGAAGGCTAATTCCTGCAAGCGAACCCAAGAACACAAGCAAGAACAGGAAGGATACAAATCGAATGCCAAATCTCAGACAAACGAAGATAAGGTGAGGTTTCACAAACGCCAATGCAGCAGCCAATCGGTCCGGTGCAAGAGGCGGGATCTAAACACAACAGTGTAGATGCAACAAAGCAAAACCTAACCCTAGAAGTGGCTGGCGTGAGAATATATAGGGCGGCGGCCTGTGGAAGGGGAACAGACTTGGGCTGTGGGCTAGAAGACGTACAGACTCAGATTATGGCCAACATGGCCCAGTTCTGTCACGTAGTACTGTTTTAAATACACAGGACGACTCGAGACTCCAAATGAGGTGAAACCAACGGCAAACGATCCGTCTTCTCCTCAGCTTTCCAAAAAGTCAAAGAACGCGCCAATCGGACTTCGTATGAGGAAGTTATGCCCCTTTTGGTGAAAGGTGGTCGATGTAGTCCGAACTAGCGAATTCTTGACTTCAAATCATCCGTGCGGCTCCGTCTTCAACTCCAACTCTCCTATTCCATCTCCCATGTTCCTAAGCAACAAAATATCACTAGTATTCAGTAGCATCCCATCCAAACAAATATAATCAAAGTTGCTAAGGAACGAATTAACCTCATGGTTCAAGCGACGGGCACGGGCGCGTGTGATTGGTCCTTGTGGTTGAATTGTAGGTGGAGGCTCCATGTGTGTATCATGTGAAGTGATGTCCTCATCATCCTCCCCCTCTTGAATTGGAGTCGTCCTCGACTCAAGCTCATCATCATCTCCCAAATAGGGCTTTAAATCTGAAATGTTAAATGTGGGACTAACCCCAAAAGCTGCAGGCAACTCAAGCTTATATGCATTGTCATTTATCTTCTCAAGCACACGGAAAGGACCATCAGCACGGGGCATCAATTTAGACTTTCGTAAATCAGGAAAACGATCCTTCCGCAAGTGCAACCAAATAAGATCACCCGGTTCAAATGTTATCTCTTTTCTACCCTTACTACCATAAGCACGATATTTCTCATTCATTTTCTCTATGTTTGCTTTAGTAGTTTCATGCATCTTAAGTAATAATTCAGCAAGTGTAGTAGCATCAAAATTCAAGTTTTCAGATGGTGGTAATGGTAGCAAATCAATAGGAGCACGCGGATTAAAGCCATAGACCACTTGAAACGGACTTACCTTAGTAGTGGAGTGTACTGACCTATTATATGCAAACTCAATATGAGGTAGACACTCTTCCCAGAGCTTCAAGTTGGTCTTCAAAACAGCCCTCAACATGGTGGACAATGTGCGGTTGACGACCTCCGTTTGTCCATCCGTTTCGGGGTGACAAGTAGTAGAAAACAGCAGCTTCGTCCCAACTTATGCCACAACGTCCTCCAAAAATGACTTAAGAATTTGGCATCACGATCTGAAACGATGGTATTGGGAACTCCATGCAAGCGTACGACCTCTCTGAAAAACAAATCAGCAACATTTGTAGCATCGTCGCTCTTGTGACAAGGTATAAAATGCGTCATTTTAGAGAAACGATCTACCACCACAAAAATACTATCTCTCCCCCTCCTAGTTCTAGGTAATCCTAACACAAAATCCATAGAAATATCCTCCCAAGGTATACTAGGAACGGGCAGAGGCATATAAAGACCATGTGGGTTTAGACGGGACTTAGCTTTATTGCAAGTAGTGCATCGTGCCACATAGCGCTCAACATCTCGTCTCATCCTAGGCCAATAGAAATGTGTGGACAGCACATCTTCGGTTTTCTTGGATCCAAAATGACCCATCAAACCACCACCGTGTGCTTCCTGCAATAACAACAAGCGAAGAGAGCTAGCCGGAACGCATAACTTGTTAGCACGAAAAAGATATCCATGATTCATCACATATTTGTTCCAAGCACGGTCATTTGTACAATTTGCAAAAGCATCTTTGAAGTCCAAATCAGTAGCATACATGCCCTTCAATGTTTCTAAACCAAAGATTTTATAATCAAGTTGAGAAAGCAAAGTATATCGTCTAGATAAAGCATCAACAATCACATTATCTTTCCCTTTCTTATGCTTAATGATATATGGAAAAGTCTAAATAAATTCTACCCATTTAGCATGTCGTTTATTCAGATTTGCTTGACTACGTATATGCTTCAATGCTTCATGATCGGAATGAATAATAAACTCCTTAGGCAAAAGGTAATGTTGCCAAGTTTCAAGCACACGCACTAAGGCATATAATTCCTTATCATAGGTAGAATAATTCAACTGTGGGCCATGTAATTTCTCACTAAAATAGGCCACGGGTTTACCTCCTTGCAGCAGCACACCTCCTAATCCAAAACCACTAGCATCACATTCTAACTCAAAAGGCTTACCGAAGTCGGGTAACTGAAGTAGAGGTGCATGTGTAAGGCGATCTTTGAGTGTGGCAAAAGCTTGTTCATGTGCTGGCTCCCACGCAAAAGTAATTCCCTTCTTGGTCAACTCATGCAAAGGACCGGCTATGGTGCTGAAATCTTTCACAAAACGCCGGTAGAAACCTGCAAGACCAAGAAAACTACGTACATGTGTGATAGTTTGGGGTTGCGGCCAGCTGTTGATGGCTTCTACCTTTGCCGCGTCGACCTCAATACCCTGTGAAGTGACAACATAGCCAAGAAACACAACTCGATCCGTGCAAAACGTGCACTTCTCAAGGTTACCAAACATTCTAGCTTCACGGAGGGCAAAAAAAACAGCACGTAGGTGTTCAACATGTTCAGTGAGAGACTTGCTATAAACCAAGATATCATCAAAGTATACAACCACAAAGCGTCCTATAAAGTGCCGTAGGACTTCATTCATCAAGCGCATGAAGGTACTAGGTGCATTAGTAAGTCCAAAAGGCATGACAAGCCACTCATATAATCCAAACTTTGTTTTAAAAGCAGTTTTCCATTCATCACCTAGTTTCATGCGAATTTGGTGGTAGCCACTACGGAGATCGATCTTAGAAAAGATAATGGCACCACTAAGCTCATCAAGCATGTCATCCAATCTAGGAATAGGGTGTCGATATCGAATGGTGATATTATTAATAGCACGACAATCAACACACATGCGCCAACTACCATCTTTCTTAGGTACCAAAAGAACGGGTACTGCACAAGGACTAAGGCTTTCACGGACGTACCCACGATCAAGAAGGTCTTGTACTTGGCGCTCAATTTCTTTTGTCTCCTCCGGATTGGTACGGTACGCTGCACGATTAGGAAGAGACGCTCCCGGGACCAAATCAATTTGGTGCTCGATGCCGCGTATCGGTGGCAGCCCGGGTGGTATCTCAGCAGGAAAAACATCATTAAACTCCTGCAAAAGGTCAGTGACTGCAACAGGCACAGTGCTAGGAATGTTCGCAAGTGAAAACAACACGTTTGTGCAAATCAAGCCGTATAGCAAGGGAGTATCATCACAAATTTCAGCAAGGTCAGTTTTAGTTGCAAGCATGACATGTCCTTTCAGATTAATAACTTGTGATGAAGAAGGAGAAGCAATTTTATCTTTCTGTTGCCTCAAAAGCGTCTTAGCTACTTGCTGATTTTCAGAAGGTTGTTTGCCCTTTTGTGCATCCCTAGCATGTTTTTCTTGTTCAAATTTTACAATTTCAGCAGGAGTCATAGGAAGCAATGTAACTTTCTTTCCTTTGTTCATAAACGTATACTTATTGCTCCTACCATGGTGTGTAGCATCAGTATCATACTCCCAAGGTCTACCAAGTAACAGAGAACATGCTTGCATTGGTACTACATCAAAATCAGCAACTCCTAAGTATGTACCAATGGCAAATTTGATGTGAGCAGTTTGTGTTACCTTGACCTTACCGCTATTGTTGAACCACTGCACATGGTAAGGGTGTGGATGCGCACGTGTGGGAAGTTGAAGCTTCATTACCATGTCGAGGCTCACCAAATTGTTGCAACTACCACTGTCGATGATGACACGTACACGGCGGTCATTGACGAGGAAGAAGGTCTGAAACAGATTGTTCCGTTGTGCCCGGTCGTCCTGCTCCATGTGAGTGCTTAAAACACGTTGTACAATAAGTGCTTCATGGTCGGCATAGGTATCCGATGTAAAAACAGCGTCATCATCGGATGTATCATCATCTCCTGCAATGTTAGCAGCAAGTGCATATTCATCTTCAACATCACTAGCACTTACATAGCCACCGTCTTCCATAGCAATATAAGCCCGCTGACTAGGGCAGTCCTTCATAACGTGTCCGAATCCTTTGCATCGGTGACACTGGATCGCTGCGGAATGTGCGGTAGAGGCTGCCGAGGAGGTGGGCTTGGCTGGCGCCTTGGATGCTGCAGTCTTGGAACTCTCAACCTGGGCTGCAGATGTATAAGGTGCTGATGTAGCCGCCGTCGAGAAGGGGGTGCGAGTGGTCGTTGCTGCTGCCCACTTGAGCGTGAAGTAGCACCACCAATGTTGGTCCTCATGCTGCGTTGTGGTTGTTGGCGACCCTGCAATTCTTTTTCTGCAAGCATAGCAAGGTGGAAAAGACGAGTGATAGTATTGTATTCTTTATAATCAATGATATCCTGAATTTCACGTCGTAAACCACCATAAAAACGGGCCATTTTATCCTCATTGTCCTCCTCAATTTCAGCACGCATGCAACCTATTTGCAACTCCTGATAATACTCCTCTACCGATTTATTTCCTTGGTTTAGGCGCTGCAATTTTTTTCTCAAATCACGTTTATATGAAGGAGGGACCCATCTACCACGCATTTGCCGTTTTAACATATCCCAAGTTTGTGGTTCATTTCCAACCTGAACTATTTCAGTCCACCAAAGAAGAGCATATCCAGTGAAGTCACTAGTAGCTAAACGCACGCGGTGGATAGCAGGAACCATGTGAGCATTAAATTTTTGTTCGACTGACATCTCCCAATCTAAATATGCGTCTGGATCATAGGTGCCAGCAAAAGGAGGTACTGAAAATTTTACCTTAGAGTAGGGATCATTGTTCCTGTGGTTGTCATTGTTACCTCGTGGAGGGCGGTTGCGGTGGCCGCCCATACCTTGACGGTTGAACTGAAAGCGATGATGCGCAGCCTCATCAGGTCCAATGCCATTGTTCCCAGCATAGGATAGGTCGTCTTCCTCTTCAATATGGTCGTCTTCCTCTTCAACATGGTCATTGTTGGCTCGTGCAGCAGGCAAGCGTGTTTCCAAGGCAGTCATCCGGTCTACTAGGTCAGCCACAGTACGTGCGAGACGTTCGATGGAATGTTGGGTCTGCCGCTGAGACTCTAGTAGAGCACGTCGTGAGACACATTCATTAAAATCAGATGGAGGGGTACCACTGTTATCTGCCATGTTAGTGAAAGACAAAACAACAAAGAATAATCCTGATGGAAAACAGCTAGGTGTGGTGGTGGGTGTGGGGTGGAAGCAATCCGTCAAGCACCTTACCCACGCTTGCAAGTGTTCTTACCACGCCGTAGGGAGGTCACCGGCCTACAGGTGATGAACCAAGTGGAGGGTGGTGTACAATTGCAAGAAATGATCCTGTCCTGACCAAGAGAAAGGTGTAGCTTGGAAGGCAAAGTGAGTAGCAAGGATTAGCGATAATAATAACAGTTAGACCAAGTTCAATAAGTATTCCCTAGTACTCGTCAAAGTTGCTGACCGTAGTGCTCCCAAAGTGAAAGTTCAAGTAATGGAGGGAAACTATGTGCCCAAAAATCAAAAAGGAAGCAAAAACAGGTCAAAATCAGCTCTCTATAGATCGGACAAAAGATCGGACAAGAGATCGGACAAGTGATCGGACAAGGGTATGTGCACAATTTTTTTTTCTTCTGCTGCTGCTCGGATCGGACAAGGGATCGGACAAGAGTTCGGACAAAGGTTCAGACAAGAGATCGGACAAGCAACAAACAGCCAAAGACTGCCTCAGATTGAACAAGAGTTCAGACAGGAGTTCGGACAAGAGTTCGGACAAGCAACTAACAAGACTGTTTCTCTTTTTTTTATTATTATTTTTTCTTCTTATTTTTTTTTCACTCTATTTTTTTTTGAAACAAGGATGACCAGAGGAGTAACCACAAAAATTGGCACCTACAACTGAGGTGGGATGTGGCTCACAAAATTCAAACAAGTTTGCTGTCCGGCGAGCAAAAACTTTCTCCAATTTTTTTCTTTATCTTCCCGATTTGTTTTGGCGATTTTGGGGAGGGCTAACCGACTTTGTCGGTTAGGGGACCCTCCAAATTGGGTCAGGAACACGCTCAAAAAATTTCAGATTTTTTCTGCCAAACGAGCGAAAAGTTATGCCTGTTTTACCGAAGGGGGGTCACAAAGAGTCAATGTGGAAAACAAAGTAGGGTTGCAGAGGGGGGGGTTTTCGGTGGGGAATTTTTTTTTCTGAGACACAAGAACTACTACTACTCAAACGACACAGAGGGATGACTAAACCAGCAACAAGACTCGACCAAGAACACGAACTCAACAAAGTTAAAACTGAAATTAAAATCGCAGGCACAAAGGGGTTCTTGGTGGGGAATTTTTTTTTGGTGCGGTTTTCTGGACTTTAGGTAAAAACAACAGCAGATCGAGATTACCTAACGGGAAATCTGAGCTCTGATACCAGCTGATGGGGGAATGGTCCCGATCTTCCGATAGGTAAAGGATAAACTTGGGTTGGTGGAGAATCTCGACGTTGGCGATCCAAGGCTCCGGTCCGGCGGATCAAAACCTTGCAATCGTTACACCACTGTCTCTGTTGGTTATCAACCACGCAGGACGCGATTGACCTCGCCACGAAGGCTAATTCCTGCAAGCGAACCCAAGAACACAAGCAAGAACAGGAAGGATACAAATCGAATGCCAAATCTCAGACAAACGAAGATAAGGTGAGGTTTCACAAACGCCAATGCAGCAGCCAATCGGTCCGGTGCAAGAGGCGGGATCTAAACACAACAGTGTAGATGCAACAAAGCAAAACCTAACCCTAGAAGTGGCTGGCGTGAGAATATATAGGGCGGCGGCCTGTGGAAGGGGAACAGACTTGGGCTGTGGGCTAGAAGACGTACAGACTCAGATTATGGCCAACATGGCCCAGTTCTGTCACGCAGTACTGTTTTAAATACACAGGACGACTCGAGACTCCAAATGATTGGCTAAAGTCTAGTAAGAGTAATCTTGATTGGCTAAAGTCTCGTGTAGAGCAGTATCGGTCTTCTAAAGACAGTATTGCCGAAGCCATTGAAGATTTTAGCGAAGTAGAAAAGTTAGGTCAAGGTTTTGCGTCGGCCGACCCTCTAGAAGAGGTATATATAGGCGATGGTAGTATTCTAAGGCCGACTTTTGTAAACAAAAATTTGTAGGCTGATGAAAAAAGGCTGAAGTAATAAAGTTGCTTCGGTCGTATGTCGATTGTTTTGCATGGGAATATAGTGAGATGCCTGGACTAAGCCACGAGCTCATGGAGCATTAGCTGCCAATAAAACCTAGGTATAGGACTTATAAACAACCCCCTCGTCACTTTAATTCGACCGTGTATGACCAAGTTAAAGAGGAGATAGAATGATTGCTCAAGGCTAAATTTATTAGGTATGCTGAATGGGTTGCTAACATTGTGCCTGTAGAGAAGAAAGGGAGTGGTACGATTTTCATGTGTATTGATTTTAGGGACTTGAACAAGGCCACTCCAAAGGACGAGTACCCTATGCCGATAGCTGACATGTTGATCAACGATGCTTCAGAACATAAGGTACTAAGTTTTCTTGATGGCAACACTGGTTATAATCAAATCTTTATGGCCAAAGAGGACGTCTATAAGACAACCTTTCGATGCCCTGGTTTTGTCGGCTTGTTTGAGTGGGTTGTGATGAGTTTTGGTTTAAAGAATGCTGGTGCTACATATCAACGTGCTATGAACTTGATCTTTCATGACTTGCTAGGGGTTATGTTAGAGGTCTATATAAATGATGTTGTAGTCAAATCGGATGCTATGGGAAATCATTTAGCCGATTTGAGAGTTGCTTTTGATAGGATGCGTTAGTATGGCTTAAAAATGAACCCGCTGAAGTGTTCTTTTGGCGTGTCGGTGGGCAAGTTCTTAGGATTAATGATTCATGAAAGAGGTATTGAGATTGATCCTAAGAGGCTTGAGAAGATTAAGAACTTTGAAGCACCTACATGCAAGAGAGATGAGAAAAAGTTGCTAGGCAAGGTTAATTATTTGCGTTGCTTTATATCAAACTTGTCTAGCAATATTGATGCTTTTGTCCCCATACTTTGGCTAAAGAATGAAGCCAAATTCACTTTGGGGGCAAGTCAGCAACACATGTTTGAAAAAAAATGAAGAGTGCTTGTCATCACCACCCGTGGTAAGAGCGCCGAAAGCCGGGATTCCATTTCGGTTGTACGTTGCTGTAGAAGATAGCGTGATAGGAGTTGTGCTAACTCAGGAGGTGGGGGGAAAGGAGTACATCATCACATTCTTGAGTCACCGCCTATTGGATGTCGAGACGAGGTACGCATTTTTAGAGCGTTTATGTTTGTCACTATATTATTCATGTACCAAACTTCGACACTATCTTCTATCTGGCACATGTATTGTTACTTGTCAAACTGATGTTATAAAGTACATATTGCAAAAGCCGATTCTAAGTGGGAGAATCAGAAAGTGGGCTTATGCTTTGATTGAGTATGATCTGGCTTATGAACCTCTGAAAGCTATGAAAGGCCAAGTCATCGCAAATTTTATAGTTGATCACCATGTAGATGTCAATTGGAGTTGTGATACTGCTTTGATTGAGGTAACACCATGGAAACATTACTTTGATGGTTCGGCTTGCAAGAATGGCCAAGCTGTTGGAGTTGTATGAGTTTCGAGACCTCGGCTCGATTAGAATTTCCTTGTACTAATAATTGTTGGTGTAAAAGATTACGCTAACAGGTTTTGAGATTAGAAACTAACAAACGAAGTGTTTGTAAGTAAACCGTTTCAAGCCTCCGAGTAGGATAATAGCTCGGAACAATTCGAAGATGTGTATTGAATAACTCAATATTCGGTCCTCATTACAGGGTGAAACGGGGGGTATTTATAGGCCCAAAAATTAAGGAAAAGACCCTTCTACCCCTCTATTACAACCGACATAGTGGAAACTATTCGGTACCCTTAATAGGGTTAAAACGGTAAAAGACTAATCTAATAAGAAAGAAGATAAGTCTTCCATCCTAGCTGGCAAATAAGCTCTCTGAAGAGTCCATGTTCGAAGATATACTTCGAACTAGCGTTCGCCTTCATTCTTTGAACTTGATCCAATGTACTCCCGGAGTTAGACGCTGAAAACCTTTGATTAAATCCCCTGCCTTTGTCTTGTTGCAGCAATGACTCTGAGGATAAAATATTTTCCCCCAACAGTAGCCCCTCGAATACACTTCTCTGCTAGATCTGTAACGTTAGGAAAGCAGTATACGCAAGAAAAATAATCATGCGCAGAGGTTAACAGATTTAATCAACCTCCAAAATATGCAGAGGTTCAAAACTTTGAATCAACTTCTAAGAAAATTATATTCGAACTATTTTAGATTTAACTGAAGGAGTCCGAAAGCCTCTTTTCTTTTTTTACTTAGAAGAAATAGCCGTTGGCTTTTTCTTCCAACGGTAGTTATGCGGTGCGTTAACTTCGCAAAGGGTAATGGTCAGGAATGCGAAACGGCAAACACAAACAGTAAAAGAATTGTGGCCTGGGCTATAAATAGGGGACCCCGACCCTCCCCGAATACCCTTCTCACCGCTTTCGTGCAAACAAGCCCTAGCCTCCATTTTCTTTCTTGAGCAATCCGTGCGATCTCATGGCGAAGACAAGCTTCAAGGTCCCTGGGACGGCTTCAGCCCTTGCCCGGCAGCAGGCTACGGCAGCAGTGGCGGCAGTGGCATCGACGACGGCGACTCTGGCGATAGCAGTAGTAGCACCAATGGCGGCACCAGGAAGAAATCCCCAAAATGTTGGTCCTCATGAACTCCTTCCAGCGTCCTCGAAGTATCCGGACCAATCTTATCAGCTGAGGCTGTCAACCTGCAAGAGGGAGTCAGTCGCCGCAGCAATAGAAGGAAAGATTAGCTCGGAGATCATAATCCGCAAACCTGGAAAGGAGGCCATCCCTTCGCCAAGGCCCGGAGAAGTGGTAGTCTTCCAAGCCTTCTTCGAAGCAGGATTAGGTCTTCCGGCAGTCGACTTCCTGTCGAAGGTATTGGATCTATTCCACGTCACCCTTCCTCAACTTTCTCCGAATGCAGTAGCACGCCTTGCCATCTTCGAATGGGAGTTGTGAGCCGAAGGTTGCGAAGGAAGATCAGATATCTTCGCAGCACTGCATAGAGCTTCTTGCCAACCCAAGACCTACGTAGGCCCTGGAGGTGAAAAGATGGTGGTGGCCTTCGGAAGCATCAACTTCCGGCTTCGGGATGAGTACGCTCTAAGATTTCCAACGAATGCCATCAATGCCAGATGGTACACATACTGGATCCTCCGGTGGTTTTATGTCGAGGTTGGGGCAAGCAGCCGTCTGGCCGGACCCTTGCAAGACATCAACTTCCGAAGGGAAGCCCTAGTTCACCCGGATCCTGGCCAGCTCGAAGCTCGTCTTAGCCTGCTTCAACGAATTAGTCGCCGCCTAAGCATGCGGGACTTAGCGGAGGAATTCATCGGACTTCAGATTCCTCCTTTGATGGCCAACTGGCCTATCACCTTCAAAGAAGATCAGGAGGGCGGCCTCCGAAAGATCTCTTCGAACTCGAGCCCTGCAGGTGACTTTGAAAACAACATGTTTCATATATATTTGTTTGATGAAATGACTAATGTCAACTTATCTTTCAGCTTCTCTGACTCCCATGACTTCGGAGCAAATTGTTCGAGCTTCGGAGAAAATCCTGGGAGTCCTGACTCCGGCCGAGAAGGAATGGAGAGTGAAGTTAGTGGGTACTTGGGAGCGATTCAAGTCCGGATGGGGGGTACTCAGAGTTGCTCCCCCTCCTCTTCCGGATTGGGTGCCTTCAGAACAAGGGCCGAAGAAGAGGAAAGCGGAAGCCAGAACTTCGGCTCCTATTAAAACTCCGTCCAAGAAGGTAGCCCGAAAGCCGAAGAACGTGGCGCCTTCAAGTCCGGTGGCTTCAGTCTCAGATTCTTTGGAGGATGAAGGAACATTCCTCTTTAGCCTGATTGACGGGGATGAAGACCAGGAGGATGCAAACACTGGCGCCACCGCCAACGCGCGAGATGTTCCAAGTAGCTCCAGGCAGGCTAGGACTTCGGCTGCCTAGCCGGACTTGCCGCACGAAGGAGCCCTTACAACTGAAGGTGGAGTTGAAGTTGCAGCTGAGCCAACTCTGATTCCGGATGAAGCGACGACTGTAGCTCCCAGAAAGGCTCCAACAGTCGAACCTTCGGTTCTGAACTATGAGTCCGACGAAGACTTCGGGGTAGATTTTGACCCTCCAAGCAGCCCGATGCTCACCCGCCGACAAGACTTCGGAGGTAAACTTCGCTCAATTCCTTTGCTCCTTTTCCCTGCAAATTTAGGCAATATATAATACCTTTGTCTCAGCAGGGTCTGGTCCTATGGAAGTGGTTCCTCCCGAAGATACAAATCCTGGGACCTCAACCTCCCCGACGCCGATTCCAGAAGTCGCACGCATGGGACCTAGAAAAGGTAAAGGCAAAATGGACCCCTTCCCTTCTGCAAATTCGGGATTAACTCCGTCTGAATCAACAGACGGGGGTCAATCTACGGAGGGGGGCCATTCTACGGAGGTCTCTGAAGATGCGGCACAGCGCTCCGACCCCTCGCCGAACGAAGACGATCAGAGATCCTTGTCCATGCTCCCCCTCCTAGCTCCTTTCTTGGAGCGAAGGACCAGACTTCGGGCCCTGCTCGAGCCTTTGGATCGAGCCAACCACGAAGTTGGAGAAACAGACTTGGTGGCCATCCTGAGCAAAGCTGAGGGTTCGGAGCTCAACACCGCCTTGGAGCGTGCAGCGTACCAGGTATGAAGTATCTGCAAAACAAAATTAATCTCATCTACAAATAATTTCTCACCTTGCTTTTTCCTCTTCGCAGCAAATAGTTTTGGCCTGAGCCGCGGCTGTCTCGAACGAGCGTGGAAGCCTTCGCCTTCAGGAGGAAATTACTGCTCTCTAGAGGAATCTTAACATCTCCGAAGGTCGGGTTTCCCACTTGGCTGAAATGGTTTCATCAGAGCGGAGGGCCAGACAAAACTTGGAAGCTACGAATAAAGAGCTTGAAGCAGAACAAATTGTGCTTCGGGCAGAGATAGAAAAGATGCAGGCAGAGCACGCTACGACGGGGGCCGAGCTTGTCAGGCTCCAGGAAGAAAAAACTAAAGCTACGGAGGAGGCTAGCAACTTGCTTAGCCAGAAGAGTTCTCTGGCTACGGAGGCAGCTAGACTTTCCGCTATGGTGGATGAGCTGAATTCATCGAAGGACGCTTTAATTGAAGATAAGCTGAAATCGGAGAAGGTAGATGCGGAAGTCATGAACCATCTCCTAGGTGTTCTAGAGTACTTCGGTACTACTGGGACACTTCCTTCAAATGACAACATCTCCCTACTACGATGGCTAAAAATGATCCAAGGAGCTGCGAAGACGATGAAGACAGCAGGCATTTGGTATGGAGAGATCTCCGGCCAAGTGGCTGCTCTCGGAGTACTTCGCTACTATGAAGATCTAGGATTATCAATAACGCCAGACTCAGGGGTGGCTCCCATTACCTTCGATGACAACCGGCTTCTCAATCCTTCTGAAGACGTGGCTGCAGCTTGGCAAGCCTTCCAAGCTTCATGGAGAGTCGAAGGTCGCACTGCGATCAAGGCTTGGATCAATGAAGGGCAACGCCAGAAGCAAGCTCGGTCGCAAGCCTCAAGCAGCCAGCCTCCACCGAACCCGCAGGTCTAGCTTTGTTCTAGGGTCCAACTATGTAAAAAATCATGCTTTCATACGTTATGAATGAAAATTTACTTATCATGTTTTTAGGCTTCTCAACCTCATATGGATGATGTCGAAGTGTTAAACATTACCGAAGAACTCCGCCTGCTATGGGCTACCTTCGATCTTTTAAAACTTCATAAACGACCTTGATTTTTAATTCCTCGAGATAGCTCCGGTGCAATTGCACCCGAAATATGTAAAGATATACTATCTTATATTAAAGAGGAAGAAAAATAGGTTAACTTGGAAACTCCATCTTCTGAAGACATTGCATGGTCTGAAGATGAAGGTATTGCTGAAAATCAAGGGAAAACCCTGAAGAACTTCGAAGCTGGGAAAGAAGCCCCGAATGACTTTGAACTTGGGCTGAACTTCAACAAGAACAAAAAGATTTTAGAGCTTCGAAGGGAGGTAGAAGAGTTAAACGCAAGGTTATTAAAACTCCCGGCTCTGGAACTAGTCGTTCCAACCTTAGTAGTAGCTCTAGAAATCGAAGGGGTCTTCGATTCCTTCTTGGCATAGACATAGATTTTTCGTGATGTAATTGTAATCTGTTCGGATAATAAAGATTGAATTTTTAAAATTGTCTCCCTACTTCCCAGCCCCTCTTTGGGGGTAAGCAACTTCGCACTATACTCGAAGATGGTTAGGCACAAAGAAAAACTTAGGAGTACAATTTTGGAGGCTCGGAGCCCCTCAGCAACTCAAAGATTGATTAAAATCTTATAAAATGTCTGACTACTTGGAGTCGTAAAACTGGTAACTTAGTACCTTTTGTTTGAAAGAAGTCGGTTCGGACAAGCTTTCCAGACACTTTAATGTCCCAAACGATTGGTCACTTTGGACTCTTTTTATAGATATTCGAAGCTTATCAGCTCAAACTCTGTTTTATTTTGGCCTCCTTCGGCTCTTTTTGCGAATGCTATCAAACCGGTGGTTTGGAATTCGCAGTGGTCTCCTTGGACTCTTTTTACGGATGCTTTCAAGCCGGGGCTTGGAATCCGCATTATTTGGTCTCCTTTGACTCTTTTTACAGATGCTTTCAAGCCGGTGGCTCGGAATCCGTTTTTCAGTGACTTTCCCACCTCGTCGGAAGCTTTGAACCAGTGGTTCGAAGTCCGAAAAATTGGTTCAAATTAATGACACTTCCCTCCCAGCCAACTTCATCCTTCAAGTGCGTCCACTAGAAGTAAGAAATGTTTGAGAGGTAGGCATTATCTAAACCATGAACTTTATTAATTTGGAAAGTGTTTACAAATGATTACAAGGAGCCCCTATGCGAAATATCGCTTTAAGTGCTCCGCATGCCATGTATGCGTTAGCTCT
>JAAALK010000285.1:14240208-14269372 GCA_019279435.1 Zizania palustris | reverse complement strand
TCCTATAGCAGTTGTGCCGGTACATTGGGCACTAGCTAATATAATATTTGAAGAGTGACAAGGAGTTAAGGCTCAATAAGCATGGCTTGGGTTGCACACAAGGACGGGGATCTAATAAATATAAGTGTAGGCCTTGATATTGGACTAATGCAATATTAACCTATGAGTTATAGCGATAATTTATTAAATCATGGGCTCAATGATGATCAACTGTTTCCACAGAGGTGGTCGATGACTTGCCTTGATCAGAAAAGGGGGATGGAGGAACCTCGGGGTAGAACTCCGGCTCTTCGACTGAACTCGTAGTCTTCTCGATACGGAAAAATAAACATCACATTTAATAAACAGATAAAATCCACCAAATAATAAACATACATATTTGTGGGTTTTATTATGTGGAATAAAGTTTCATTATTCTGATGTTTGGTGAATAAACAAGTAAACTTATATTTCTCAGGGCTTTTCCAATTTATTTTTATAATTAATAATTTATCCCTAAGGGTTTTTATTTAAATATTTATTAAAAATTATTTTGGGTAACGAGTAACATACTGTTTTTATGGCATTAATGTGTAGAGAATATTATTCTGGTTTTCACAAAATTTAAATGGTGAAATTTGGAGTTAAAATGAGCAAGTTATGAATTTTCAAAGTTTAAATCAATTTCTGGAATTTTATTTAAACAGAAAATGGGCTCTGGTCCACGGTGAGCCAAGCCCACGGTGGACAGACGCACTGTGCGCGTGGACCGGATCAACCAGATCCAGTTGGATCCAGATCCGGTGGGCCAGGCGCGAGGCGGGAGGGTTTAAATGAAAACAGGATGGCCAGGATTAAAACGGAGCGAAGGGGTACGCGTGGATGCACCAGATCACTCCGGGGGTTTAAGTTATGATCAACGGCCGAGATGGCAACCGCACCCCTTCGATCAGATCTGAGGGCCCTGATTAAATCCCGAAGGGATTTAACCGTAGCCCTCCGATCGTGATCGGACGGCCAGAGGGTGATCCGGCACGGCACGTCGTAAGGGGCGCTGTACCCCCCTTCGTACTCCGGTGACGGCGGGCTCGGGATGCGGCTACGACGGCGGCGGCGAGGGCCTAGGGGCCTAGCTAGGGCCAAAATGGAACGCGGAGGTGAAGGGGGTCCTGACAGTACCTTCGGTGGCTGACGATGGGGGCCCGGAGGTGACCGGCGGCGAGCGTAGACGGCGGAGGGGTTTCGGGTGCTCGACGGTGACGAGGATCCGGCGGTCTTCACGGCCGACGGAGGGGTGGCCGATGACGAGCGGGCTCTGGCTGGTCTCGTCGGTGGTGGTGGCTAGGACGGGGGAGGTCCGAGGCGATGGCGAGGGCTCGCCAGAGGTGAAGCAGAGCCGAAGGCCGAAAAGAAGGCGGCGACGCTCTGTTCTCGCTCGGCTTGGGTTGCTACGGTGTGGCTGAGGGCGGTGGCCTAAGGGGGTTTATATAGGGGTTTCGCCGGCGTCTGGATGGAAGGAATCCGAGGGTCCCCGAGAGCTCCGGCGAGGTTCCAAAAGCTTCGGGTGCACTGCCATAAGCGTGAAAACGAGTGGCTAAAGAAGGAATGGGGTCGTTGACGTTCGGGGAAGGCGATCCGGGGTGAATCAAGCGAACGCGGGCGGCCGGCTGGCGAGGAAAATGGAAGGTGATCGCCGGGGAAGGAAAGGGGAGAGAGGGTTTCCATCGGAGAAGATGGATCCGACAGGTGGCCCCCACCTGTCGGCAGGCGAACGAGAAAGGAAAGCCTGACAAGCGGCCCGAGCGGTCGGTGGGCAGAAGGGGGAATGACCGGTGGGGCCAGGCGGGGCGCGGGTGGGAGTGAGAGGCGGGGGGGGGTCCCATCATGTGAGCGATGCGAGTGTTGGGCTGGGTTGGGCCGAGGCGCTTTGGAGGTTGAGGCCTGTTAAGGTTTTAATATCTTTTCTGATTTAAAATAATTCAGTAATTCATCTATTTGATTAAGGGTTGAAGCACTGTTGATAAAAATTTGGAAAATTTGGTAAAATTATATTTTGGTCCCTAGTTCATCTCATAAAATTTTCATGTTCATATTTTGATTATTTCTCCCTGTTTGGTGTTATTAGGGTTCTTTTAGGATTTTCCTTTAATAAATAAATCCAGAAATGATTTAAATAATAATTTTATTTTATTTTATTTGTTTTTATTTCTTGGGGTGTTACAATATCCCCCAAGGGATACGAAGTTGGTACAATTACATTATGCGCCAAGAAATAATGTCTTAACTTCCTCGAAGCCATTATCAGAGCATAAGTGAACTTCTCAAGCTCGGAATATCTTGTTTTTGCTCCAGACAATGCTTCGGATACGAAATAGACTTGGATTCTGTACCAACTTTCTGTTGAAATCAACCTCTCTAACAAGGACTGCACTGACAGCAGAGCCAGTAGCTGCAAGGTAGAGGAGTAGGGTTTCGTCTGCAATAGGCACCATGAGTTTAGCGAGGTTATTGAGATAATTCTTAATATCTTCAAAGCTTTTTTGACACTCCGGTGTCCATGCAAAATCTTCGGACCCCTTCAATGCTTTGAAAATGTGCAAACTTCTCTCCGCAGACCTTGCCAAAAATCTGCTAAGTGCTGCAAGATGACCAGTCAGCTTTTGTACTTGTTTTAAATTCTCCGGAGGGGCCATCCTTTGCAGCGCAATTATCTGAGTGGGGCTGGCTTCGATTCCCCTGCTCGAAACTAGATACCCTAACAATTCTCCAGCCTGAGCCCCGAAGATACATTTTTCGGGGTTAAGACGGATTCCACATGCCAGAAGGCTATTAAATGTTTCTGCTAAGTCTAGGCTATGTTGGTGCTTTGAAGCACTCTTTATTACAATATCATCCATATAGGCCTCTACATTGCGACCTTGCTGATGACCTAGAGCCTTAGCAATTAACCTCGAAAAAGTAGCCCCGGCATTTCTTAAGCCAAAGGGCATTCTTACATAACAGATGACTCCCGAAGGAGTTACAAAGCTTGTCTTGATTTCATCTTCATGCTTTAGCCAGATTTGATGATAGCCGGAATACGCGTCGAGGAAGCTTAATAACTCCGAATCAGCAAGTAGAGTCAACCAATTGATCAATTCGGGGCATGGGGTAGGGGTCACGGGGGCATGCTTTATTCAAAGATGTAAAATCAATACACATGCGCCACTTACCGGAAGATTTCTTCCTAACGAAGACTAGGTTGGCTAACCACTCCGTATGAGCCACTTCTCTGATAATCCCAGCCTTCAGTAGCTTTTCCACTTCGTCTTTGGCAAGGATAGCCCTCTCCGTAGACAGCTTCCGGAGTCCTTGCCGAACAGGATGAGCCTTCGGGTTCACGAGTAAACTGTGCTCAATAATATCCCGACTGACTCCGGTGATGTCTTCATCAGACCAAGCAAAGACATCTAAATTCTCCTCAACTACTTTCTCTAAGGAAGTAGCGACTTCTGGAGGCAAGTCCTTGCCAAATTGAAATGAATATTCCTTGCCATCTTTGACAATAACCTTCAGTTGCAATCTCTCCTTCAGGGCTTGGTCTTGGGAAGGACTTCTTCAAAGATTCGCCCGGAGCAGAAAAAACCTCCGGGTTATCTTGCACGCTGTTCACCTGTCTCGGGTCAAGAGGAGGGCCATGACCATACTCCACTCTTCACACAGTGGCCTGATCTCCGAAAACAGTGAGTACTCTCGCCTGTGTGGGCATCTTCATACACAGGTAGTTATGATGCGCCACAGCTCCGAATTGATTCAACATGCTCCTTCCGAAGATAACATTGTATGCATATGGGGCATCCACAACATCAAAAATCACTTTCCTCCGTCCTGGCCAGTAGCCCCTCTCCGAAAGTAACTTCCAGGCCAATTTGGCCGAGGGCATCGAGAGGGGGTCCTGCGAAGCCTTGCAAAGGACGGGCTGCTGGGAGAAGATGCTTCCTAGAGATGCAGAGTTGATCAAAAGCTTGGACAAAGATAATATCTGCCGAACTCCCTCCAGTCGATTAGCACTCTCCGGACCTCAGTCCCTGCTATGTCGGCAGTGATGACAAGTGGGTCTGCATGTGGAAACTTTATGCCAGCTGCATCATCTTGTAGAAAAAGATATCGGCACATGGGACCATTCAGGCATAGCAGCTGCAGATGAAGAAGTTCCAATATGGCCCACCTCTCTGACATATTCTCTTCTCTGCCTCTTCGACATACTTCCAAGGGTCCCTCCTCCGGAGATGGGGAGGACTACTCTTTTCCCTCGATCTTGACCATCTTCCTGCTTCGGAGGTGGCATAACATTGACCACCGGAGGCCATCTTGCAGGGTCGAAGTTCTCTATCTGCGCCACAGCCTGAACAGGCTCCGGACGCACTTCGGTCGGAACTCGGTCAGTAGTGCCTCGACTCGAAGTTCTTTCCAGGTACTCGCCTCTTAAAGCGAGTATAGATTTACACGCATCAGTCGCGTGACTTCGATTCTAACCATGGACGCAGCAGAAAAAAGGCCTGGGCTTTGCCAGCCGGTTTCCCTAGGTGCCGTCCAGCCGCTGGTCTTGCTTCCTGAAGGTTGCGAAGCCCTTGGGGCAAATTTCTGCTGGGGGTGCAATGTTTAAGACTTCTGAACGAGGATGCTTTTGCCCCCGACTGCCTATCGTACTGAGCTTCGAAGCTAGGCCCCTGCAGTTGTGTTGAAGTCTTCACTTCTAGCTTAACTTCTTGCAGAATCGACGGAGTTGCAGTAGTTCTCCGAAGCCATCCTTCTTCTGACCTCGCATAATCTTCGAAGTAGGACATCAACTGAGCAATAGAAGATATCTGCTTCCAGTGAAGTTTATCAAGGAGGCCTACGTTGGTAACTCCCTCTCGAGCTGCGTCAACTATAGAAGATGTAGTTAACCCTCGAATTTGTGACTTCGTATGGGCGAAGCGCTTGAAATATTGCCTTAAAGTCTCTCCAGGGAGCTGCTTCACCTGGAAAAGACTTCCTGTTGACATTGGGGGTACGAAGGTACCCTAAAATTGCTTATGAACTTCTTCCTTAATTGCTCCCAGGTTCTGATTGACCCTGGTTTCAAAGACCAGAACCACTGTAGCGCCACTCCTTCAAGAGCTAGAGGAAAACATTTGGCCATGGTGTCTCGCACCCCTCCGTTGGCCTCAATTGCTAATGCATAAGAATGGAGAACTCCCCAGGGTCTTCGCTTCTAGCATAATTACAAATCTTCGAAGTTTTAAACTTAGGATCAAAGCGCACTTTCTGCAGCTCTAGATGTAGTGGAGATTCAGTGTCGAAGGACGCATTCTCTGGGGCTTCGGGATAATGAACTTCGTCGTCTTTGGGTACTTCGGGAATGACTGAGGTGGCTTGAGAGTGAAGCCTATCTGCGGCTTCTTGCCGCCACCTTGCTACTTCAGCTTGGAGATTGGCCATTTGAACGGCCATATCGCCAAGACCATCTTCATCTCCTCCGAAGGACCTTCCGGGTCTTGAGAACTGTACGCATCAGTTCAAAGTGGAACTTGAGGTGGAAGAGGAGTTCCGGTTGGCCGAAGTATGGATGGAGTTGGGGGAGGAACTCCGTATGCTCGAGGAAGGGGAATCCCTTCCAGGGTCTGAGGTGGAGGAAAAGTCGAAGGTCCTCCGACTTCAACTGTGTTTGAAAATCTTGCTCCGGAGGTCCGAGGGGACCTCCGAGTAGGACTACCACCTGAACTCCGCTTAGGAGGCATGGTTTGAGAACTTGGTAGAGAACGAAGTTTTTTGGACTAGGTTCCCCACGGACGGTGCCAACTGTTGGCGTAAAAGATTACGCTAACAGGTTTTGAGAGATTAGAAACTAACAAACGAAGTGTTTGTAAGTAAACCGTTTCAAGCCTCCGAGTAGGATAATAGCTCGGAACAGTTCGAAGATGTGTATTGAATAACTCAATATTCGGTCCTCATTACAGGGTGAAACGGGGGGTATTTATAGGCCCAAAAATTAAGGAAAAGACCCTTCTACCCCTCTATTACAACCGACATAGTGGAAACTATTTGGTACCCTTAATAGGGTTAAAATGATAAAAGACTAATCTAATAAGAAAGAAGATAAGTCTTCCATCCTAGCTGGCAAAGAAGCTCTCTGAAGAGTCCATGTTCGAAGATATACTTCGAACTAGCGTTCGCCTTCATTCTTTGAACTTGATCCAATGTACACCTGGAGTTAGACGCTGAAAACCTTTGATTAAATCCCCTGCTATTTGTCTTGTTGTCAGCAATGACTCTGAGGATGAAATATTTTCCCCCAACAATAATCAAGCCGAATATAAAGCTCTTTTGCTAGGACTTGAATTGTTAAGCTCCATGGGTGTTTAATATATTTATACATATTGTGATTCACTATTAGTATTTCAATAGGTAGCTAGACTTGCTCAATGTTTTAATGGTTTGCTAAATAGCTACTTGGATAAATGTCTAGACGTAATTGCTACTCTTGATTATTTTGAAATTTCACGTGTCTAGAGAAGCCAATCCAGTAGAAAATGACTTGCTCAGCAAGCATCTGTTTACCAAATTAAAAGAGGTAAATTTTTTGCACAAAAAAAACGGTGCTTGACTTTATTACATTACACGAGTCAGAACGCATCGGTCTGACTGGCCTAACATGGTCTGGTCCGACCGTCCATGCCAGGTCCGGTCTGACCAGCCCTGTGCCAACCATCCGGCAACAGCCGGTCTGACCGGCCCTCCATAGTCTGGTCTGACCAGCCCCGTGTTAGGAGGATTTAGGACACGGGGGACATGTTGAAATTTATGATTTGAAATCCAATTCGAGAGAGGATTTGGAAAATACTTCATGTAATCATGAGGACAGATTGGAGAATTCCAATTACTCAATATTTGAGAGATCCTAGTAAGCGGGTTGATCGGAAAGTTCGGCAGCAAGCGTTTAAATTTGTATTACTCGACGATGAGTTGTATCGCCGAACTATTGATGTAGTACTTTTAAAGTTCTTAGATGTCGATCAATCTAGAGTCACTACAGGTGAAGTTCATGAGGGACTTTGTGGTACCCATCAGTCGGCCCAAAAAATGAGTTGAATGCTCAAAAGAGCGGGATTTTATTGGCCGACTATGACTGAAGATTATTTTAAGTACTATAGAGGATGTGAAGCTTGTCAAAGGTTTGGTAATATTCAGCTCGTTCCTACATCTTTACTTAATCCTATTATCAAACCATGGTCGTTCCGAGGTTGGGCCTTGGACTTCATTGGCCAAATTTATCCTTCCTCTTCAAAAGGGCATCGGTTTGTGTTGATGGCCATAGATTACTTCACCAAGTGGACCAAGGTCGTGACTCTCAAGAACATGACGCAAAACGAGGTAATGGATTTAATCTTGAAGAATATTATACATAGATTCAGTATTCCCCAAACTCTACTATAGATCAGGGTGCTTCATTTGTTTCTAAAGAAGTATCTGATTTTGCCGAATCTTATGGTATAAAGTTGATAAACTTTTCACCATACTATGCTCAGGCCAATGGTCAGGCCGAGTCTAGTAATAAAACTGTGATTAAGCTCATTAAGAAAAAGATTTAAGAGTTTCCTAGAGGGTGGCATGATGTTCTTTGTGGGGCATTATGGGCATGTAGAGTTGCAAAGCATGGCGCCACCAAGGTAGTCCATATGAGTTGGTGTATGGATAAGAATCCGTTTTACCCGTAGAGGTGAATCTTGGCTCATTAAGGTTGCTTAAGCAAGATGGCTTATCTATCGATGACTATGAAACTCTTTTGAAGGATAATTTGTAAGAGGTGGTCGATAAGAGGTTAAGAGCTCTAGAGGCAATATAAAGAGACAAAAGAAGAGTAGGTAGAGCTTACAATAAGAAAGTGAGAGCAAAATCATTTCATGTTGGTGACTTGGTTTGGAAGACGATTTTGCCTTTAGGCACTAAGAGCCCAAAATTTGGTAAATGGTCGTCTAGTTGGGAAGGTCCTTTTAGAGTTGTTGAAATCGCTATAGGCAATGCATATTTGCTAGGAGTCACTTCAAGGAGAGCGATTTCGTAGGGCATTGAAAGGTAGGTCTTTGAAAAAGTATCTCACAAGTGCGTGGCAAAACACTTCAAGTGTCGAAAGGCCGATATGGAGCATATCGCCCATAACTCGTTGTTCTTTTGGCTCACTAAAGTTTTCCAAAACGCAGGGGCATATGTTGATAGCAAAAAATGGCATTAATTGTCAAAATTGTAAAAATATCCATTTTTTGGTAATTTGGGCGAAAATGTGCCAAGACCTAGCAAAGGTCGGTCCAACCAGTCATGTAGGCCTGGTTTGACCGGCCATATGAGTCGGTTAGACTAGCTGAACCCGAGTCTGACTCTGATTAGCGGATTTCAAGGTATTTTTATCCCTAATTAATTTTGGATGACTTGGAACCCGTGTCTAACTCAGATTAGACCCTAGGCCCTCACGTCCAACCTCTATAAATAGAGGCAAGGCTGATTCAAGGAGGACCCCCCAAAACCCTAATAGATCAAATCTATTATTTCCTTGAATCGTACTTTTACCTTTCAATTTACCTTTCTTGCCCTAGGTTTAATTTAGCACGTACATATTGCTGGTTTGCGCTGGAAACCATCCATCTGCTGCGTCGTAATCACAGTAAGTCCTTGTCGGTGCACTCGTGAATCATCTGTTTCATCCACGTAGAGGATTTTTATCGGTTTATTCGGTTTCTATTGGTAATTCGGTCTGCTGGCTGAATTGCTTTGATCTATTGGTATTTTTTACAGTGTTTTCATCCTATCTTCATCCCCCCTAGAGTTTAAAATCTATATATCACCTTCGAGACGGTCACTGGAGCCCGGAGGACAACCTTCAGAGGCTTGTCGGTCTGACTGACGGCACTCCTCTGGTCTGATCGGACCGTGCTTGCGCGGTCATTTGATGCGTCAGCATGCCTTGGTCTGACCAGAAGTACAAGGCCAGTCCGACCGGATCGCGCACACCGGAGCCTCTCGTTGGAGCACGTTGCGCCAGATTAGTTCACATCGAAGCCTTCGGTTTGACCGGGGTTGAACCCACAGTCTGACCAACCCTGCATACTAGAGCCTAGTGCCGGAACCCTTCACACTGGAGGCCACTTCGCGTCGGAGCCCCTTCAGAACATTTGGCCATCTGCGGTCTGATCGGAGGTATTCCCTCAGTTCGACTGGTCGAAGGCTAGAAGCCACCCCTTCACGTCGGAGGATTCCCTTCGGCTGAACACTTCACACCGCCGGTCTGACCGGTGGTATAGCTTCGGTCCAACCGGCATACCTCGGCCGGTCTGACCGCCAGGACCCCTTCGGTTGAACCAGCCCTGTTTGGCCGGTTTAATTACTTTTTTCTCACACATTGATTAATTGAATAATTTTAATTGATATTATTTGATTGCCTGGCGACTCCAGTTATTCCCTTACCACTGTTTAAGGGTCGTTGAAACAGCGATGTCGGTGTTGTGTTACGCTTAGGGGTTTACCCCTAAGTATCCGCACATTTTTGGATTGTCAGATCGGCGTCCGTGTGTTTGGCGCTTTGTCGTCAGATTTTAGCGTCAACATATATGTTTGAGAGTGTATAATGTATTTTGGCTTGCAATTTTTGTATACAATTTTCTATTATACTTCTTTGGCAGTATATGTATATGTTTGAGAATGTATATATTTGACTACACCTTTGAGTGTAAGCAATGATAGATTCTTTAAAATTGTATGAGCTTTTGACTTCTTGATACTAGTGTAATAGGATTATGTTATCCTTCCACCTCCACCCATCCATCCGCATATGCTCATATTGATACATTCAAAATATTCAATTTTTTATTAGGATTTACACGAGTATTATTGTACTTTTTTATCGTTATCAAATATAACATAGACTAGGGACATGGCAAGCCTCCCAAGTAATCAACGGGGCAATGTTTTTTCAGCAGTAGGTGGATCTCTATGGTACCAATTTATGTTCTTGATAGTTATCCATAAAGATCAATCATCTAGTCAATGGTGAGTGTCACCACATTTATACATTGTACATTACATATTATGTTTATGTGCTAATAAAACTAACAAACTGATGTGAAATTATCTTACTATTGTAGTTTCTATCAAAAACTTTAGCGATATCAATAACATTGACGTTTATGGCACCCTTAAGATATTAACAAGAGATGAGTGCACCAATGAATTTGAGGTTGCAAGTTGTGAAGGCAGAGTTTGCCTCCACAAAGGATGGCCCACATTTAGTAAAAGAGTCGTCCTAATGAAAGTTACCTAGAGGGGGTGAATAGGTAATCTAAAATTTTCTTGTGGAAAAAGATAGTTTTGAAAATTTCCTAGATAGGAAGTTCTAGATGGGAATCGGAAATTTCGGTTCATCAGAGGTTTGTAAAACTTATGGTAACCGAAAGTTCTGATTACAAACCAGAAGTTCTAGTTGGCCCAGAAAAATAAAAAAAATTAACTCATGAAAAAATGTAAATGAATAGAAGTGTGTGCAATGATATCAAAAACAACTTTTACAAAATGAGATGCTCTAAAACTATTCTAGCTAATAGATCAGGCAAGAATTTAGTGCGACCTAGCAACAACAGTAAGAACACAAAGAGCACACAATGTATTTCCCAAAGTTCGGATCCACCGATCCTACGTCTCCGGTGAGGGACCTCAATAGACCGGATCTCTTTCAATCCTTTTCCTCACCAAGTCTTAGTCGACGCTAAACTTGGATTTTCTCCTTGGTATAACTTCTCCGGACAAACACAATCTTCTTGGATGCTCATGGAGTGACTCGTAGCCATCTAGGAGGTGGAACGTCCTAGAGCAATAAATGTGTTTAAAAGCTTTGCCAGCTCAAATCTTTGTGCTCAAAGATTTTCAATAAATGCAACCAAATTAACCACCCAAAATATTTTCAAAATATGCAGTAACAAAATCAAAAAAAGATTTCAAATAAACTCTCAAATCGAATAGCAATGATTTGCTCTAGATCTAGACTTGAATGAGAGAGTTCTAGGGTTTGGTTGAACAGTGTATTCTGTTTATGGTTTCGCTGAGGTTACTGTTCAAAATGGGTTGAGGTGGTATTTATATTCCGCATTCTAAAAATGACTGCTTGAAGACATTTATGTGAACGTCAATCGAAAGTTCTGGTTGGGAACCAAAAGTTCTGGCCCAAAAAATAATTTAAACACAAGGGTCTAATCAGAAGTTCTTATTTTGAACTAGAAGTTTCGTCCCAAAATAAAATCCATATGGAAGTGTCTAATCGGAAGTTCCGACCCAAATTAAAATTCATTCAGAATGACCCAATTAGAATATTTGGTTCTGATCCAGAAGTTATGGAGCAAAATAATATGGATACAGAAGGGTCTAATCAGAAGTTCTGGTTTGAAACTTGAAGTTCTGATTGCACTGAAAAAGCAGAACTGAGTTTAAATTGATTGAAAAAGCTTTCAAAAAAACTTTCTTTTATCCCAATGTTTTGAAACAAAACCCAACGTATCCCTCTTAAAGGTACGACGACCCTAGACTCAATTTCAAAATAAAACTAACAATTTAACCTTCGACTCTTTGAGCTTATTTTAGGACTAAATGGATCTTTTCTCCAAATTTGTTTCAACTGATTTTCCATTTCTTGTGAAATCTTTGCATACATTTCATCAATATGATTAGTAGCTTTCAATCATTATTATCATTAATACACCAAAATTAATTAGGGGTCTAGATGCACCTTGATGCACTTTCACCTAACACAAGGGGACTATATGGTAATAACAATGAAACATGTCTCATTGATTGTTATGGACAAATTTTACACTAACTTTGATGATCAGAAGATCACAATAGCTATAAAAGTGGAAGACAACGATGACGATATCTATAGTAAACTAACATTACTTACTAGACATGCATATTTTATTTCTATACATAAATTGGTTTTCTATAATGACGGGTGAGGGTCCCATCAATGCTCTAAAGAAGGGAAAACAAATAGCCAAAGAGCGTGACATCGACCAAATGGACCAACTGAAGAACTATTATTTTGGAAATCATATAGATGTGACTCTAGCAAAGAATGCTCTTTTGCAATATATATCGGCTAATCTATCCTCTGGGGCTCACTTGTATGTATGCACAATAAATCCTCGATAGTCAACAAGAAATCGATGGTATAATTTGCATATATCATAATTGCAAACATTTATATATTAACACTTGCTTCATCTAACTAGTTACCAACCTATTTTATTCATAACAGTAATATTTAAGGCAATACTATGATAAGTACATCACGCTTCACCTACACCAATAGAACTCATAGATCTAAGTAACAGTGGTAGGTAGCACAACAGTCCCATGTACATTGCATAAGTTAATATATGGACGGTGCTATATGACGACTAGTTTTGGTCGATTTTAAGTCAAAGATTTAGTTGCCGGCACGGTATGTGTTTTTTATTTTCATATCAATAATGGTGTAGTGGAGGCTTGAGAAACATAGTGAGGTGTGCCACTAGTGTTCAAAGGAATGATGAGTGATTGACAGGTTGAGTTCATGAGTTGAGTCTAGATGTACTAGAGTTGGTGTGTGTGTCTGTGTTTGTCTCGTGTGTGCAAGTTTGAGTTACTCATCAACTGTCGATGGCACGGGATCAGGGTTAGATGGGAGTCTAATGCCAGATGGTCGAGGGTGTCAGTCGAAGTTGAGAGTGGACTCAGATGTATGCATGGAGGTCAAACGGGACGTCGAGTTAGAGATTGATCGAGACGAAGCGTCGTTCGAGTTAGTGAAAGGGAAGCCAGTGCAAGTGACAAGGTGGCTCAAGGGATCGAGAGCGGGAGAGACTTGCTGGCGGTCGAGTTCGTGGACTAACGACGGGCGTCGACGATCGGGAGAGGCTTTGTCGGTTTTTGCTGAAAACCGTCGAAACTTTAAACATTTTTACTATTTCAATAAAATAGTATCAAGTTTTAGTTTAAATTTTTAGTGTCATAGTGTATCCTTTTTGTATATTTTTTTGAGTATGTTTACTCTGAAAATATATGAAAAAAAGAGGTGAAGTGTAATTTTTGTTTTCAGTTTTAACAGTTTTTTTCAGAATTGTAATTTGAGTCTTTCTAGGGGGCTAAGTGTAAAAGTGGCCTTCTAGAAACATGGGTAGGTGGGATATTTTATCCCCCTGCTGCTGGCTGAACAGATGAAGGAATTCAATCAGAACTTTCTAGCATTCGAGATAGAACAAAAAATTGTGCAGCATTTTGAAGTGAATCTCCAGAAAATTTCCTAAGCGATGAACTCTGGTTGTGAATAGTAAGGCACTGAGTTTTCGGTCCGGCTACAGATCCTGTGCTGACAAGCTCCTGTTCATCGTAAGGTGCGAGTTGATTTCAAGTGTTTAATCCAGTAAGTTCTCATCCCTTGCTTCTGAAAATTTTTGTGATGACTTGATTGGTGATTTCTATGTGAGTATTCATTGAGGTTTTTATAATTTGTGTGCCGATCACGATGAATTATTGAACCTAGTTGTCTGATTTGAGTAATACATGTTCTAGGCTTTGTGCTGAATGTTTTTAGTTCATGTGATCCATGAGATAAGTACTGCTTCTAATTGATTCTGTGTTTGTGTATGTAAAGGAAGGCCTAATAGGTTGTTCTGTATTTTGTGTCTAGTTTAATCATCAAACTACTGGTATTATTTTTCTTATAAGATCAGTTTGAGTTCTCTTCAGAAATCCTGTGTGCTAAGACTGAAGTGATTCTTTGATTTGTCTTTGGACAAGAGTTCATGTTATGTGATCAACATTTGGTCCTGTTAGACTGTGATTTGTTTCAAGACATTTTGATCTGTTCACCCATGCTGAAGTAATATGTCTTGAAGGTTTTTCAGTAAACTGGTTTCTTCAGTTCTGTTTTAGATCTGAACAGGTTCAGAGTAAATCAGTGTACTGTTTTTGCTACAAGTTGCTGAAACAAACCAATTGTTCATCTTAAGTTTCAGTTTGTAGTCAGGCTAGTATTCTAAAAAAATCAGTACTGGTTTAGTTGTTTCAATACTAGAATCTGCTCACTGATTTGTATCCAATTAAGTATCAAAATTGTTTCTGATTTGGAGATTGTTTCCTAGTGTATTCCATGAAGTATTTGTTTTGTTACATTTTTAGAATTCATCCTGTTGTGGCTGGGTGAGCTCTTGTGATATGTGCTGGTATCAACTGATCATGTTAGTTCTGTCTATTCCAGAACTTGAGTTATAAATCAAAGTCTGTGTTGATTAGCTTTCCTAGTCCTTTTCCTTGAGATGTATTCAGTGAGGAGTTTGTTTGTTCTGAAAATAGTTTGTCTAGGCACTTGTCGGTATTGATACAGTAATTACCTTGTCCTGTACATATTGATGTGTTGAATGCATTTCAGATGTTCTGATTTTGATGTATCACATATTTGAAAATCCTGAATCCAGTGAGATTGATAAATTTTGAAGGTTGTATGCTGAAAATTGAAAATAGGCAAAGAATCCTTTGTGCTCATGTTTAGAAATAGTATATGCTGAATTGTTTCAGATTTGCTACAGTGCAGTGATTATAGATTTCTGTTTTCAGCAAATATTTCTCCATTGTACTGCTCTGTGTCAGTTGTACTGATTTTTCAATTGTTCTGTTTTGAAGCTTGCAAATTGTATCACAACAAGGATAATGAACATTTGTGAAAATTGTTATTACTAAAGTTCAGAAGTTCAGGAATTTCCTTTGAGTTAGAATTGAAACAAATTGATTCACTTCTACGAACTTGAATTGATCTTGTGGTTGAGTGTTTTTGATTTGTGTTGATTAAAAATCTTGAAACAAATCTGTTTTGGGTTATTGAACCTAGTTGAGCTCAAATTTGGACTAATCGGTTTAAAACTTGAAATTGAGTGTTTAGAGGTGCGTTGGGTGATTTGAGTAGGCCATCACTTTTGAAAAGAAAGTGTCGAGGCGCCTATTCACCCCCCTCTAGTCGCCATTCCGATCCCACAAGGCTTTTATGTATGTGTTGTAATTTATCATGTACATTTCTCTATTATGTATGTGTTGTAAGAACAATGTCAGATTTCAAACTTATAGAAACATTTATGTAAATATGTTCTGATATTTTAAGTTAATATATGTTATATTGATTTCATTTGAGATTGTTCGTGTAATACGATATATGTTATGCAAATGAATTTATTATACACTACAAGAAATATGACCGTCTATGACATTTAGTTGTTGTCATAAAGAGGGAGTTTTATGTCATCGAGGATAATTTGTGATGATGCGGTGACAAAAAAATTGATTGTCACAGAAGATGTGTCTCTAAATGGCTTCCGTGACAAACAAGTGAAAAACGTCACCGATTTATGACAATACAAATCATCACAATTTGATCAAATAATGTCACAAATCATTTGTTTGCCTGTTGCCACATGTCAGGTGACCAGGCAGGATGACTGGACGTATGACGTGGCATATGACGAGGATTATGACATGGCATATGACGTGGCATGGATCAAATTACTTTGGGCCAGACCAATTTAGGTCTGTTTTCAAATGGGTCACGCACATTTTGAGAGCTGATTCTAATCGGGCCATGCCTATTTCATAGGTAGTTTGGTTTGGGCTAGGCCCATTTTAAAAGCAAATTCAGTGGTGGGTACAAAAAAATTTTGCAAATATGTCTAGGCCCATTTTGCTTCAGTTTTGAGTGAGGTTGAATTCGGGCTAGGCTGAATTTAAAGCAACATCACATATCCATTTACAACTGTTAGAGATATACTGTATAGTATAGGGGTTTATTTGTAAATCTTCTCTTCTCTTGTACTATTGCCCTTTGGGCCCTTCTCTTGTATACATTGCCCTTTGGGCCCCTTGGTAATACATCTGGACTTTTCCTAACATGGTATAGAGCAAGTGTTTCCTTCCCTCTCCCCTTCCTCCAGATCCAGCCACCGACGCCTGCGCCCGCGCCGGCGTGTCCTCACGCCGCCGCCTGTCTGCCCGCGCGAGCTCGCGCCGCCGCACCCGCGCTTGCGTGTGCTGTCGTGCCTGCGCCTGCTCACGCTACCGCGCCTGCGCCCGGGCCTGCTCGTGCCGCCACTCGTCGCGGCCGCGTCCGGGCCTACTCGCGCCGCCGCACATCGCGCCCGCGCCTGGCGCCGCCGCGTGTCGGCCCATCCTCCAGCGCGGACCCACGCCCGAGCCTCGCCGCCTCCCATGCCACCGGGACTCCTCACCGACCCACCCCCCCTTCTGCCTTCCGGATTGTAAAAAAACAGAGGCAAGGGTTCCTCACCATGGCTGCTATTCATCCTCCCGTTGCTGCACCGCTTCCGAATGTCACCTTTGATGGCACCAACTTTCGGGAGTGGTCCACGATGCTTCGTGTGTGCCTTGACAGTCAGCCGTTGTGGGGACATCTCACTGGCCACTCTCCTCTCCCTCTTGTCCCGATTCATCCTATTGAGCCTACTACCAAGGCATATGGTGCTCCACCTTCTGATGAGGATCAGGTGGCCTATACTGCGGCTAGTGAGCAGTACATGTTTGATCTTAGTGACTATGAGGATTGGAGTGCTGCGGAGGCTCATGCTGCTCAGATCCTCCTTGGCAGTATGAAGATTGAGTTTGCTATGGATCTTGCCTCCTTGCCTTTCGCTCAGGCGATGTGGGAGCGTGCGACAAGTCTCTACCAGCTGAGCAGCCACGCCCTCTACATCTCCACCTTGGAGCTTGCCAGCTCCATTCGACAGCAGGACTCCTCTGTCGATGCCTTCAACCGCCAGCTGACTGACGTGTGGCGTCAGCTTGACTCACTCGCACCGGCTTACTGTCGGGTGTGTGACTGCTGTTGTCTTTGCCAGCAGCATGATAGTGTTCTTCGCCTCCACGATTTCCTCAGCCATTTGTGTCCGGAGTTCGAGCAGCTTCGGGCCCAGCTTCTAGCTCGATCTCCTCTGCCATCCTTGGTTGAGGCGGTCACCTTGGCTCGGGCGGAGGAGATCCGTCTTCATGGTGTGCTTTCATCCTCCGCCACTGTACGGGTTGTTTCGACTGGTTCGACTTCCTTGACACCTGCTTTAGCCCCGTCCTCTACATCGACCTCAGCTCCAGGGCATGATACTCAGGGTGGCACAGCAGCCGCTCTCTTCTGTCAGCTACTGCAAGTCCTAAGACTCATGAGATTGAGCAGTGTCGGAGGTGGCCCTCCCGCCGAAGGGGAGGCTCGAGTTCCTCAGGTGGTTCTCGGGGTTCTTCTTCTCAAGTCGCCTCCGGATTGGGTCCTTGAGCTCACCAGATGGATGGATCAGTTTGGAGCCTCGTGTCGGCTCTTCGAATCCATCCGTGGTATCTTCTGCCACCGCTCAGTCTCCTCAGCCACCACAGCCAGGTACTCAGTCACCTTGGATTCTTGATTCGGCGCTTCTTTTCACATGACACATGACTCTACTCATCTTGGTTCAATGAGTTCACTTCCTTTTCCTGTGTCTGTTAAGACAGCTGATGGTACTCCACTTCTTGTTATTCACATGGCACTCTTAGCACTTCCCATTTTCATGTACCATCTAGTTTCTCATGTACCTCAGCTTCATTTGCAGCTTTTTTCTGCTGGTCAGATTACTGATCATGGTTGTCGTATCATTCTTGATTCTGACTTTTGTTCTGTTCAGGATCGTCGCATCGGGACCCTGGTTGGTTCTGTCCGCCGGCTCCAGTGATCCTCCTCGCCTCTGGGAGCTTGACTGGCTACATCTTCCTCTCATTTCTACTTCGTGCTTGCTCGACTCCTACTACTGATGCCACCTCTTTTGTCGTCTCTGCCTCCATCAGCTTTTCTTAGTGGCATCATCATCTAGGTCACATGTGTGGGTCCCGTTTGTCATCTCTTGTTACTAGTGGAGTTCTTGGGAAGGTTTCTGGCGATACCTCCCTCCCTTGTATGGGTTGTACACTTGGCAAGCAGATACAGCTCCCGTATTCTGCTAGTTAGACAGTGTCCACTAGACCTTTTGATCTCATTCACTCTGATGTATGGGGCCCTGCTCCCTTCGTTTCGAAAGGGGGACATAGATATTATGTGATCTTTATTGATGATTTCTCTCGTTTCACATGGATATATTTCTTGGAGTCTCGTGCTTAGGTGCTTACTGCCTATCAGGCCTTTGCTACGATGGTTCAGTACTCAGTTTGACTCTTCCATTCGTGTTTTTCGTGCTGACTCTGTTGGCGAGTATTTATCTCGTTCTCTTCGTCAGTTTCTTTCTGAGTAGGGCACTCTTCCTCAGTATTCGTGCACTGGTGCTCATGCTCAAAACGGTGTGGCAGAGCGTAAGCATCGACACCTTCTTGAGACTGCTCGCGCACTGTTACTTGCCTCCTCTATTCCTCCTCAGTTCTAGGCTGAAGCTATATCTACTAGCTGTTTCTCTTGTGAACATTCAGCCCTCTGTAACTCTTCATGGTGTCACTCCACTTGAGAGTCTCTTTGGTCAGGCCACCTCAGTATAGTCACCTTCGTTCTTTTGGTTGTGTTGCCTTTGTTCTTCTCCAGCCTCGTGAGAGGACCAAGCTCTCAGCACAGTCAGTCCGGTGTGTCTTCCTTGGGTATGACTCTGAGTGTAAGGGATATCGTTGTTGGGATCCGATTGCTCGTCGCATTCGGGTTTCCTGTGATGTTACATTTGATGAGTCTCGTCCTTTTTTCTCTGATGCTCACTCCTCTCATGAGTCGGTTGATTTTCTTGACTTAGATTGCCTTTCGTGTGACTCTTTTTCCATTGTGTCTCCACCACCATCACTACCAGTGTCATCATCCCCTCCTTCACCACCACTATCCGCTTCACCACCTCCTTCTCCATCTCTACCTCCACGTCCTCCCATTCTCTATCACTATACTCGCCGTCCACGTCCTTCACCACCTTCCACCTCTTATTTCCCTGTGCCTCATGAGTCCTCATACTCTGCACTCTCTCTTGCTGAGCCTTCCACATATCGAGATGTTGTTACTCATCCTGAGTGGCAGTTTGCTATGGCTGAGGAGATTGCTGCTCTTGAGCATACCGGCACTTGGGATCTTGTCCCTCGTCCTCCTTCTGCTGTTCCGATCTCATGCAAGTGGGTCTACAAGATTAAGACTCGCTCTGATGGATCTCTTGAGCGCTATAAAGCGTGTCTTGTTGCTCGTGGTTTTCAGCAAGAGTATGGTCGTGACTATGAGGAGACCTTTGCTCCTGTTGCGCATAGGACCACCATTCATACTCTTATTGTGGTGGCCTCTGTTCGTCGGTGGACTATCTCTCAGCTTGATGTGAAGAATGCATTTCTTCACGGTGAGCTGCATGAGGAGGTCTATATGCACCCACCTCCTGGCTATCCTGTTCCCGATGGTCATGTTTGTCATCTTCGCCGATCTCTCTATGGCTTCAAGCAAGCCCCTCGTGCTTGGTTTGAGTGTTTTACCTCGGTTGTCACTGCTGCTAGGTTTTGTTGCTAGTCAGCATGATCCTGCTCTTTTTGTTCACACTTCCCCCGCGGTCGTACTCTTATTCTTCTCTATGTGGATGATATGCTCATCACGGAGGATGATTCTAGTATATTGCCTTTGTTAAGGCTCGTCTCAGTGAGCAGTTTCACATGTCCGACTTAGGTCCTCTTTGCTACTTTCTTGGGATTGAGGTCACATCCACACCTGACGGCTACTACCTCTCCCAGAGGAAGTACATTCATGATCTTCTTGATCGTTCGGGTATTACTGATCACCGCTCTGTGGACACTCCTATGGAGCTTCACACTCATCTTCGTGCCACCGACGGTGTTCCTCTTGAGGATCCCACTCGCTATCGTCACCTCATCGGTAGTCTTGTCTATCTTGGCATCACTCGTCTTGACATTTCTTATGCCGTTCACATCCTGAGTCAGTTTATGTCCACTCCCACTAGTGTCCACTTCAGTCATCTCCTTCAGCGTCCTTCGATACCTTCGTGGCACTATCGATCATTGTTTGTTTTTCTCTAGTTCCAGCTCCCTTCAGCTCCACGCTTACTCTGATGCTACTTGGGGTTCTGATCCTTCAGACTTTAAGTCCCTATCTACTTATTGTGTCTTCCTTGGTTCCTCCTTGATTGCTTGGAAGACCAAGAAGCAGACTGTTGTTTCTCGCTCTAGTGCTGAGGCTGAGCTGCGTGCTTTGGCTCATGTACTGTTGAGGTGACTTGGCTACGGTGGCTCCTGGCTGAGTTTGGTGTTGCTCTCTCCTCCCCTACGCATGTGCACTGTGAAAGTACCAGTGCTATCAGTATTTCTCAGGACCCAGTGAAGCATGAGCTCACCAAACACGTTGGGATTGATTGCTTCTATGTTAGGTCGGCTGTCCAGAACAAGATAGTTGCTCTTCAGTATGTGCCCTCGGAGATTCAGCTTGCCGACTTGCTTACCAAGGCCCATACTCGAGCTCAGCATTGTTTTCTTCTTTCCAAGCTCAATGTCGTTGATCCACCTTGAGCTTGAGGAGGGTGTTAGAGATATACTGTATAGTATAGGGGTTTATTTGTAAATCTTCTCTTCTCTTGTACTATTGCCCTTTGGGCCCTTCTCTTGTATACATTGCCCTTTGGGCCCCTTGGTAATACATCTGGATTTTCCTAACAACAACATCACATATTTTCAATTTACAACATCCCTAAATTGACATCATATATTAAGAGAAACAATTATGTGCACGGCCAGCCCATCCACCACCTTCGTGACCTTTATTTACATTCAAATAAGCCCAGAATTAGTTATCAGAACACTGATCGTCCTTGATCCAATCACACTAGCATTTCAAATTCAATAAAGCAAACCTTATTAAAATGATCGTGCAGCCTATTTCCAAGGCCAAAGACGGCGTACTTAAGATCCTTAAGCCAAACTTCCCTTTCCTTTCCATGCTTCAATGTTAAGGATTAATAAAGAGATAATAATGATGCTACAGGGAGTTGAGCACAAGTGAACAACACGACGAGTCAAGGACTTCACATACCTCGGTGAACCATTTGTAGAATCTTGCAGTGTCAGTTGGCTCCACATCCCCATATCTACACCCACCAAACATAATTAGCTGCGGAGGTCATGAAATTTGATAAACGAATATAACTACAAGTGGTATCTGTACATAACTGATAAAAGGATTTTTTCTGATGTTGCTCAAATTCTAAATAAGGAAAAAGATCCACTCAAAGTCAGCAACATTCAGATCGGGGCGGATTGGATCAAGCATACTCTCCTGTGCATCGGACATGTTTCGGTGCATTGGGTCCAGATAAATCTTGCATATAAATCATGTATTGATGGGTAGTCATTGAGCATCAGCATGTCCAGCCTTTTTTGCTGGAGAGGTGTGGGCAATAAACTATTAAACACACGACAGAGCCAACATGACACCGAACTCTGGCAGAGAACAACCATGGATAGAGAAGTTGAAAACTAAGTCAAATTGGTACAAGAAAATATCCTAAAGGAAGGGTGTCTATAACATCTCTTGATGTATTCCCTTCAAATAATTAATGAATTGTTTTGCAGTCTTCCATTTATATGATTCCAGAAGACACAAATAGTATACTCAACAAGGACATAATAACAGAAGCATGACAAACTGTCCTCAGATTTATTTGAAATAAAACCTGGCAATATAGGACAGGGGAATTTCTGGAAGGGCAAACATGGCAGTTGGGGTCTAGGGAATTAACAAGCTCAAAAGAACAAGAATATGGGTAGCAGATCATGCAAGTAGAATGTATTTTGATAAATACGATGCAGTGAGCCAACTTTTCTGGAAATAAGAACCACCATTTGTTGACACTAAAATCTACCGACCAAGTGCCAAACAACACTGATGTCGATTCGGCGATCCAAAAACACGTAGACGCTTAGGGGTGTCTCACTAAACGTCACACGACGCCGACACCGCGTTCCGACGATCCTTGACCGTGACAAGAGAGTGTATGGGTGGAGTCGCTAGGCAATTGAACCACACCACAAAGATGTGATACAACTAGCCGAAGTGTGAAGGGAGCAGTCAGACCGGCCAAGGCAGGCCGGTCAAATCGGTAATAGGCTGGCGGTCAGACCGATAGGTGCCGGCATGGCCTGATCACACTGAGTAATTACCGTGACGGCTATTGCCGGCATGATCCGATGAGACCGTCCTGTCACCGTCAATCAGACCGAAGTAGTGGACATCGGTCGCCTTGAGTCGCCGGCATGCGCGATGACAGTGCTGGCATGGTCCGGTCAGACCGACAGGTAGCCATCGGTAAGACTGACAGTTGGGGCAATGACAACCCCAAGTCCCCAACGATCGTCCTGTTGGTGGTTGCTCACTGCAAGGCTTATTGGTGATGAAGATGGACTCCTCTGCCTCTGCAAAACACCAAGGATCAGAAGTAATTCGGCCTAGGGACCAAAATACCCATAAAACCAATAAAAACCCATTACAGGGGTTGAATGGATGATTCACAAGCGAATCGATAAGGATTACCGTGATTACAATGCGATGGATGAATGGTTTACAGAGCAAACCAACAAAGATGCATGTGCTATCTCTAAACCTAGGGCAAGGAAGTAGTAGATTGAAAATAGAACGATTCTAAGGGGTAGTTGATTAGATTGATTTGAAATTGGATGTCCCGTTGAATTGGCATTGCCCCTATATTTATAGGGGTAGTCTTGTCATTCCTAGGCTTGACTCTTACTCTAATTTTATTATGAGACGAATCCAAGTTGTTAAAAATTAGTTAGAGATCAAAACATCCCGAAACTAATAAAAACAGCTCGGACTCGGACTGGCCGGTCTGACCAGACCTACATGGCCATGTCTGACCGGGCCTAGTTTGGTCAGACCGAAGTGGCAATATCAGTCAGACCGGCCTATGCCAGGAAATTGCATATTTTTGGTCAAACATATACTAATTTTACCAATTTGACAATTTTGACCATTAATGCCATTTTTTCTTATGAACAAATGCCCCCTATATTTTGGCAAACTAGTGAGCCAAAAGCACTATGGGCTAAGGGCAGTTATACTTCATATCGGCCTTACGACACCTCAAGCATCTTGCCACACACTTGGAAAATACTTTTTTATATATCTACCATTTATAGCTCTGCGAAATCTCTCTCCTTGCAAAGACTCTAACAAATATGCATTATCTGGAGCGATTTCAACAACTTTGAAAGGACCCTCCCAACTAGGTGACCATTTACCAAACTTTGGACTTTTGGTGCCTAAAGGCAAAATCGTCTTCCAAACTAAGTCACCAACTTGAAACGATTTTTCTTTCATTTTCTTATTATAAGCTTTAGCTACTCTCTGCTTGTCTCTTTCTATTGCCTCTAGAGCTCTCAATCTCTTATTGGTCATTTCCTCCACATTATCCTTCAAGAGGAATTGATAATCACCGACCGATAAGCCATCTTGCTTAAGTAACCTCAAAAAGCCAAGATTTACCTCTACCGGTAAAATGGTTTCATGTCCATACACCAACTCATATGGACTTACCTTTGTAGCACCGTGCTTCACTATTCTGCATGCTCATAACGCCTCAGAAAGCACTTCATGCCACCTCCTAGGAAACTCCTCAATCTTCTTCTTAATGAGCTTAATCATAATCTTATTACTAGACTCGGCCTGACCATTGGCCTGAGCATAGTATGTCAAGGAGTTTATCAACTTTATACCAAAAGATTTGGAAAAATCACGTACCTCTTTAGAGACAAATAAAGCACCCTGATCTGTAGTAAGAGTTTGAGGAATACCGAATCTATGTATAATGTGCTTTAAGATGAAATCGATTACCTCGTTATGAGTCATATTCTTGAGAGGCATGACCTCGGTCCACTTGGTGAAGTAATCTGTAGCCATCAACACGAAACGATGTCCTTTTGAAGATGGAGGATGAATTTGGCTGATGAAGGCCAAGCCCCAACCTCGGAACGACCATGGTTTGATAATAGGATTGAGAAATGATGCAGGAGCAATCTGAATATTACCAAACCTCTAACATGCTTCACACCCTCTATAGTATCTAAAACATTCCTCAGTCATAGTCAGCCAATAAAAACCCACTCTTTTGAGTATCCAATTAATCTTCTGAGCCGACTGATGAGTACCGCAAACTCCTTCATGGATTTCACCCATAGCAACTTTAGATTAATCAGCATTCAAACTTTTCAACAACACTCCATCAATTGTTCGGCGATACATCTCATCATCAAGCAACACAAATTTAAATGCTTGCCGCCGAACTTTCTGATCAACCTTTTGACTAGGATCTCTCAAATATTGAACAATTGGAGCTCTCCAATCATCTACATGATTTTCAGAAGTGCTCACCAAATCTTTCCTCAAATTGGCGTTTAACATAGAAATTTCAATTTACCCCTGAGCCCTGGACCTATCTAGCACAAGTCGGTCAGACCGGCCATGGTAGGCCGGTCAGACCAACCGTTGTGGGACGACCGACACAGAATGGTTAGACCGGTCTGGCATGGATGGTCAGACCGACTGGACACCTACGGTCGGACCAGCCTACCAAGGCCGGTCAGACCGAAGTAGCTTGACTCGCGTGGTATAAATTTTTTATGCATCTGTTTTTCTTGTGCGAAAAATTTGCCTCTTTTGATTTGATAACTAGATGCTTGCTGAGCCAAATCATTTGCTATTGAGTTGGCTTCACTAGACAAATGAGAGATTTCAAAATCATCAAAAGTACCAATTATGTATATACATTTGTCCAAATAGCTATTTAATACAGCATTGAAGCATTAAGCATCTTTAGCTATTTATTGTACAACTAATGGAGAATCACCATATGCACGAACATGTTTAACACCCATGGAGTCTAAAATTTCAAGTCCTAGCAAAAGAGCTTTGTATTCGGTTTGATTATTAGTGCAAGGGAATTCTAAACGGGCCGAGGTCTCGAAACTCATACTACTAGGTGATATGAGTACCACTCCAACACCTTGGCCATTTTTTCAAGCCGAACCATCAAAGTAAAGTTTCCATGACACTACTTCAACTAGAGTAGTGTCACTACTCCAATTGACATCTACATGGTGATATAAAGTTTGCGACAATCTAGCCTTTCATAGCTTTCAAGCAGGGTTCATAAGACAAATCATATTCAATTAAAGCATAAGCCCAATTTTTGATTCTCCCACTCAGAATCGGCTTTTGCAACATGTATTTTATAACATTGATTTGACAAGTAACAATACATGTGCAAGATAAAAGATAGTGGCGAACTTTGGTACATGCATAATAAAGGGATAAACATAAACGCTCTAAAAATACGTACCTCATCTCGGCATCCAACAGGCGGTGACTCAAGAACATGATGATGTACTCCTTCCCTTCGACCTCCTGAGTCAACACGGCTCCTATCACGCTATCTTATGTTGCAACGTACAACTGAAATGGAATTCTGCCTTTTAGTGCTCTTACCACATGTGGTGATGACAAACAATTCTTGATTTGATTAAAGTCATGTTGTTGACTCACCCCCTAAGTGAAGTCGGCTTCGTTCTTTAGCCGAAGTATAGGGACAAACGCATCAATCTTGCCAAATAAGTTAGATATGAAGCGGCACAAATAATTTACCTTTCCTAGCAGTTTCTGCACATATCTCTTACATGTTGGTGCTTCAAATTCTCTAATCTTCTCAAATCTCTTAGGATCAATCTCAATACCCCTCTCATGAATCATGAATCCTAATAACTTACCCGTCGACATGCCAGAAGCACACTTGAGTGGGTTCATTTTCAAGCCATACTAACGCATTCTCTCAAAAGCAACTCTCAAATTAGCTAAATGGTTACCCATAGCATACGATTTGACTACATCATCATCTATGTAGACTTCTAGCATAACTCCTAGAAAGTCGTGGAAGATCAAATTCATTGCTTGTTGATATGTGGTACCAGCATTCTTCAAGCCAAAAGTCATCACTACCCACTCAAACAAGCCAAAAAAACTAGGTCATCTAAAGGTCATTTTGTAAACATCTTCTTCAGTCATGAACGTTTGATTGTAACCAGCATTACCATAAAGAAAACTTAGTACCTTGTGTCCTGAAGCATCGTCGATCAATATGTCGGCTATCGGCATGGGGTACTCGTCCTTTCGAGTGGCCT
This sequence comes from Zizania palustris, assembly GCA_019279435.1. NCBI lineage: Eukaryota > Viridiplantae > Streptophyta > Magnoliopsida > Poales > Poaceae > Zizania > Zizania palustris. Next base: position 14,243,146 of record JAAALK010000285.1, on the reverse strand, counting down.
TGTTCAAGTCCCTGAAATCAATACACACACGAATCTTTCCACTCCCTTTTTTTCAACAGGTACAATGTTGGCAACCCATTCAGCATACCTTCATGGCCTAATAAACTCAGCCTTGAGTAATCGTTCTATCTCTTCTTTAAATCGGTCATACACGGCCGAATTAAAGCAACGAGGAGGATATTTATGAGGCCTAAACCTGGGTTTGATAGGCAATTGATGCTCCACGAGCTTATGGCTAAGTCCGGACATCTTTCTATACTTCCATGCGAAACAATAAATATACGACCGAAGTAATTTTACTACTTCAGCCTTATCACTGGCTTGTAAGTTCTGATTTATAAAATTCGACCTTGGAACACTAGCATCTCCTATGTCTACCTCTTCTAAAGGGTCAGCTGAAGCAAAACCTTGACCTAACTTCTCTACTTCACTAAAATCTTCAATGGCTTTAGCGATACCGTCTTTAGAAGACCGATATTGCTCTACACGATATTTTAGCCAATCAAGATTGCTTCTACCTAACATGACAACTAGTTTAGAGACAGTCGAGCTACACCAGCCGACTTTACATAAATTGGAACAAACCTTTCCTCAGACACACTGACAAAACCAAAGTCTAAGAGGTCCATACTTGACAAGCAATCTACCTTATCATGGATGGCGTCTATGGACACATCGGCCAAATCAACATAGGCCGAAGTGTCAACTGGTACAACTTCCACGTCTTCGCCATCCCACTGGATCAAACACTGACACATGGTAGAAGGAATAAAGTAATTCACATGAATTACGCCCAAGCAGCATGTTGTGGTTACCTTGTACATCTACCACAAAGAATGTCGTAGGCAGTGTCTTGTTGCCACCGTCAGCTCTAGAGAAAGTACGCCCTTCTTCTTGGATCTCTCATCATTGAAGTCGTTCAACGTCAGGTTGGTCTTCATCAAGTCCTCCTCATCCTTGTCGAGCTTCTTCATAAGAGAGTACGACATCAGGTTGACGGTGGTGCCTCCGTCCACGATCATCCTGGAGATCAGCTTGTCGTCGATGTGTCCTCGAACGTAGAGGGGCTTCAAGTGATGGGCCAACTCCTTGGGTTTCTCGAACACGGCCTCACGTAGGCCGACATTTAGTTGAGCAACCTCGGCCTCATCATCTAGCAGACCAAACTCGGTGGGAAGCATCACTACATTCATATCCATCGGTTGAGGGAGGGGTCCATCTGAGACGGGTGTATAATCATCGTCTAGCATGTCATCGTCGTCGTCACTTGGAGCAGAAGTCGGGTTGTCCACCACAACCGGCTTGGGCTTCCATACCTGTGGTACTAGTCAGGGGTGAATCTCCTTGATGATCACATCCTGATCGTCTTCGGCCCTCTTCTCTCTCATCTCCTACATCCGGAGGCATTGTAGATGCCTCTTCTAGGACTTGTTCATGCCTGGAGGTGCCCACGACGGTTGTGGATTTGTACCAGGGGCCACAAACTTGCTCCTAGAATTTTTGGCTGAATGGGGATTACCCGGGTCGGCCTCGATAATTTTGTGCTTGCCGTGGGGGTCCTTCTGCATATTGTTAGTCAGACCGGCCTTATTGGTCCAGGTCAGACCGGGCCTTGCCGATTAGGCCGTCCGTAGCAGGCCAGTCTGACTCGCTATCAAGAATCATCTTTATCGGTCTAAAAGCTAGCATATGTGTAACCACTTACAACGAGCTCCTCTTCACCACCGTAAACCAGGAACATCTCCTCAATCCTTCTCAAGTACTTGAGAATACTCTTTACTACAGTCTAGTGACTTTCACTCGGGTTCGATTGGTACCTGCTCGTAACACTTAGAGCATATGACACATTTGGGCGTGTACATAGCATGGCATACCTGATGGATCCAATTACGGAGGCATACGGGGTCGCACTCATCTTCTCTAGCTCATCAGGTGTCACAGCAAACTAAGTTTTACTGAGAGAAATACCATGTGACATTGGCAGAAAACCCTTCTTAGAATTCTGCATTTTGAAACATTTCAAAACCTTATCAATGTACATTCTCTGGCTTAATCCAATTAATCGCTTTGATCTATCTCTATAGATCTTTATGCCCAAAATGTATGCTGCCTCTCCAAGATCTTTCATCGAAAAACTATTTTTCAGTGAAGTCTTGACAGCATGTAACAAAGGAATGTCGTTTCCGATCAATAATATGTCATCCACATATAGGACTAGAAAAACAAGTGAGTTCCCACTAGCCTTCTTGTAAACAAAAGGCTCTTTTTCATTCTTGATGAAGCCAACCCTTTGACTACATCATCAAAGTGAAGATTTCAACTCTGAGAAGCTCGCTTCAATCCATAAATGGACTTTAGCAACTTACAAACTTTCCTAGCATTCCCTGGACCGTCAAGACCTTCAGGTTGTGTCATGTACACATCCTCACTTAGGTTTCCATTTAGAAAGTCATCTTGACATCCATTTTCCATATCTCATAATAATAAAATGCGGCAATAGCTAGGATGATCCGAATAGACTTAAGCATAGCGACGGGCAAAAACGTTTCATCATAATCAACACCTTGAATTTGTCAGAAACCATTCGCCACCAATCGTGCCCTATAGATGTGAACATTTCCACCAACATCTATCTTTTTCTTGAAGATCCATTTATACTCAATAGTTTTTACACCATCGAGTGGATCAATCAAGTTCTAAACTTGGTTGACACGCATGGACTCCAACTCGGATCTAATGGCTCCAAGCCATTTCTCAGAGTTTGGTCTCATCACTGCTTCCGCATAGGTCTTGGGCTAATTTTTGTCCAACTTACACATCACGATGCCTAGTGGTAAAGAACATGTACCTCTCTAGCGCATGGACTACTGTCCCAGACCTCCGTGGGGCTGGTACGTCCAGAACGGGGTCTGCAACATCTTGCGCCTCCTGCTCTAGT
>JAAALK010000285.1:14219709-14239208 GCA_019279435.1 Zizania palustris | reverse complement strand
CCACCGGCCACCGCCCGCCTCCCCTGTGCTCCCCGGCTCCCCCTGTGCTCTCTCCCCTAGTCCCCTGTGCTCCCCGGCATGAACTATGGAATATGCCTAGACGAATTTAATTGTGCTATGAAGTATGAACTATGTGTGGTTGTGTGCTGAATTTAATTGGTCGCCTAGGCGCCTAGGCGCCCGCCTAGGCGCCTAGGCGTCCAGTCGGCCCCCTGGCGACTGGACTCGCCGGGGCGCCGTGACAACCATGGTGCCAACCACGTGTTGCTGGAGCCACCTTCCCAGAAGCTGCTGCTAGAGCCTCCTTTTCAGTGGAGAAAAATGGAGAAGAAAGAAGATGGGAGAGAGGATATCGTGAGCATGGGCAGCCAAACGAAAGAAGTAAGAGAAAAAGAGAGCCCGGGCATAATGGGCAGCGGGTAGTCGGCAGCACAACAGCGGGCAGCTGACAACACAGCAGCGGGCAGCATGGTAGATGGGCAGCACAACGAATGAGAAAGACAAAACATGCAGGACAGCATGGGCAACAAATGAGAGATGCTAATAAAAAGATAAAAAAATAGAAGGTATAGAGAATATTAGTATATGTTATGAATACTCTAATATATTATTTAATTATTTGATTGACCGATTAATTGATTAACCGATTAATTCAGTTAATCTCCGATTAACCGATTAATCCCTACTCTCATTGGTCGACCAGTCAGCTACCGATCACCGATTCTAAAAGTACATTTTAGCTGTTGCTACTGCACTCCACTAAATTTCTTTGTCAGTTATGAGTTATGATCATCAGCCAAATTTATACTTACATGTCAGTTAAGCAAATTAATTACATACCATTTCTTGCTTTGGAGAAAACTGAAGAACAAAAATGAAATTTGACTAAGTTACAATGATTATCGATTTAAGACCTACTACTCTTATGCTTTGCTGGTGTTCCTTTAGTCACCTGTAGATTTCTTCAATTGTTGTATTGTTGTTTTTCAGTAAAGGACCCTGACCTATAAATATTCACAGCGCTACTCATATGGGCAGACAATATTCACCCAGAGCCTGTTGCGACCATAATTCTGTTCTTGAAGGACCTTACCTTAGATAATAAAAAAAGGGCTTTGTGTTTTTTATGCTTGTTATGTGCATTATAGTATTTTCAGTGTCTGGCCTATTTGATGTAGATCATCTTATTATGTGTTTAAGGCTCTGCATAAGATGCTCATCTGATGAGGGGTCGCCCTTGATGCTATGCTACAGAAACATTAGAACTCAGATAACATAACAGAACATGCAGTCAATGGTGGCAGTGAATTATAACTGTTTGAATAGTTTCTCTCTGATTCTCTGCCTGTCATGGGTAGGAAGTGGGCCAGGCCCAAACCCTCCAGCCTGTGAATGGTACCGTGGGCACTGTTTCGCGTGAACAGTACCACGGTACTGTAGCAGATTAGTTATAATCCTGATTTCTGTTTTAGCTGTTAGGATTAGTTTATCTCTTTGTTAGTTTATCTTTATCTACAGGCTGTTAGCTATTTGTTAGAGATAAGAGGGGGTTAGTTAGCCTCTGTGCACTATATAAACAGAGGGCGGGGATGTGTTTAGGGGGTGAGTTTTGGAGTTAGGTTTGTAGCCACTTGTTCGGCTGAGGGCTTGGCTCGGCTAGCAGCTGCGTCGCCAAGGCGCCGCCGCATCGCCCAGGTCAGGGACTTCGGTCTGTTCCTTCCTTTCAATATAATCTTCGTTCGGGAGTGCGTCCAATCTTGTCTTCTCTTGTGATCGGTAACAACTTGGTATCAGAGCTTTCGGGTTCTTCCACTGCGATGAATTCCCAAGCTGGCACCGGTTCAGGGAGCACCGTCGATGACATGTTGAAGGCTATTATGCAACGCCTAGATGCCATCGAAGAGATGTTGCGACCGTTGCAACCAATCCAATCCTTGGAGGAGAGGGTCACCATGCTAGAGGAGAAGGTCCTCGAGGAGGAAGCTAACACGAAGCAACTCGTAGGCGGGCTTGAAGTGTGGCCTGCCCTTGTAGCAGAAGCGGTTCCCATGGATCTACAAGGGGGAGGAGGGAAGGGAGACGCCACCATTGGCCAAGCCCTAGCCGAGCTCCCTCTGCTATGGGCCACCTCCGCCTTCGCCTCTAAGGCGCACCTCATGATGTCAGAGTTAAAGAAGCTAAAGCCAACGCCGGAGATCCGGCACCTCGACACGCGGAAGCGGCCGTCGGGGCACTACGCTGCCAAGATTCCAGACCTGATAGACCCCTGCACGACGCGACACCGCTGTTGGTCGCCGCTGTGTGGGCTGCTGCTTCCCCGCATGGAGAGGTGATGTCGACTGCCGTGGCCTTTGCCGTCGTCTGCATCTCCTTCGCGCCGTCGTCATCACAGTGGTGGGCGACAGCGGGGATGACGACTCAGCAGCTCGAGGACGAGCTGCGTTTTTAGGGGGGGTGAAGTGTCACGGGTAGGAAGTGGGCCAGGCCCTCCAGCCTGTTAGTTTATCTTTATTTACAAGCTGTTCTCTATTTGTTAGAGATAAGAGGGGGTTAGTTAGCCTCTGTGCACTATATAAACAGAGGGCAGGGATGTGTTTAGGGGGTAAGTTTTGAGTTAGGTTTGGACCTCGGTCTGTTCCTTCCTTTCAATATAATCTTCCAATATAATGTCGTTGGGAGAACGTCCAATCTCGTCTTCTCTTGTGACCGGTGACACTGCCATCATGGCATATGCTCTAGAGGCCTTCAACGTCTTGGTGATGTTGTTTCTGGGGCTTCTGATGGTGTCCTGAATATAGCGAACTTTGAACAATTCAAACTCTAAATTAGTGGTCAACACTTCTTTTTCTGCACAAAATTGAACGTTTTCACACATTTGTGCACGACATCAGTAAATGCTATTCATCATATTTTACGGAGTATGAGTTTGTTCTTTTGACCCTTTATCATCTGCATATCTGATAACAAAATATAATATGGCCCACTATTATGGTAGTGTACGGAGGCATGTTTTTGTTGAAGTTACTCTTCTTCCTTCCATAATACTCATTAACTCGTATGGTGCTCTGTTTCCAGTCTAGGTCTGATTCTGGCAACCGAAGAAACAATATGTACTATGGCACACCATTCTACGGTGGATATGGCTATACTTCCCCTGTCCCGCACCCTAACATGTACGCCCCTGCATATGGAGCCTACCCTTTCTACGGCAATCAGCAGCTAGTGAGCTAGAGAGAGTTTCATTCCATCCCCCCAATGGAAAACAAGGTTTTGCTCCAGTCAGCATAGTAGCGCCAGATGTGAGGTTATAGATTGTCCCAAAAGTGAGTGAAACAGGTAAAACGAATGGTATCTGCAGTGTCTGTGTTGCAAGAATTAGAAATTGTTCCAAGAAATTTTGACTTGCTAATAATTAAAACTGTTGTTTGTGTGTCTATTTTGTTTGTGCGTAAGTAATTTTGCTGTGGTGTCATAGCCTCAGGTCAGGGAGAGATTTGAGAATTTGTCACTTTCAAGAAGTGGCTTCACATTTTTACTATCCAGATTCTAAACAACATATGAGTATCAATGACAGTTGGCTAGTTGGCTCGGATAGTAAAAAAGCGAAGTTACTTTCTCAAATCTCTCCTGGTAATCACATACCTGGAAACTAGAGTAGTGCCCTGCTTGAGAGATCTTATGATTCTAAACAACATATGAGTATCTAGCTAGCCAGTGAGATTCTATAGCTTATGGATATTATATTTTTAGACTATGGGTTGTTTGTTGGAATTATCGATTATAGGAGAAGAATCTTTGGACATCTTTGCCGACTTTACCGTTACTTTGTCACTATATCTAAACATCATCTAAATCATAGCATCGTTAGATTCATATATCAGGCATTGTTAGATTCATATATCGATCAGGCATTGTTAGATTCATATATTAGTGATAAAGTCATGTTTGTTTAAGTATCCTGCCCAAATACTATGGGGATCACTTTGAACTTTTTTCTCTTTCTGTAAGGTTGGTTTGAACCATAGGAATTTCAAATTATCGCTACCGCATCATGGTAGGGGAGTATGTTTCCATCGTACATCGAACGGTGCAGGTTGCTGGTGGGTAAGGCACTGTCCACGGATTACTCGCATAGCATAACCATTCCTCCAATGTACGCAACCGCGTGTTTTCTCCTCGAATGCCCCACGGAGCAGCTGTCTGCCATTCTGCCGTCGTTGTGAGGAATTTTCTCAGGAAAGTGCAAGCGACCACACAATAGTCAACATTTCCCTCTTCATAGAACGCGCACTTGCAAGTGTCTGTCCATATATACTAACAAATCGGCATATATGGCATAACCGCGTAACGTTTCACTCACCAGTCTATTGCTGCCCGAAACGACGACGTCGGATGGGGATTGGCTAGTTCCCAGCTAATCAGCTGGAGTATTCATCTTCCATCTCCTATAATGCTATAGATTTTTCTATATACTACATCTATTTTAAAATATAAGATATATGCATTTTTACACGGTCCTTAATGCAAAATATTAACTATTAGTTATTTTCACTACATTTTATTAACAACTATTAAGATAATAATAATATATAAATAATTTTAAATGTTAATCTAACTATATAATATGTATTATACGAAACCTTAATATTTTTATTTTAATTATTAGTCAAAATTTATAAATGTTAATGGTTCATTTAATTCAGAAACGGAGTGTTGGGGTCTGGGTCTACTATGAGCTGCTTCTCACAATTTTAAGCTCTCAAGACTGACCCTATATTGCAGTCTACATCTTTGAATAGCAAAACCCTTAGTGACCAAGCAAGACCTGAACAAGTAAACGAGGCCGGGTCGTCCGCGTCTTGGCGTGTGCCCCATGACAAGTCTTGTACGGCACATCCATCATCAGCCACGCGCATGCCGCTGCGACTGCGAGTAGGGTTGGCATTCGATGTTTTAGGTGTAATCGGTTTAGTTTATTCGGTTTACGAAGAGATCATTTTTTAGGAACCAAATAACTTAGTAAAAAATAAAAAACCAAATAAAAAAAACCAAATAAAAAACCAAAATATTTCAGTTCAATTTTTTCAGTTCTCAGTTTTTACCGAAGCAGAGTGCCAGCGCGTGGGGCAGAGAGGAGCGCGGTCCTTGCGCCGGCACCATGACGGTCGGCAGCGGCTATGCGACGGTGGCGAGCGAGCAGCGACTGGCTTCTATGGGGGCGGGTGGGTGGCAACTACGATAGGTGCGGACGACGACAATGTCGGTGGCATCGGCACGTCATTGCGGCGACTGCATTACTGCCCTAGCCGAAGACGGTAACACCACAACTAGGGAAAGAACGTCCTAGACCTCAAAGGGACTGGGCCACTAGCGCAAGTAGGGGCAAGAAATGAAGGGCAGCTTAGACAGACCCAGTGGTCGGATAGGTCCAAGTAGCTAGGCAGGCTAAAACATATTTCGGTTTATTCGGTTGTTTGGTTTTCCACGGATGAAATCCGAACCAAAAACCGAAAACTAAAGTTAATAAAAACAAAACTAAATATTATTAAAAAACTAAAATAGTGTTTTTTCGGTTCGATTTAGTTTTGGTTAAATAGTTACCACACTAGCTGGGACGATCGACATAGCATTTTTCTTCAGATTCCGGGCTATAATTACTTATGTTTGGTTAATTAACCTCTCGCTAAATCCTCCAGAAGTTTAGAGGTACGGTGTCCGTGCGTTCGCAATCTTCAAGGACAGGATGTGAACATCGCTGTTGTCTCTACACTACGGGAACAGTGGAGTTTGCCGAGTGTCTAAGGCACTCGGCGAAGCCCACAATGCACTCGGCAAAGGCTTCGCCGAGTGCCACACTCGGCGAACCCCACTCGGCACTGGCCGTGTCGGCGACGTGAGGGTTCGCCGAGTGCAATTTATCGGGCACTCGGCGAAGTCTTTGCCGAGTGCAATATAGACTTCGCCGAGTGCCACGTATAGCACTCGGCGAAGTCCACAGTTGACGGCCGAGGTGGCCGTTAACGGGGCTTCGCCGAGTGCCCCCGTGGCACTCGGCGAAGGGGGTGTGCCGAGTGCCACGGGGGCCACTCGGCGAAGGTGGCTCGGGGGGGGGGGCACGTGGCGCGAGGGGGCTTCGCCGAGTGCCCCACGTGGCACTCGGCGAAGGGGGTGTGCCGAGTGCCACGGGGGGCACTCGGCGAAGGGGGCTCGGGGGGAGGGGGGCACGTGGCGCGTGGGGCTTCGCCGAGTGCCCCCGTGGCACTCGGCACACCACCTTCGCCGAGTGCCACGTGGAGGCACTCGGCAAAGCCTCCCCAGAGTGCACAGAAACGTGCCACGTGGCACGTTTCTGTGCACTGCAGGTGGCTTTGCCGAGTGTAACACTCGGCAAAATGTTTTAATTTTTTTTTCATTTATTTCTTGCATATTTCATCCAAAAAACACATTCAATCACAAATGCATCACAAATTCACATTTATTCACAAAATTTCCCCAAAATTCACACTGAATCACAGATATTAACAGAAATCACATACACATCACAAAAATCACATTTACATCACAAATTTCACGATCACATCACAATTTCACGTTCACGTCATAAATACAAGTTCAAATTGATACACAAGTTCAAGTTCGCGGTTAACGGTGACAAGTTTAAGTTAACTAACAAATTCATCACGGCAATCACACCACGCCTCACAAATTATCATTACCGCTATGACCAGTGTGTGGAGATGGCTGCGTGTTTGATCCTGCTGCCGATGGATGAAACTGAAAAAAAAAGAAAAATAGTTAGAACACTTGTATATAACAAAACCGACAATAACAATATTAGAAACTCACATTGCCGCTCTGTGGAGTCCGTGGAGATTGTTGAGGTTGAGGAGGAAGTACAGGCAGACCCATATGACCTGAGAAAGATCCACCCATCTGCGCAAACCACTGTTGCATCTGGGTCTGCATCTCGGCTTGCATCTGAGCTTGCATCTGAGCTTGCATCTGAGCCTGCAGCCGAGCCTCCATCTGGGTCTGCCACTCGGTCCTTTGTGATCTTTCTTCATTTAGTTGGGCCTACAAAACATTATTTCAGAGTTAATGTTCTCAACAAACAATGTGAAGTGTTCGATGATTGATGAAAATGAACTAACCTGTAGATCAGCAATCAGACCCATAGATGTGTCTCGGCGAGGACGTATACCCGGACCGGAGGTCGAGCTCCGAGCTCTCACCTCAGATAGAGAGGGGGTACTACGGGTATCAATGGCGCCGTCGCCCATCAAATATCGCCCATGTCTCTTTCCTCCTCCAGCCCTCATGACCACCTCGCCATCGATGTCATGTGCGATTGGGTCATAATCGGCGCCATGCACTTCCCTTGCCATCTCTGAATAGTCTTGGAGGCGTTGATATGCATTCCGATTAGTGTACGACTCAGCGGGTCATTTGGATTGTAAGTATTTCCTTCAACCGCCCTCCCTTTGTGAGCCAGAGCATATGCCATGACTTGGGAGCATTCCTGACCCGCATTGGCCGTTGACTAAAACAAAAAGATAGTTAGAGTTATATTGTGCAATTAAGCAAAAAAAAATGTAACTACATACCCATCTAGCCCTGAACTGGTCGAGATTCAGCGAGCCTTGATGGTGTGCTGCCCCCGGCATGAGTAGGCGTCGCTGGCGGCATGCCTCGTGACTGCTCTGCCACTCGGCAGAACACCACCTATCAACAATTTGGCCCCAACACTCAAGATGAGCGGCACACCACTGTGGAGGGACCTATTTGATGCAAGTGAATTTGTTAATGACATAATATTAAGTATTAGAAGATACACGAGAATACACTTACCATCATGTATTCCTCTCGTGTCAGAAAGGTGGTCCGGGCATCCTTTTTGTTCTTCCTCTCTCGACGGTGCTGAGCGCAGAAGTCAATAACAGCTTGAATGCGCGCCTCATAATGCATGTCGGTGACAAGCTTCTTGGCGGCTCTATTAATAACTGCGGCAGCCTGATCCGCATACCCCTCATCACATCTATAAAAATCCTGCATATAGATGTAAAGAGAATGTTATATGTTTTCACATGTTAATAGTATTGACACATATATTAAGAAAATAAACTACCCAGAGCTCAGCCCTGACTCGATCGGCTAAGTGGGCAAATTGTCTCCCTTCTCGGTCAGGGGCGTCCGGCGCACTTTCATAGTTCCTCCATGAGTACGCCGGCTCCGTCCTCCCATCCAAAGATATCAAACCAGGGAACTTTTCCTTGATAAGAAGCCCGAGGATACCGTTTACATGGCGTGAGCACTCACGACCTCCTCGTTCAAACCATAATCCAGTTCCTATCCCGATATCATTAAAAAGTATTAGTAATATTAAAAATTAAACTAACGAAAAGAATATATTATAGACTTTCTACAACAACTTACCTATTTCCATCTGGTCGAATGAGCGGACGATCAGCTACTGCCACTGGTCGCCTCGGGAGTGACGAAGGACCACGCAACCACACTGCAGCCGCTTCTGTAGTCTGCTCCTCTCCCTCTGCCCCAACCTCCCCACCCTCTGCCCCCACCTCCTCCTCCTCCTCCACCCTAGCCTGCTCCTCCTCTTCCTCATCCGGCACGTAATCATTGTCGCGACGGGATGCCGGTATATGGCTAGTTTCACTCGAGGGCGCGGGTGCCTTTCCTCTCACTGTTGACTTCTTCGTTCTCCTACCTCGAGGTCTAGATGAGGACCCGACCTCATCTTGAGACAATGTGAGAAGCTACACTAAACAACATAAAATTATAAAATATCAAAGACTATACTAATAATTCAACACATGAGACACTAACTCTAAGTTCAAATATATATATATATGCAATATAATGCATGTCTCAAATAGTATAGATACATTTACTATTTTGCATTTACTATTTGATATCCAATTTGTATATATTTATACGTATTTATATTTTAAAAAAATGAGATATACATGTATACCTATATGCGAGGCGGGGTAGGGAGGCGGAGCCGGTGCCGGGGGCGGCGGAGTGGGTGGCCGGGGGCGGTGAGGCCGGCTAGGTTGGCCGGCTTCTCGGTTGCGGCCGGGGCCGGCGGCCGGGGCGGCAAGGGGCGCAGGCCGGCGGCCGGGGGCTGCGCGGGGGCCGGCGGCCGGGGGCGGCGCGGGGGCCGGCGGCCGTGGGCGGCGCTCGGGCCGGCGGCCGGGGGGCGACGGGGGAGGGAGCTGGGCGGCCGGCGGCGTGGGCGCAGGGGGCTGCCGGCGGCGGGGGGAGCAGGGGGGCGGGCGGGAGCAGGCGGGGGAGCAGGGGGGCGGGCGGGGGAGCAGGCGGCGGCGGGGGGGGCTGCGGGGGAGCGGGCGCAGATCTGGGCGTTATTGCGCCCAGATCTGTGCGGGGCTTTTTTTAGCCGGACACAAGGTTTGCCGAGTGCCAAATTGGGAGGCACTCGGCAAACAGGTATTTTTTTAAAAAAACCTTTGCCGAGTGCCATTAGGGAGGCACTCGGCAAAGATTATTTTTTTTAAAAAAAACTTTGCCGAGTGCCATTAGGAGGCACTCAGCAAAGATTTTTTATACTGTTTTTTTTAAAAAATAATTAAATAGAATAAAGACAGTAAAAATCCCATAATTTGTAATTATATAATATACACTAATATTTCATCCTAGAAAATTTCTAGGTTCAAATAATCAAATATAAGTCACTTATAGTTTAATTTTGTGAGCTTTTACTTAAAATCCTATAAACAACTTTTTTAACCAAAAATAGCAAACTAACTCAAAAAAAATGCCAATTTTTGACATGGTATAAGATAAATTGAGTTTTAGTAGTACAAAAAGTTTTAAGTTCAAACAAATATTTGAACTCGATTTGCTTCTAAATCTAACTCATTTCATCCCTAAACTCCTAAACCTTCTCGAAGGTTGTCCAATTTCTAAAGGTCATACTTGAAAACTTTGTCGAAACATTATGAAATTTTTACCATATTATATATGTATGATATAATGACACCATGTCAAGTGTCATATTTTTAGGCATCAATTACATTTTCTATAATTAAAAAACCATTAACCTGCATTTTCCCTATCTAGTGTCTTAAATTAGATTTTAAATATTTAGTTATATTTAGTTGTAAAAGATTAAAAATGTAATCATGAACACAAATATGATTTTTCCATAATTTTGAGTCATTATTTCATGTACATGCAGTTGAAATTTGACCCACTTGGAAGTAAATCCTACAAATACAAATATTTTATTAAAATTAACAAACCCACTCATAAAGTATGAAAATTTACCAAGGATTAACAGATGTTGAATTATGACTGTAAAAAAAATTCAGGTTCAAAACATTTTTAAAAATGTGATATGGACTCAAAATGTGTTTTCACATGAAATAATGGGTTCCTATAGTACTTTGCCGAGTGCTTTTTAAATAGCACTCGGCAAAGAGTATTTATTTGCTCTTTGCCGAGTGCCACAGATAATTGCACTCGGCAAAGATTTTTGGCAAATTGATTTTAAAAAATAAAATAAAATAGAATAAAGACTTTAAAAATCCCAAAATTTGGTATTATATAATATACACTAATATTTAATCATAGAAAATTTCTAACTTCAAATAAACAAATATAAGGCACTTGTAGTTTAAATTTGGGATCTTTTACTTAAAATCTTATGAACAACTTTTTTAACCAAAAATAGCAAACTAACTCTAAAAAATGCCAATTTTTGACATGGTATAAGATAAATTGAGTTTTAGTAGTACAAAAAGTTTTAAGTTCAAACAAATATTTGAATATCGATTTGCTTCTAAACCTAACTCATTTCATCCCTAAACTCCTAAACCTTCTCGAAGGTTGTCCAATTTTCTAAAGGTCATACTTGAAAACTTTGTCGAAACATTATGAATTTTTACCATATTATATTTGTATGATATAATGACACCATGTCAAGTGTCATATTTTTTACGCATCAATTACATTTTCTATAATTAAAAAACCATTAACCTGCATATTGCCGGTCGAGTGTCATAAATAAGATTTTAAAAAATTTAGTTATATTTAGTTGTAAAAGATTACAAATGTAATCATGAACACAAATATGATTTTTCCATAATTTTTGAGTCATTATTTCATGTACATTTAGTTGAAATTTGACCCACTTTGAAGTAAATCCTTGAAACATGATTAATTTATTAAAAATAGCAAACCCATTCAGAAAAATATGAAACTTTTCCATGGCCTAACATAGGTTGCATTATGAGTGTAAAAAAAAATTCAAGTTCAAAACATGTTTAAAATGTGATGTAGGCTTAAATTGTGATCTCACATGAAATAATGGGATTTCACCTTTGCCGAGTGTTTTATTATATAACACTCGGCAAATACTGGTGTTTGCCGAGTGTCCGTTAGTGGCACTCGGCAAACCATTATTTCCCCCTCTGCCGTTACAACGGCGTCAGCAAACCTGGTGCAGCGGGTTTTTTTTCCACAGGTTTGCCGAGTGCCATGGATAAGGCACTCGGCAAACAATTTTATTCGCCGAGTGTAATATGTTTGCGAGTGTATTTCTTTGTACACTCGGCAAATCAGGGTTTGCCGAGTGCCCGAAGGAATGCACTCGGCAAACCTTAGAGCACTCGGCAAATGTGCTCTTTCCGGTAGTGCTAGCTAAGTGTAAGATCGCGGGACATGGTGTGTTTTTAGTAATTTTAGTCTCACCTTGTTACAGAAGAAGTTATGAGTAACTTATAAGAGAGAGTATCCATCCTTCCTTGAACCAGGGCCGTTCCTAGCATTTTAGGAGCCCTAGGCGAAAAAAAATTAGGGGCCTTCAAACTATTTTCAGTGGATGGACGAATCACATGGGTAGACGTACAAGGATATTAGCGACGGGAAACAGTGGTAGGTGAGCATCGGTGAATCAATAGTGCCACCTCCTACCATGTTGTCAGTCAGATCACTCACATGGCTCACCGCGAGGGCATAACCATTGTCGCTACTATCCACCAGCCTAGCATTAGAATTTAGGATGAGGTTTGGACCGATCACCCCTCACTAGCGCTTTAGGCTCCAGTGGATAGCTGAGGCAACGAAAGTCTTGCTCGTCCATTATTCGTTTCCCATTACGACGTTGCCATAGCGGGTGTCGTGCCATCGTGAACCGACGAATGGGGATTTAGGTTGCCGAGTGAGCAGGTGAGGATTTTGGGCAATATCACGGGAGGACAAGCGTCAGTGCGTGTCTATCTAGCTGGCTTGCATTGCCCATGCTGGACTGCTAGCGTGCTACATTGGACTAGGGTGATATTGTGCTAGACAAAGTTCTAATTTCTAGATTTGTTGTGTTGTATGCTGAGCCATTTTTAGATTGTGGATTGTGCTGTAGAAAATATAAAAATACTAAGTTATATACACATATATAAATTTATATATAAATTGGGGGCCCCTATTTTTCTTGGGCCCTAGGCGGTCGCCCCTCTCGCCCTGGCCCAGGAACGGCCCTGCCTTGAACCGGTCCTTTGGGATGTTGGTGGGCTCTCTACTTGTGAGGATACGTATGAACACCTAAACGTGAAGCGAGACCAAAAAGCTAAGGCAGAGCCATCATCCACCATGCCTAGCTGCCTAAGGTTTTTTAGGGGATAAGGTGTTAGGATCCTAGGCCATTGGACATTGCCAACAACTTTAGTCCCATCTCACCCACGAAAAGGGGCTATGAGAAGCTTACAAAGGAGGGTGGCTATCCTCCCTTGAATCAATATTTTGAGATATTAGAGGGTTCTCTGCTAGTAAGGGTGCACATAAACACCAGAACATAGGGTGAGGTCATAGAGCTAAGGCCTGGGACACTAATAGGGGGCTTTGTAGGAGATGGGGTGTTAGAATCTTGGGTCATTAGGTGTTGTTAGTAACTTTAATCCTATCTCGCCTACAGAAAGATGCTATGAGTAGCTTACAAAGGAAAATATCTATCCCCTTAGAAATATTTTTGTAGTATGTGAGAAGACTCTCCACTTATAAAGATGCGTATAAATACTGAACATAGATTGAGGCGCTAAGGCCTAAGAGCTAACACTAGGCTAGTTTTCTGTGGTGACAAGAGTGCAACACATTGATCGTCGGAATCGCACTGCTCGCCAGGACCGATCCGATCAACCGATCGATTGAGATTTGTATTGTATCTAGCTACCCCTCCCTCCTGTTTATCCGTCCATATATAATATGAGGAACAATAGTTTTTTCAAGGAATAATTAGATTCATGCCATTATAATTTTGCGACTTTGGAGAAATACCATTACAATTCACATATTTAGATTTATGCTATTACAATTTCAGCTCAGTCTTTTAGTTCTCTGAAATTGTAATAGCATATTTCAGAATTCTTTAAAATTGTAATGATATATTTCAAAATTATCTAAATTTGTAATGGTATAGTTCGGAGTTCTCTGAAATTATAATGACATGAATCTAAATATGTGAATTGTAATAGTATTTCTCCAAAATCACAAAATTATAAGGGCATTAATCCAACTAACCCAAATACAAGGAAAAAATATGACAAGATCCTCATTTATATATAAGTTGTTTCCTTTATGAAAAAAAGCCGAGTAAGTTTTTAGATTAATCATCAGTTATTAAGAATTTATCATTTTAGATACAAGTAAGTTCTATAATTTTTATGGAGGGAAGAAGTACGTGGAAGTGGTAAGTGGAAAGATGATTTTAGGTTAAGATAAGAATAAAACTGAATGAAAAATATTAATGTGCAAAAAGTACTATAAAATCGTTTATATTTTGGGATAAAAATTACTTTTTTATGGAACAAAAGGGTTAGACGTATAGTAATCTAGCTTCTCAGTTCCACTGTGGATGAGGGATTTAATAATTCACTTTTATTAAAAAATACTTTATATTTTTGCTATCTTAGTTCATACTAATAATTGATCTAAATGATTCTATATATTTAGGCAAGAGTACTGTCATAACCAGAGAATAATCTTAAGACAAATGATTAATTTTTTCACGATGGCTGGGTGTTCAGTTCACATTAATTACACACATCTTTGTCTCTCTTTCTCTTTTTTTTCCTTTTCTCTTTCTCTTTCGAGTTAGTTTCCTCAGTCTCTATCTGATTGCGAGCCTGGACTCTGGAGTCAATATAAATAGCTGCTCATTCCGTTTCGTTTTCTTTCTCGCGTACCTCAGTACCTCACTGAGCTACCCCTGCCACAGAGAAGATGTTGAGCGCGTCCATGGTTTCTCACTAGCTGCTTAGCTTAGTTTGCTATATAGGGCTTGCATTGCTCCTGGCGCGTACGTGTGTGCGACTCTGCCTCGCCATCGCCTGCAGCGTGTGCTGATCCATGGCGTCGTCGTCCACTTCGGTCGGAGGAGGGTGCGGCGACGAGGTGTGCTGCATGTGCGGCGACCGCGGCTTGCCGGAGGAGTTGTTTCGCTGCAGGCTCTGCCGCGTCCGGCCGCAGCACAGGTATGGAGACCGCGCGCGTTTCATTTGTCGATTAGCTCCGTCGTCGTCAGCGCCGTTGCAGGAATCTCTGATTTCGTGCGTGCGTATATAATAGTTACTGCAGCGATCTTTACCCGAGGGCGACGACGTACAGGAGGTGCAACTGGTGCCTGAGGGAGCCAGCTCCTGAAGGCGGCGGCCATGCCCACGCGGCGGCGGATAAGCGGACGGGGCGGTGGAAGGCGACGTCGCCGTCGCCGTCGCCGTCGACCTCGGATGAAGAGCGGAAGCTTCTGGAGGTGGCCGCATGCTCGGCTTCGAGGAGGGTAGCTTGCGCGGGGCTCGGCCGGCCGGTGAAGAGGCAGAAGGAAGCGGCGGCGGACGAGAGGGAGACGGCGCCGGCCGGCGCGGGAGCGGCAGCGGCAGCGAAGGTACACGGCCACAAGAAGCCTATGCAAGCGGAGAAGAATACGCGGGTCAAGGTCAGAGTGAGGAGGTACAAGCTCCTGACCGAGGTCATTAGCTGCTAGAACTGCACCAAGCCACCAATAAACAAATAGGTTATGTACGGTATACCATTTATCTGAGGTAAAATTTTATATTAATCTGAATAGTTGATCTTAGTTGAGATGAAAACTAAAATAAGATTGTTGATACACCAGTTGTTATAGGTCACTCGATGATTTATCCCCACGTGTATGCAATTATATATAAGGGGAAAGTTCCGCACCGTACGCAGCTTAAGAGAAAGTTAGGGAATATAGATTGAATCGCATGCATGAAAAATAAAGAAAATCAAGAAGATAAAAAATCAAGAAAGGCGGAGAAAAAGGAAACAACATGCATGCATGAGATTCTACATGCAAACATAAAAATATATTAATGATTGGTTTTTATTATTATTAAAATAAAAAATAAAAATAATTTATTATTTTTTAGGAAATGATGTCATTTTATTTTGATTTTGTGGCTAGATCTATAAAAATAAACTGTTCATATTAATTCGGATGTATCGTAAAATTTCTACATAAACACACGTGTATACACACGCGCGTACATAAAAGTGTACGGTCGTGTATCCGGTATGCCTGGTAACAACAGTGTACAGAACAGAGAGTTAATCTATCGTGAGGAGGTGAAATATACTCGTATACAGTTAAGCAGAGATACACTCGCAACTAGCCAACATGAATTATTTTCCTGTCGGGCCAATCATAAAATTAAAATTAATCTTTATCTAGATCACTGCTAGTTAAATAAGTTGGCCGATCCAACGCTTATATGTTCTCTTCTCAATAAAAAGCTTTGCCCATCACTCGACTATTCGAGCTAGCTATATATCGTCTACCAGATCGAGTTCCGGACCACTCAAAAGCAAGCCATCTTACACACATATTTCTCTCATAACAGTAGCGGTCTGATACCGTGTTGATGGAGAGAGATACATCGCTACACGCCTACACGAACGACCGTTAGTGTCGGGTCAAAATGATTATGAGTGACAGATTCTGAACTGTCACTAATTAATCGGAACTTATAATTGATGGGTATTAGTGGTGGTTCTAGAATTGACATTGACAATAAATATCAATGTCTGTTCCATAATCGAACCAAACGATACGTCCATATCAATGCTAGTTCATGTGATGAACTGATAGTCTGACACTGATCCATGCTTACCAGTGTTGTTAATAATACAACCAACACTGATATTGATTATCAATGCTGGTTTGGATCACGAATTGATACTATTGTGTATTTCACGCTATTTTTTATATATAAACCACGATGTATTAACTCTATATCGAAATACACATATATCACTACAAGAAATATGAGCTTCTATGACAAATATTCAATGACAACAAAGCTATTTGTCATTATATCATGATATTTATGACGTTTTGAAATTGTAGGTATAATTTAATAACGAAAAATTATTGTGCGTAACAAAAGATAAGAAAAAATCGTCATACCCAAATAAGACATGACTTTTATGACAAAATTATATAAACTTGATTACTCGTCATAGCCAAGAATACCATGTTGGCATGTATAAACTACATATCATCCTACATGGAAATGTGGGACTCACTTATCAGTTTTATTATCATAAAAAATTCAAGATAATCGATGTGAGCAAGTTTTTTTCACTTTGTTAGCTTAATCCACTCATGAGATTTATAAATTGATAAAAATATAATTGGCATTTTTTATTTAAGAAATAACCTATTCTACGTAAAATATGGGTCTCACTTGTCAGATTTATAAATTTAATAGAATATAATTAGGAATATTTTTATTTAAGGAACTTGGCATATTTATAAATGTAATAAAATATAATTAGCAATATTTTTAGTTCAGAAACAAACCATGTTGACACGTGCAATATTTTTATTTAAGAAAACTAGTCAGATTTATAAATTTAATTTAATAAAATATAATTATAAATTTTTTATTTGAGAAATAAAATGTAAATTTAATAAAATATAATTAGAAATATTTTTATTTAAGGAATTATTCATATTTATAAATGTAATAAAATATAATTAGGAATATTTTTATTCAGAAACAACCCATGTCGACATGTGCAATATTTTTTAATTTTAATTTAATAAAACATAATTATAATTTTTTGTTTGAGAAATAAAAGGTCAAGTGTGCAGCAACACACAGAGGGCTTGAACTCGAGCCTTGTTGGAGAGCTAACACACAACAAACCATCGAGCCCTGTTGGAGAGCTAACACACAACAAACCATTGTGCTACGTTGCCATCTTTGACTAAATACATCAGGATAAGTATACGTCCTTCTATTCATGGCGAATAAGGAAAAAGTTCACCCCCATGCCAAAAGAACAACATACATAACATATATTATTAAATTTATTTTTTTTTTTGCATTTTTATAGGTATGTTGGCGTGCTTTTTGGTCACACATTGAAACACGCATGGCCTGGAAGATCTGTTTGACTCCAGTGCAGGTCATACGTCTTAGAAAGGGTTCATAGCGTACTAATCAATTTGACCCTACAACTAATAAGGGATCGGAAAATATAGACGTTAGTAGCATAGCCAATCGGCTAACAAGCCGATGACTGTGACGTAAAAGATAAAACCGTTAACCAGCGCACCAATCGGCCATACGGCCGATAGCCTGAGTTGGCCCAATCGAGCGAGCACGCCATCAGCCGATAGAGAAAACATGATGTGCATATAGGCTAATGAGCACCCTTCGACGGTGAACATGATATGACAGTGAATTAAAGATAACCTATCAGCTTATACTCTGATAGAAATAAATAAAGCTTGCTAGATGACAGATCTATATCATGGAAATCATCACAATAACTAGATCGAACCTAATCGAGACAGTAGCTAGTCACGATAATCTGAACAATATATGAATGAATCAGACAAACTTTATTTAGATGAACAATATATGACATGAAAAAGATACAACAACAAGAGATGTCAGACTTAACCGATGAAGCCTCAAGCTATCAAACCTAGATCACTTCAATCTAAGAGATCAAACATCATTGATGCAGCCTTAGACCTAGCCAAATACACTGAGAATAACTGGCGACCGTGCTGTTTCACCGTTCTCCTCAAGAGATCGAACTGAATCGATGCAGCCGTGAGGATACGAACCTAGTTGGCACGGAAGTCGGGGGGTGGCAGGACTCACCTCTTCGCCGAGATAAAACTGATGCAGCCCAGCTATGAGAGCTCAAGTCCCGCCGGATAACCTTGGGGCACAAGGGTGACGATGCGCCGATTGTAGATTGAACAAGAGTTAAACTAATCCTAACTTAAGGGATACATATTTATAGTCCGTAGACTTGCCGTCCAAGTAACCTATCCAGCCGATTTAGATGAATATGTAACCAACTTCTGCTCTTATCTCCATCGGCTCCCCTTCCGATCATGTAGCTGTTGCGGACAAACTTCTTTGACTTTCTTTGACCGAATCTTCCTTTACCTTCTATTGACCACGTGCCTTCCTTGACGGGCCTTGGGCTTTACCAATTCTTGGCATCAAGACATGCCCCCTAGTTTTGAGGCGTTAAGAGGCATCTGACGCTTCTGTTGACACGAAAACGTGCCCCGCACTTGGGTCAGTTCGACGATCCAAAAGTGTGCGGATACTTAGGGACAAGCCTAAGCGTAACACAACACCGACATCACGTTTCGACTACCCTTAGCCGTGGAAAGGGGAGTGGAGTCGCCAAGTAATCAGATCACATAGAAATAATGCAATTAGCCGAAAGAAATATATTAAATAGAACAAATCAGCACACCGAGCAGAGCCTGACTGATTTGAAGTATAGTGCGAAGGGTGTTGCCGAAGGGTACCTTCGGCGTCTGGTGCGAAGTGTCCCGCCGAAGGGTACCTTCGGCGTTCGGACTGATCTGGCTGAAGATGAACTTCAAACGGATCTAAAAGCGACAATCACCTTTGAACAGCGGGGTTCGGTGCGAAGTCTCCGATACAGTAAGATATAGAATAATGACTTAGGCACAACACGTGGGTGTAAGTTCGTTAGATGCAGGGTGCGAGTGTGGCGAAGCCTGTCGTGACGATGCCTGTTGCGGAGCATGTCGGCGTGCGGGACTTGGTCAAACCGACAACAGCGTGACGGTCTGTTACGAGCGGTCGAAGTAGTACTCTTGCCGAGGGGTGTTCTGATAGCCTCCGAAACCAATCTCTCAGCTTCGGACACCTCTGGTGAAGTAGCTCTGAATGTGGAAACCTGCAATAGAGTAGATTCGAAGTACCAATTTGGCCTGAGGACCGAATTTTGCTAAGTGTTGCACTAGGGGCGAAGGTAGCAATCTGTTACGCAGATTAGCGGATACTTCACAAGCGAAGTAACAGGCGATAACAATCTATTACATAGATTAATGGATACTTTACAAGCGAAGTAACAAGGATTACCACTGTTCCAAAGTGGCCATCGGAGGGCTTCCAGACAAACCCACGAAGATTGCAGAAAGTAAAGGTAAAATAAAG
>JAAALK010000285.1:14003808-14218709 GCA_019279435.1 Zizania palustris | reverse complement strand
CGTACGCGCCAGGAGCAAGCCCTATATAGCAAACTAAGCTAAGCAGCTAGTGAGAAACCATGGACGCGCTCAACATCTTCTCTGTGGCAGGGGTAGCTCAGTGAGGTACTGAGGTATGCGAGAAAGAAAACGAAACGGAATGAGCAGCTATTATATTGACTCCAGAGTTCAGGCTCGCAATCAGATAGAGACTGAGGAAACTAACTCGAAAGAGAAAGAGAAAAGGAAAAAAGGAGAAAGAGAGACAAAGATGTGTGTAATTAATGTGAACACTGAACACCCAGCCATCGTGAAAAAATTAATCATTTGTCTTAAGATTATTCTCTGGTTATGACAGTACTCTTGCCTAAATATATAGAATCATTTAGATCAATTATAGTATGAACTAAGATAGCAAAAATATAAAGTATTTTTTTAATAAAAGTGAATTATTAAATCCCTCATCCACAGTGGAACTGAGAAGCTAGATTACTATACGTCTAACCCTTTTGTTCCATAAAAAAGTAATTTTTTATCCCAAAATATAAACGATTTTATAGTACTTTTTGCACATTAATATTTTTCATTCAGTTTTATTCTTATCTTAACCTAAAATCATGTTTCCACTTACCACTTCCACGTACTTCTTCCCTCCATAAAATTATAGAACTTACTTGTATCTAAAAAGATAAATTCTTAACTTTTTAACTGATGATTAATCTAAAAACTTACTCGGCTTTTTTTCATAAAGGAAACAACTTATATATAAATGAGGATCTTGTCATATTTTTTTTCCTTGTATTTGGGTTAGTTGGATTAATGCCCTTATAATTTTGTGATTTTGGAGAAATGCTATTACAATTCACATATTTAGATTCATGTCATTATAATTTCAGAGAACTCCGAACTATACCATTACAAATTTAAATAATTTTGAAATATGTCATTACAATTTTAAAGAATTCCGAAATATGCTATTACAATTTCAGAGAACTAAAAGACTGAGCTGAAATTGTAATAGCATAAATCTAAATATGTGAATTGTAATGGTATTTCTCCAAAGTCGCAAAATTATAATGGCATTAATCTAATTATTCCTTGAAAAAACTATCGTTCCTCATTATACATGGACGGATAGATAGGAGGGAGGGTAGCTAGATATAATACAAATCTCAATCGGTTGATCGGATCGGTCCTGGCGAGCAGTGCGATTCCGACGATCAATGTGCTGCACTCTTGTCACCACAGAAAGCTAGCCTAGTGTTAGCTCTTAGGCCTTAGCGCCTCAATCTATGTTCAGGTATTTATACGCATCTTTACAAGTGGAAAGTCTTCTCACATACTACAAAATGTTCCTAAAGGGGATAGATATTTTCCTTTAATTTGTAAGCTACTCATAGCATCTTTCCGTAGGCGAGATAGGATTAAAGTTACTAAAAACACCTAATGACCCAAGATTCTAACACCCCATCTCCTACAAAGCCCCCTATTAGTGTCCCATGCCTTAGCTCTATGACCTCACCCTATGTTCTGGTGTTTATGTGCACCCTTACTAGCAGAGAACCCTCTAATATCTCAAAAGATCGATTCAAGTGAGGATAGCCACCCTCCTTTGTAAGCTTCTCATAGCCCCTTTTCGTGGGTGAGATGGGACTAAAGTTGTTGGCAATGTCCAATGGCCTAAGATCCTAACACCTTATCCCCTAAAAAACCTTAGGCAGCTAGGCATGGTGGATGATGGCTCTGCCTTAGCTTTTTGGTCTCGCTTCACGTTTAGGTGTTCATACGTATCCTCACAAGTAGAGAGCCCACCAACATCCCAAAGGACCGGTTCAAGGCAGGGTCGTTCTTGGGCCAGGGCGAGAGGGGCGACCGCCTAGGGCCCAAGAAAAATAGGGGCCCCCAATTTATATATAAATTTATATATGTGTATATAACTTAGTATTTTTATATTTTCTACAACACAATTCACAATCTAAAAATGGCTCAGCATACAACACAACAAATCTACAAATTAGAACTTTGTCTAGCACAATATCACCCTAGTCCAATGTAGCACGCTAGCAGTCCAGCATGGGCAAATGCAAGCCAGCTAGATAGACACGCACTGACGCTTGTCCTCCCGTGATATCGCCCAAAATCCCCACCTGCTCACTCGGCAACCTAAATCCCCATTCGTCGGTTCACGATGGCAAGACACCCGCTATGGCAATGTCGTAATGGGAAACGGATAATGGACGAGCAAGACTTTCGTCGCCTCAGCTATCCACTGGAGCCTAAAGCGCTAGTGAGGGGTGATCGGTACAAACCTCATCCTAAATTCTAATGCTAGGCTGGTGGATAGTAGCGACAATAGTTATGCCCTCGCGGTGAGCCATGTGAGTGATCTGACTGACAACATGGTAGGAGGTGACACTATCGATTCGCCGATGCTCACCTGCCACTGTTTCCCGTCGCTAATACCCTTGTACGTCTACCCATGTGATTTGTCCATCCACTGAAAATAGTTCGAAGGGCCCCTAATTTTTTTCGCCTAGGATCCCTAAAATGCTAAGAACGGCCCTGATTCAAGGGAGGATGGATACTCTCTCTTATAAGTTACTCGTAACTCCTTCTGTAGACAAGATGGGACTAAAATTACTGAAAACACACCATGTCCCGCGATCTTACACTTAGCTAGACACAACAGCGATGTTCACATCCTGTCCTTGAAGATTGCGAACGCACGGACACCGTACCTCTAAACTTCTGGAGGATTTAGCGAGAGGTTAATTAACCAAACATAAGTAATTATAGCCCGGAATCTGAAGAAAAATGCTATGTCGATCGTCCCAGCTAGTGTGGTAATAACTATTTAACCAAAAACTAAATCGAACCGAAAAAAACACTATTTTAGTTTTTTAATAATATTTAGTTTTTGTTTTTATTAACTTTAGTTTTCGGTTTTTGGTTCGGATTTCATCCGTGGAAAACCAAACAACCGAATAAACCGAAATATGTTTTAGCCTGCCTAGCTACTTGGACCTATCCGACCACTGGGTCTGTCTAGCTGCCCTTCATTTCTTGCCCCTACTTGCGCTAGTGGCCCAGTCCCTTTGAGTCTAGGACGTTATTTCCCTAGTTGTGGTGTTACCGTCTTCGGCTAGGGCAGTAATGCAGTCGCCGCAATGACGTGCCGATGCCACCGACATTGTCGTCGTCCGCACCTATCGTAGTTGTCACCCACCCGCCCCCATAGAAGCCAGTCGCTGCTCGCTCGCCACCGTCGCATAGCCGCTGCCGACCGTCATGGTGCCGGCGCAAGGACCGCGCTCCTCTCTGCCCCACGCGCTGGCACTCTGCTTCGGTAAAAACTGAGAACTGAAAAAATTGAACTGAAATATTTTGGTTTTTTTATTTGGTTTTTTTTATTTGGTTTTTTATTTTTTACTAAGTTATTTGGTTCCTAAAAAAATGATCTCTTCGTAAACCGAATAAACTAAACCGATTACACCTAAAACATCGAATGCCAACCCTACTCGCAGCGGCATGCGCGTGGCTGATGATGGATGTGCCGTACAAGACTTGTCATGGGGCACACGCCAAGACGCGGACGACCCGGCCTCGTTTACTTGTTCAGGTCTTGCTTGGTCACTAAGGGTTTTGCTATTCAAAGATGTAGACTGCAATATAGGGTCAGTCTTGAGAGCTTAAAATTGTGAGAAGCAGATCATAGTAGACCCAGACCCCAACACTCCGTTTCTGAATTAAATGAACCATTAACATTTATAAATTTTGACTAATAATTAAAATAAAAATATTAAGGTTTCGTATAATACATATTATATAGTTAGATTAACATTTAAAATTATTTATATATTATTATTATCTTAATAGTTGTTAATAAAATGTAGTGAAAATAACTAATAGTTAATATTTTGCATTAAGGACCGTGTAAAAATGCATATATCTTATATTTTAAAATAGATGTAGTATATAGAAAAATCTATAGCATTATAGGAGATGGAAGATGAATACTCCAGCTGATTAGCTGGGAGCTAGCTAATCCCCATCCGACGTCGTCGTTTCGGGCAGCAATAGACTGGTGAGTGAAACGTTACGCGGTTATGCCATATATGCCGATTTGTTAGTATATATGGACAGGCACTTGCAAGTGCGCGTTCTATGAAGAGGGAAATGTTGACTATTGTGTGGTCGCTTGCACTTTCCTGAGAAAATTCCTCACAACGACGGCAGAATGGCAGACAGATGCTCCGTGGGGCATTCGAGGAGAAAACACGCGGTTGCGTACATTTGGAGGAATGGTTATGCTATGCCGAGTAATCCCAATCCATGGACAGTGCCTTACCCACCAGCAACCTGCACCGTTCGATGTACGATGGAAACATACTCCCCTACCATGATGCGGTAGCGATAATTTGAAATTCCTATGGTTCAAACCAACCTTACAAAAGAGAAAAAAGTTCAAAGTGATCTCCATAGTATTTGGGCAGGATACTTAAACAAACATGACTTTATCACTAATATATGAATCTAACAATGCCTGATCGATATATGAATCTAACAATGCCTGATATATGAATCTAACGATGCTATGATTTAGATAATGTTTAGATATAGTGACAAAGTAACGGTAAAGTCGGCAAAGATGTCCAAAGATTCTTCTCCTATAATCGATAATTCCAACAAACAACCCATAGTCTAAAAATATAATATCCATAAGCTATAGAATCTCACTGGCTAGCTAGATACTCATATGTTGTTTAGAATCATAAGATCTCTCAAGCAGGGCACTACTCTAGTTTCCAGCTATGTGATTACCAGGAGAGATTTGAGAAAGTAACTTGGCTTTTTTACTATCCGAGCCAACTAGCCAACTGTCATTGATACTCATATGTTGTTTAGAATCTGGATAGTAAAAATGCGAAGCCACTTCTTGAAAGTGACAAATTCTCAAATCTCTCCCATGACCTGAGGCTATGACACCACAGCAAAATTACTTACGCACAAACAAAATAGACACACAAACAACAGTTTAATTTATTAGCAAGTCAAAATTTCTTGGAACAATTTCTAATTCTTGCAACACAGACACTGCAGATACCATTCGTTTTACCTGTTTCACTCACTTTTGGGACAATCTATAACCTCACATCTGGCGCTACTATGCTGACTGGAGCAAAACCTTGTTTTCCATTGGGGGGATGGAATGAAACTCTCTCTAGCTCACTAGCTGCTGATTGCCGTAGAAAGGGTAGGCTCCATATGCAGGGGCGTACATGTTAGGGTGCGGGACAGGGGAAGTATAGCCATATCCACCGTAGAATGGTGTGCCATAGTACATATTGTTTCTTCGGTTGCCAGAATCAGCCCTAGACTGGAAACAGAGCACCATACGAGTTAATGAGTATTATGGAAGGAAGAAGAGTAACTTCAACAAAAACATGCCTCCGTACACTACCATAATAGTGGGCCATATATTATATTTTGTTATCAGATATGCAGATGATAAAGGGTCAAAAAGAACAAACTCATACTCCGTAAAATATGATGAATAGCATTTACTGATGTCGTGCACAAATGTGTGAAAACGTTCAATTTTTGTGCAGAAAAAGAAGTGTTGACCACTAATTTAGAGTTTGAATTGTTCAAAGTTCGCTATATTCAGGACACCATCAGAAGCCCCAGAAACAACATCACCAAGACGTTGAAGGCCTCTAGAGCATATGCCATGATGGCAGTGTCACCGGTCACAAGAGAAGACGAGATTGGACGTTCTCCCGAACGAACATTATATTGGAAGATTATATTGAAAGGAAGGAACAGACCGAGGTCCAAACCTAACTCAAAACTTACCCCCTAAACACATCCCTGCCCTCTGTTTATATAGTGCACAGAGGCTAACTAACCCCCTCTTATCTCTAACAAATAGAGAACAACTTGTAAATAAAGATAAACTAACAAAGAGATAAACTAACAGGCTGGAGGGCCTGGCCCACTTCCTACACGTGACACTTCACCCCCCCTAAAAACGCAGCTCGTCCTCGAGCTGCTGAGTCGTCATCCCCGCTGTCGCCCACCACTGTGATGACGACGGCGCGAAGGAGATGCAGACGACGGCAAAGGCCACGGCAGTCGACATCACCTCTCCATGCGGGGAAGCAGCAGCCCACACAGCGGCGACCAACAGCGGTGTCGCGTCCTGCAGGGGTCTATCAGGTCTGGAATCTTGGCAGCGTAGTGCCCCGACGGCCGCTTCCGCGCGTCGAGGTGCTGGATCTCCGGCGTTGGCTTTAGCTTCTTTAACTCTGACATCGTGAGGTGCGCCTTAGAGGCGAAGGCGGAGGTGGCCCACAGCAGAGGGAGCTCGGCTAGGGCTTGGCCAATGGCGGCGTCTCCCTTCCCTCCTCCCCCTTGTAGATCCATGGGAACCGCTTCTGCTACAAGGGCAGGCCACACTTCAAGCCCGCCTACGAGTTGCTTCGCGTTAGCTTCCTCCTCGAGGACCTTCTCCTCTAGCATGGTGACCCTCTCCTCCAAGGATTGGATTGGTTGCAACGGTCGCAACATCTCTTCGATGGCATCTAGGCGTTGCATAATAGCCTTCAACATGTCATCGACGGTGCTCCCTGAACCGGTGCCAGATTGGGAATTCATCGCAGTGGAAGAACCCGAAAGCTCTGATACCAAGTTGTTACCGGTCACAAGAGAAGACAAGATTGGACGCACTCCCGAACGAAGATTATATTGAAAGGAAGGAACAGACCGAAGTCCCTGACCTGGGCGATGCGGCGGCGCCTTGGCGACGCAGCTGCTAGCCGAGCCAAGCCCTCAGCCGAACAAGTGGCTACAAACCTAACTCAAAACTCACCCCCTAAACACATCCCCTGCCCTCTGTTTATATAGTGCACAGAGGCTAACTAACCCCCTCTTATCTCTAACAAATAGCTAACAGCCTGTAGATAAAGATAAACTAACAAAGAGATAAACTAATCCTAACAGCTAAAACAGAAATCAGGATTATAACTAATCTGCTACAGTACCGCGGTACTGTTCACGTGAACAGTACCCACGGTACCGTTCACAGGCTGGAGGGTTTGGGCCTGGCCCACTTCCTACCCATGACAGGCAGAGAATCAGAGAGAAACTATTCAAACAGTTATAATTCACTGCCACCATTGACTGCATGTTCTGTTATGTTATCTGAGTTCTAATGTTTCTGTAGCATAGCATCAAGGGCGACCCCTCATCAGATGAGCATCTTATGCAGAGCCTTAAACATATAATAAGATGATCTACATCAAATAGGCCAGACACTGAAAATACTATAATGCACATAACAAAGCATAAAAAAACACAAAGCCCTTTTTTTTATTATCTAAGGTAAGGTCCTTCAAGAACAGAATTATGGTCGCAACAAGGCTCTGGGTGAATATTGTCTGCCCATATGAGTAGCGCTGTGAATATTTATAGGTCAGGGTCTTTACTGAAAAACAACAATACAACAATTTGAAGAAATCTACAGGTGACTAAAGGAACACCAGCAAAGCATAAGAGTAGTAGGTCTTAAATCGATAATCATTGTAACTTAGTCAAATTTCATTTTTGTTTCTTCAGTTTTCTCCAAAGCAAGAAATGGTATGTAATTAATTTGCTTAACTGACATGTAAGTATAAATTTGGCTGATGATCATAACTCATAACTGACAAAGAAATTTAGTGGAGTGCAGTAGCAACAGCTAAAAATGTACTTTTAGAATCGGTGATCGGTAGCTGACTGGTCGACCACTGAGAGTAGGGATTAATCGGTTAATCGGAGATTAACTGAATTAATCGGTTAATCAATTAATCGGTCAATCAAATAATTAAATAATATATTAGAGTATTCATAACATATACTAATATTCTCTATACCTTCTATTTTTTTATCTTTTTATTAGCATCTCTCATTTGTTGCCCATGCTGTCCTGCATGTTTTGTCTTTCTCATTCGTTGTGCTGCCCATCTACCATGCTGCCCGCTGCTGTGTTGTCAGCTGCCCGCTGTTGTGCTGCCGACTACCCGCTGCCCATTATGCCCGGGCTCTCTTTTTCTCTTACTTCTTTCGTTTGGCTGCCCATGCTCACGATATCCTCTCTCCCATCTTCTTTCTTCTCCATTTTTCTCCACTGAAAAGGAGGCTCTAGCAGCAGCTTCTGGGAAGGTGGCTCCAGCAACACGTGGTTGGCACCCGCTCATGCTCTGGCTCAGCGGCACCGGATCTAACTAGGCGGCGACTAGATCTGGCTGTGCGCGGGAGAGGGAAAGGAGAGAATGTGCATGGGAATAGAGGTGGAAGGGGAATAGAGCTGGATGGAGGGAAACCTAATTTTTTCCTATGTATTTATACTAATCGGTTTGACCAACCGATTAATCAGTCCACCGATTTTTTGCCTGATTTGGATGTAAATTACCTGGATTGGGGCCGATCACCGATTAATCGGCTGATCAACCGATTTTTTCATCACTAAAAAGTACATTTATACTTTGTCAACAGAATGGTTTCTAAACATGATACTTTTGCTACAAGAAGGCACTAAACATTCCAAGGCCAAACATCAAATGTTGAGAAAACAATTTATCTTCTACATAATTAGTATCAAATCCATTTGTGTGGTGGAAGCTTAAGAGTCATTCTCCGGTCCTTAGGATAGTGTTAATTAGGAGATATATACCTCTTAGTAGAGGTATCAGACTTCCCAATTAGCACTAAAAATACCTCTACTTTCCGAACCATATAAAACCATGAAACTTAACCGTACACTTCACTAAGGAGTTTGTATCTTAGCTAGTTACAAACTCATAGAACTAGGACATTTTGACTAAGCTAACACTTCTGGGCTAAGTAGTGATCCAAAATAATATGCTGCAGTTGGACTATGAGGTGTTGCAGGTGTATTAAGCATTATCTTCGTTGTCATACGAGAGGTAATGTACGTAGGCACTGCAACTCAATAGTACAATTTGAGGTAAGCCAGATTTGGCAAATTGTACTATTGAGTTGCAGTGCTTACGTACATTTGGGATATCTAGAGTGAACTTAAATTAAGATTAGACAAGACTAAGATGCACATGTGAAAGTTTCATTTGATTACGAACTAGAAATTGCTAGCAACCTTAAGGGAAAATTACTCACATGCCATTATAATTTTCAAAAATTGCCTACATGCCACTGTCAGTGACTGTGGCTGGCCCCCATCTGACAGTGACACAATGATGGCATTTTGGCAAACTGTAAAAATCGTAATGGCACAGAAAAAATTAACCCCAACCTTAAAGGCTAGAATCTTATGTAAGGACGCTGGACAATGAGGAAGGACTGAAGCAATACATCAGGTCCCAAATTAATAGGTTAATCATAAAGCAATTAGATCAAGACTACATAGCCGTGATGAAAAAATCAGCCTGAATCATCGATTAAATAGTGATCGGCAGGTCTAAAGTTAATTTAGTCTGTAATCAGCGCATTAATCGGCCAACCGATTATTCAGCTGGTCAAACTGATTAATCAATGGTCAACCCGATTAATCGACAACCACAGATTAATCATCTTGTGCCCTAGCCGCCTGGTCCATGCTCCCTCTACTGGATTCATGCCACCACTGTTGGATCCGCATCACCGCCTCGTCAGGCCCACAACACTGCTGCCACTGCCTAATCCACTGTCCGACGACTACGTCTGGCTCACGCCGATGTTTCTTCCATTGAGAAAAAAGAGAACTTATGTGGAAAAAACTAAAAACTAGTATTTGTGAAAACTAACTTATATTGCTTTGTACCTTTTACTATCTTACTCAATTTGCTTACTTATATTCTTTTAAAAATTGCAAATGCTAATCATCATGCACAATTATGGTGATGACTCATGAGTTCAAGGGCTTCGTTCAAGAGCTTCGTAATCTTCCATTATTCCTTGGATTCACTGAAGCACTGGAGTTTCCAGGAGAGTTCCCTAAGGAGGGCGATAACACTTGTGAAGTGTTGTTGAATCTCTTCAACCAAGATGAATGTCTTTCCTTTTTCAGCATTACCGCAAAGGGAGACGGGTTTGAGATTGGCTGTCAAGAAGCCACCATGTAGCTATTGGAAGAACTCCACAACCACTTTGATGAGTGTCTTCGCCACTCTGCTTTCCACCACCTGCCATCCGGAGAGCATGGCGACATCCAGAGAGCAAGGCGCCACCCATAGTGTCTACATTGGTCCAACTGACAAGAGTGGTCCCTCCTACACCCATGCGATGTGTCTCATGTAAGCAATGAACCGCATTCACACTCACACCTGTCCGTGATGCGACCAAGAGGCATGTGCAGATCGAACGTCTTCAAGCCCAAGTGGAGCCCTTCAAGCAGAGAACGCTTCACTAAAGAAGTCCAAGACACCCCACCTCGGTCTTGCGAACTAGGATCACCACCAAGAAGTCCACCCATCGACCGCCCAGGAAGAGTGCCTTGGCAAGGCAAGCCAAGGTTCATCGTGGACTAGAGTGGGTTCAAGTCAGGGAAGCCCATGAGTGAAGACGAAGCTAAGCCAAGCAAATCTCATGACTTGACCCAAGATGTCAAAGAGGCGCACGGTGCCATCCAAGGTGGCTGCCAAGAGTAGTCATTTTGGAGATCCCTAGTCAATGCTAGCTTCAAAACGTAAACTCACATGTGCATCTTAGTCTTGTCCAATCCTAATTTAAGTTCACTCAAGGAGACTCCAAATCTTACTTAGGCCAAAATGTACTATTGAGCTTGCAGTGCTTATATACATTACATGTCATGTGGCAAATAAGGCAATGCCTAATACACCTCTACTAAGAGGTATATACCTCCTGATCACTACAGAGGTATAACACAAAATGGTCTGGATCACTACATAGCTCAAAATGTCCAATTCTACGAGTTTGTAACTAGCTAGTTTCATGGTTTCTATGATCCTTGGGAAATAGATATATTTTTAGTGTTAATTGGAAAGTTGGACACCTCTATTAAGAGATATATACCTCCCGATTAACACTATAAGGTATATACCCATTAAGGACTAGAGAATAACTCTTAAGCTTCCACCACACAAATGTATTTGATGTTAATTATGTAGAAGACAAATTGTTTCATCAACATTTGTTGATTGGCCTTGGTATGTTTAGTATCTCCCTATAGCAAAAGTATCATCGTGTTTAAAAACCAACCTATTGACAATGGCTAAATGTACTTTTAGAAGTACATTTTTAGTTGTAGGGGAAGCAGAGAGATGCAAAAGAGATTGCTACTCTCCTGTTGGTTCACCTTTCTTTGTAGCTCTTCATTCCAACACACGAACAATAAATGCATCTCTAGCTTTTGCTCTTTCCAACGCACACATTTACTGTCTGTGCGTTGGAAAGAGCTGTCTGTGCGTTGGAAAGAGCAAAAGCTAGAGATGCATTTACTGTTTGTGTGTTGGACTTGAGAAAATTGATTATTTGCCATCTTCAATAATAGGCTTCGATTTTTTACCACCCTCAATCATAGTTGTTACGGCGACCTACCACCTTCACAACTTTACAACGCTTATGGCGTGCGGCGCGGCGTCGCCATAGACACATCGGCGCGGCGAACAGTATAGAAAAATTGCTTATAGGATTTAGAAAAATATATCAATACATAAGTACTGAAATACTAAATTGCAAATAACAATATTAGTATGGTATGATAAACATAGCAATACAATATCAAGTTACAATATTGTCACTTTAGATACATTATAATATAAAAAATATAATTAAAATTGCAAAAACATATTTAAAATTATGTCTAATAATATATTTAAAGTTCAATAAATAATCTATTTATATAAATTTTACCACAACCCATTTAAATTTCAGCCGATTTAAAACCCATTTCTAAACCCTAACTTCTACCCACTACCTCTCTCTCTCTCTCTCATCCCCCTCTCCAGCAGCCACACTTCTCCTCCTCTCCCTCCTCTTCTCTTCCCCATCTTCTACACTAGTGCACTGGGCGGCCAGATCTGACCCTCGCCACGCCCTCGCCGTGGCCCCAGCCGCGCCCTCGGCCACGCCCCGTTGCACCATCGCCACTATCTCGTCGAGCCCTCGCCGTGCTCCCGCCATGCCCCAATGCGCCATCGCCACGCCCTCGTCGCGCCTTCGTATGGCGGGCGCCACGCCACGCCACGCCACAGTGGCGCCACAGGTAGACACTTGAGCGATATGGCGGTCTGTGGTGAATTGCAGATTTCCGCCACGGCGATATGGCAACGCTATGGCGACGCCGTAACAACTATGCCCTCAATATTGACATTGATTTTTTGCCACTCATATTATTACTCACTCCATCCAAAAATCTAATACCTATTACACTTTTAGTTTTTTCCAAAAATCTTCTATCTATTTATAGTTTGCTAGACTCAAGTATTAAATGAGCTTCGTTTATAGCATTAACCATGTGGTTTCATACTTTCATGTATGCAATGGTAGTATTATTTAATGCATTAGATGAATATATGAGAAATTTAATGCAATAGTAGTACTATTTAATGTATCTTTAGTCTTGATGCAAAAAGTAATAGGTAGAATATTTTTGGATGGAGAGAGTAACATATTGTTTTTTACCAATATATCATTTTAATTAGCTTTTAATTCCTTTTACTCTATTAATAGATAGGGAAATTACTATCTTGCTCCTTCTCCATTGCAAGAATCCTAAGCCCTGCTATGCATTGCTTTCCTTTGTTGTTGTACACATGCATGCCTGCGCCTCCTTAAGCGCACGCACGATGTTTTTGGCTGCTACATTTCATTACTTCATGAGAATTATTTCAGTGACTTATAAAATAATTCAGTTTTTGTGCTGAGTATTGACAGTTGACGGGGGAGAACAAGGGGAGGAATCAGATGAGGAAAAAACAAATCAGAATGAGTGTTGGGATTCCTCCACTGCTGGGATTTCTTTCTTCTTTGTGCTGAGTGACTATTGGCAGGTAGAAGCCGTATGAAGTAAAAATGAGAAAGGGTAAGATAGTAATTTCCTTATGTATTAATAGTGGAAAAGGAATTAAAAGTTAATTAAAATGATATAATGGCAAAAAATCAATATGTTAATATTGTGAGTGGCAAAAAATCAATGTCAATGTTGAGGGTGACAAAAAAATCAAAGTCCATTATTGGAGATGGCAAATAATCAATTTTCTCATGCTTGCAATATTTCTCTTAAAATATAAAACTAAAAGTTAAAACTTCATCTATATGCATGTTTACATCTATATGCACGTTAAGTATAAATAATATATTATTTAACTATTTAGTCAACCGATTAATTGGTCAATCAATTAATTCAGTTAATCCTTAATTAATTCAGTTAATCCTCTGATTAACTGATTAATCTCTACCCAGTGATCGGCCAATCAGCTACCGATCACCGATTTTTCTAAACACTGCTACATACAATATTGGCCTATGAGGAAGCACTGAAGCAGGAATGCATCCCACATGTGTAACCCAATACTCAATTAGTCGTTAAGCAATTAGATCTATACACTACAAAATAGCTTTTTCATGCAAAAGATCAAATTACACGATGAAGGTTACCTTGCCCAGGCTAGTTCGCTGTACATACTAGGTGCTTCAGTAACTTACAACTGATGAATAGTTGTCTAACTTGGATTTACAAAATTCAATACAATATTTGTTTGCAACTGATCTGATAGTAAAAAATGACAGAAAAGTAGAAAGCAGAAAATAACAATGTGAAGCATCACAAACCTGTTTATGTGATGGGCTGCGGCCCCATGAAAGGCGAACTGCCTGCTTTCCAATAACAGACCCATTCAATCCTTGCAGTGCTTCTTCCGCATCAGTTCTAAAGACAGTTACTAGATTTAAATGCCGTTTCCAGAATAGCTTAAAGACATATAGCAATAACTAACCAAACAAAAGAACAGCATCAGATACACACCTGCTGACGAACTGAACAAAGCCACATTGCTTCCCTACAGGAATTTTTACCGAGGCAACATCACCATATTTGGCAAATGCCTTCCTAAGCTCATCTTCACTGGCATTTGGATCAAGTCCGCCAACATATATCTAAAGAAGTTCAAAAACTATGGGTTAGAAATTATCAAGAAACAGGGTAACAAACATCGGAAACCAGTGCCACACACCGTTTTATTAGTAGAATCACCATCTGAATGCCCAGGAGTAGAGGAGCCAGAATCACCTGCAGTACAATAGTAATGAATGTAAAAAGATAGACCAGAACATAAGTTGCCCTGGGAACATTAATTTTTATTAGACTTCATTCAGTCTATGTCTGTAGAGCAATGTTTATAAAGATAGGAATCTATAGTAATTCATGGGGCAGTTGTAAAGGGCTGATACCACCATTTTATTAGGAACACTAGCCGCAAGATAGGATTCTCATGAAGTAGGTTTTGCTTGTCAGGTACTATTCTTTAATTTCTACACCTTATAAATGTGGTCCTCAAGGCAAGGTCCAGATAAATAACAGGACAAACTAATTATTTATTAAAACTTCACTATGTGTTCTGCTAAAGTAGTTCAGGAGAACAGAAGAACAATTCAACAACATTGTGAGCATACAATGTCAAAAAAACAAAGTGGACTTCTGGAAATCTATAGTGATATCAATAGTTGATACAAATGTGGCAAAATAATAAGTCAAATTGTGTACAAGCCAGATCATAAAACATCATACACCCATGCACTAAAGAGTGGAAGCTGCAATATCATAATGCTGATATCAGGAAAGTTGAGAAATACCCGAAGACCTTCTGGGAGTTGCAGGTCCTACACGAATTGGCCTAGTAGAGCAATATATACCATTCATTTCAGTCATGGCATGAGATTTGTCGTTATCATCTCCAAATCTAACAAACCCATAGCCCCTAGAACGGCCTGTGTTCACATCAAAAATAACTTTAGCTCCTTTCACAGAGCGGTACTTGCTAGCAAAAAGCTCCATCAACATTTCGTCAGTAACATCAGCAGCAAGATCACCAACAAATATAGAGTAGTCAGAAGCAACTTCAGGCCGCTTTTCACCCATGCTGTATGATGCCCAGTTTAACTTGAAAGCCCGATCAGTGTTAGGCATCGTGTGACCAGTAAAATTCTGAAGAGCTTTCTCTGCAGATCCATGGGAGTAAAACTCTACAAAACCATATCCCTCAGATTGCCCGGTTTGTCTATTGCGGATAACTTTTATTGTCACTACCTGCAAAACAAATAGGCAGCAAAAGGTAAGGAAATTAACAGGCAAAACAGAGAACAAATACACACAAACATAAAAAAATAAAGTAATAGTTGATGAACTGATTAGTGGTTAGCAACCATCATTGTTGATACTTGATATTTCAATTATATAATAGAACTGTTCCTGACTAATGGCAGCTAGTAAAAAAACAGCAATCTGTACAATTGGTTTGGTTCATTAACCCTGTCACTGAAGAAATACTGTCAGTTGCCATCAAAATGATCCACTAAACACAAATCATTTTTCTTTCTGTCAACATCGATGAGCACAATTCCAAAAATAAGGAGAATTAGCTAATGTTGTCATTGTGGCTTCCTACTGCTCTTCCAACTGTTCATTTGCTAATTCTGTAACCACCAAATACAAAGAGCTAGCGTGGCTCACTTAAAATGTTTATTAAATCATCACACATCAAGACCACTTCCTCCAAACCACTAATCAAATAGACATGTACATAAATCTCACCATGAAGTTGGCACATTTAGCAGCTCACAAGCACCAAGTCTATATGACGGGTGCCATTCCCTATTTCATATTAAATAACAACTCAACCAAAGTAAAGGAAACCCTGTCACTGAAGAAATACTGTCAGTTGCCATCAAAATGATCCACTAAACACAAATCATTTTTCTTTCTGTCAACATCGATGAGCACAATTCCAAAAATAAGGAGAATTAGCTAATGTTGTCATTGTGGCTTCCTACTGCTCTTCCAACTGTTCATTTGCTAATTCTGTAACCACCAAATACAAGAGCTAGCTTGGCTCACTTAAAATGTTTATTAAATCATCACACATCAAGACCACTTCCTCCAAACCACTAATCAAATTAGACATGTACATAAATCTCACCATGAAGTTGGCACATTTAGCAGCTCACAAGCACCAAGTCTATATGACGGGTGCCATTCCCTATTTCATATTAAATAACAACTCAACCAAAGTAAAGGAACTGACTTAGAAGTAGTATGTATTAGATCATATTGCATTGAATGGCCTCAAGTTGGTGCCTTGAGCAACTTACAACACTAATTGTAACACCTTTATTCGCATAGAGCGATAAATAAATGCAAATTTATGCTCCTACGACAATTTGAAGACATAACAGACGAATCAACACATAGAAATAGGATAAATCTAACGGTATTAGTGAGATCTAATACGGAAAGTCTGGTTCGTGAGGGAGGACAAACCTCGCCGCTGGGGCCGAAACAGCTGTGAAGGTAGTTTTCGTCCATCCAGTACTGGAGATCGCCAACCCAGATCGTCTTATTCTCCTCGCACCCGTTCCCGCCGGATCCGGCGGCGGGTGGGGTCGGCGTGCGGCGCCCAGCCGTGGCGGGGGGTGGCGGAGGGCACGCCGCGAAGTGCTTAGCGTACTGCGGCGGCGGCGGCGGCGCAGCCACCATGGAGGGCGGCGGCGGGTAAGGGAGAACGAACCACCGCGCCTGCATCATGTGTGGGTGCGGGTGGGTGAGCATGCTGTGGGGGCGGATGCAGGTGAGGGTAGTGTGGTGGCACGGCCGCCTGGGAGTCGGTGGTGGTCGCCCCCTTCTGCATCGCCGCCGCCGACGCCGCCGAGGATGGAAACTTGGGGTTGGGAGGCTCGCGAAGGGTGGAGGGCGGAAAGAGAGGGGGTTCTTGGGTGGGTTAGGAAATATATAGCGCGTTAGCAACGGCTCTAGCCGTCCAATCTAAGAGTCAGCTTTGTTGTGGGACGTCCGATCAGAAGACGTGGGAGTGACGCATAGGGGGTCCATGTTTCAGGGTTACAGCACAGTAGCTCTGGGCAGTGGTGATAGTTTTGTCGGCTGCGTAGGATTTTTTTGTTCTACCGTGGATTTATACTAGGGGTAAGAGCAATTCATCGATAGCTTTCAAATCAGGACACTTATTTTTGATTCGAGTATTTCCTTATTTTTGACAGGCATGTTTTCTGCATTCCACTTTATCATCTTATTTTTAATTTCTACTATTTCTTCATACACTATACACATATATTTGATAAAATCACAATACATAATAAATTATTTATTATTTAATAATAAATGACTATATTTAAATATTCAAATTTTTAAATACAAATACAAATATTCAAATTTAAATATAAAACATAATCATATATCATATTAAACAATAGAAATAAAATCATCTATCATATTTAAATATTCAAATTTTTAAATTCAAATACAAATATTCAAATTTAAATATAGCAACATAATCATCTATCATATTAAATAATAGGAATATAATCATCTATCGTATTAAATAATAGGAACATAATCATCTATCATATTTGAATATTCAAATTTTTAAATACAAATATTCAAATTTAAATATAGAAACATAATCATCTCAACGATAGGAACATAATCATCTATCATATTTAAATATTCGGATATTTAAATACAAATACAAATATTCAAATTTAAATAAGCGGGAAGCACGCGCATCCACGTGCACAGATGGGAGCTGAGATAGGAGGTTCTAGGGATAAGGGCTTGGTGGCCATTTTGAGAGAAGTATGGACCCTGTTAGAACTCGATTTTTCTAGCGAACTCTTAAAAATAAGTTTGAGGGCTCAAATAGATGCCCTGTTGAGTTGCTCATAGTGGTGACAGTTTCACCGATGGTTATGGAGCAATTTTTGTCTTATGTTTATATAAGGGGTAAGTCTCTATTTTAGACGGTGGTGATAGTTTTACTAATTATTGTGGGGTTTTTTTATCTTCTCGTAGATTCATACGAGGATCTGAGGTTCCAAATTAAGTGAGGATGGTTTTATATACACGTGAAGAACTTGTGAGGTTTTGAAATAATATATTAGGCTTAATAATTTTTTATCGCTAATTTTAACCGCTTCGTTGTTTTTTTTTCGCTGTGTCACCACTCATCAACGATTGATCAGTCATCCACTCATCCTTGTAAGACTCTGATAGGAATTTAAGTTACGGGTCAGTAGAAAAGTAGCTCCTCCATTTTTATTTTATTTTTACTGATTCATCTTCTCCGTACTTAAATTTTGAGAATCTAATAGTTTGTTTGAGTCCAAATTCAGAAAATAAGGATAGATCAACGATCTAGAGCACCTGAAGTACGTATCTTTTAAAGATCTATCATTTTTCTGCATCTTAAAAACTACATAAAAGTTTAAATTTTAAAGTACTATTTAAAATTTTTGCCAGTTTTAACGGTATGACACTACTTGTAAATATATAAATATAAAAATCTTACTTAAAAATTATTTTTCATTACAAAGTCGTCAAACATAATTTTTCCTTTCAAAAAATAAGCAGAACGATAAAAATGTATGACAAAAATAAGCAATATTAGAAGCTTGTTATTATTTGTCACTTAACTATTCGCATCCGTTTCAACAATTAAGGGCAAGGGACCCGTATTGTGTGGCTTTGGAATTCAAGAAGCCTACAAATACTACTCATACATATTTTTTGGGAGCAAATTCACTTCGTTACTAATTTTTTTAAAAAAAATCAAAGATCCTGAATCTGAAGATCTGACAAACAAGCTTGAATTATATTGATTTTGAAGATCTATCATTTATCCGGTAGCTTTAAGCTATCCAAAATTTTAAATCCTAGGGCTTGATTTTAACCTCCTTCTGCCCCTTACTCACAGCCGAGATGGGAGCACCATCAGGTGATGGGGGATGCACCTTTGAGGCTGGACC
The DNA here is from genome assembly GCA_019279435.1 of Zizania palustris. Lineage (NCBI taxonomy): Eukaryota > Viridiplantae > Streptophyta > Magnoliopsida > Poales > Poaceae > Zizania > Zizania palustris. The sequence continues at coordinate 14,199,740 of JAAALK010000285.1, read as the reverse complement.
CACTCCCCAGGACAGCCCACCCGAATTGGCAAACGTGGTCGTTTGCCTTTTCCATCCCTGTTGCGTGACTTTTATGCAAAGGCTTTCGCCATTGATGCTGGCTGGCGAGGAGATCTTTTCCCTTTCCGAGGGTTCTGGACCAGGAGCAAACAAACCAAACAAGCAAAGCTATAACTCTCCTCTGCCCGCCGCTGCCGCCGCCCCGTGGTCTCCGGTTGCACCAACCGAGCGAGAGAGCCTGAGCACGTCGGCTGCGCCGCTAACTCAGAATCCAACCGGCAACGGCACGTCAATGCACGGGACGCGCCGGGTATGTACGTAGCCGACAGCACATGGTATTCACGTTGGGTTCACTTCGATGCTCGGCATGTGCTACACAAGATCTCGGGATGGATATATGTTAAACTGAATTATTCGTCGAATAATTGTAAATATAGATAGTTATATTTGATGAGGACATCACTAGCTTAGATATGACCATGATTATGAGCAAACAAACTAAGGTGCATGCTTTCTACGTTAGATTTAAATTTATTTATTTGAACCATGGATGCTACACTATGAGGTACTTTTAATTTTAATTACAGAAATTCTTACATAGATCAAGCGACACGTTGAGAGCACAAAAGGGCATGGAACATCATGGAAGTTGATTGGGGACCAAGTCAAGGCCATGAAAACATAATATAAAATTTTGGGACGTTATTTATGTGCCAAGAGAAAGTGAAGATTAACTTCTACACATCTTCGACTCGGATTCAGACTGCATGGACAACAACAAATTCAAACGCGCACAACTTTTACATGGCTACTCCGATTTGGATGATCTTAGACTTTTTGGAAAGCTTGAGACGTCCTTTTTCCAATGGATACAGCTACACTTCCAGATTCAATACGAGGCGATTGTAATATTCAAAACAATGCATGTTACTCAGACTCGGACTTCAAGGAGAGCACGAGATTCAAACATGCATATCTTTCACATGGAAGCTCCGAATTAGATAATCTTGTACTTTTTGGAAAGCTGATGATGTCTACATGGAAGATAATATATTTATTCCACCGAAACAATCTCGGCCAAGGCTTAAGGATCTAAGTTTCTTTTTTCTAGTAATTCTGTTTTGGAAATAATTAGTAGTTTCCATATGTAATAAGTTTCTAAACTTTGGGGACGTCCTTAGGGCTATAAATAATCCTAGAGACTTCACTTGTAATTTGGGTTTTAATTAGATAAAAGTTTATCCAATGCTACTTGTCTGTGTAAACCCGTGATCGGTTAGATCGTCGGTTTCACGTTTCAGAACCCCAACTATCCCTGTGCGTCTTTCACATCCAGCAATACTAGTTGCTCCTTTATCTTGTTCTTGCTCGTTCTTCGGTTGCTTGCAGGAACAAGGTTGATCACCGATAAGATCAACAACCCTTGGAGTTGGTGTATCGATTGCTAAGGCGCAACACGAACGTCTCGTACGGTTGTAGTCGAGTCGTCAACGTCGTCTCCATCCAATCGAAGTTATCCTATTCTCTCCTCATCTCACCGAAAGATCGGGCCATCCTAATCCCCCCATCAATATTTGTATCTGAATTAAATATGAACGATATTTAGAAATATCTGAATTTATTTTACAAATATGGATATGGAAACAAATATCCGAATTTTTGTTGAACGTGGATATCAAAATAGATATGTGCGTATCTGTTTTAGGATTTTACATAGATTAAACTTTTAGGGACTCAAGATGACATGACATCACTATATTAATATGTATGGTTTATTTATTATTTATGTAATTATGTAATAATAAGTTAGTGAATATTAATATATATGATTTATTTATTTTTTATATAATTATGAAATACTTAAGTTAGTGAGGGTTTTCTAGCAATACATGACAATAAGATATTTGCAACTTTGCTTGAGCTTGAAAGTTTTTCTACACTTAATATATAGCATAACTTATTCTATGTAAAAAATATTATTTTTTAGATCCATTTGCTATTTTTTAACTAATTAATTGTGTTTCTACGATTTAAATTGAAATATGTGAAATTTGAACTGCAAATACCTAAAATAACACACCAAATTTATAGAAAATTCATATTCATGTTTTGAGTCCATTTTTAGTTCGTATCCACTAAATTTAAAGAAATGTTAAAAAATCTATGTTACGACACTCGATCGGGAATGTGGAACTTAAGGGTTTTTTAATTCTAAAAAATCAAACAAAGTCTGAAAAATATGAGACTTATCATGGTGTTATGATAAAAATTTGAAAATATTTCAATAAATTTGTCACACATGATGTTAAGAAACTCGAGATTCTTTTGAAAGGAATTAGGGTTTTGAGAATGAATAGGTTGTGGTTAAGTAAATCGATGGTTAATTCTTTGTTTGAACTTGAAATATTTTTACAATCAAAATACAACATATCTCATTCCATGTAATTTGTTTTGTATTTTTCTAGATCCGTTTACTATTTTTAACTCATTAATTGTGTTTCTAGGATTTAAATAGAAATATGTAAAATTTGAACTATAAGTACTTAAACTAATGCACCAAAATTTATAGAAAATTCATTTCATGTTTTTGAGTCCATTTTTATTTCTTATCCACAAAATTTAAATAAAGTGGGAAAAAATCTATATTACGACACTCAATCGGTAATGTGGAGCTTAAGGGTTTTTTAATTCTAAAAAATAAAATAAAGTCTAAAACATATGAGACTTGTCATGGTATTAGAGTAACCACAATGCCTATGTTCCAAATAGCATTAATGTGGGACCCATAAAAACTAGCATTTGTTATTGTTAGATGTACAATGGAAGAAAACAAAAAAAGTAGCATTAAAGTGAGCCCTACTTATGATAGGACTCACAAAAAGTTATCATTTTAACCTTATAGTCACACCTTAAGCTTATGGGGCACTTTAGAATTTTTTTTCTTATGGTGTGGTTCCACAATGTGTAAGGCTAGCTACAAGGCTTTATTTAATGCTTAAGGTTACATTTTCATCCATATTATGGATGCCCTTATGATATTATATATAGATACCATGATAAAAATTTGAAAATGTTTTAAAAAGTTGTCATACGTGATATTAAGAAACTCGAGATTCTCTTAAAAGGAATTATAGTTTTGAGAATAAACAGGTTATGGTGGAAAGTAAATCGATTGTTGAATTTTTGTTTGAACTTAAAATTATTTTATAATCAAAATACAATATATCTCATTCCATGTAAAATATTTGTATTTTTCTAGATCCATTTGCTATGTTTAACTCATTAACTGTGTTTCTAGGATTTAAATAGAAATATGTGAAATTTGGATGGTAAGTACCTAAAATAATGCAAGATGATTTATAGAAAATTCATATTCATGTTTTGAGTTAATTTTTAGTTCTTATCCACTAAATTTAAAGAAATGTTAAAAAATCTATGTTACGATACTCGATCGGTAATGTGGAGCTTAAGTGTTTTTTAATTCTAAAAAAATTTAAATAAAGTCTAAAACATACGAGAATTATCATGATGTTATTATATTATACATAGATACGATAATAAACATTTGAAAATATTTCAAGAAAGTTTGTAATAGAGGATGCTAAGAAACTTCATATTCTCATAAAAAGAATTAGGGTTTTAAGAAGTAATAGGTTATGGTTGAAAGTAAATTGATGATTAAATATTTATTTGAACTTGAATTTTTTTATAATTGAAATACAACGTGTCTCATTCCATATAAATGTTTTGTATATTTCTAGATCCATTTTCTATTTTAACTCATTAATTGTGTTTCTAGGATTTAAATTGAAATATGTGAAATTTGAACAATAATGTACAAAAATTTATATAAAATTCATATTTATGTTTTTGAGTCCATTTTTAGGGACTTATTCACTAAACATAAAGAAATTTTTAAAAATATATGTTACAACACTCGATCGACAATGTGGAGGTTAAGTGTTTTTTTAATACTAAAAAATCAAATAAATTCAAAAAAATATGAGATTTGTCGTAGGTGTAATAATATTATACGTAGATACTATGATAAAAATTTAAAAATGTTTAAATAAACTCATTATACAGTATATTAAGAAATTCAAGATTCTCTTGAAAGGAATAGGTTATGGTTGAAAGTAAATCAATAGTTAAATCTTTGTTTGAACTTAATTTTTTTATAATCAAAATACAATATATCTCATTCCATAATTTTTTTTGTATTTTCCTAGATCCATTTGCTATTTTAACTAATTAATTGTGTTTCTAAGATTTAAATTGAAATATGTAAAATTTGAACTGCAAGTACCTAAAATAATGCACCAAAATTTATATAAAATTTTTATTCATGTTTTAATACATTTAGTTCCTATCCACTAAATTTAAAGAAATTTTAAAAAAATCTATATTGTGACACTCAATCGGTAATGTGGAGCTTAATTATTTTTAATTCTTAAAAAACAAATAAAGTGTGTTATATGATAAAAATTTGGTATTATTCTAGGTAAGTTAACTATTTTTAATTTATTAAGTGTGTTTTTAGAATTTAAATTGAAACATGTGAAATTTAAACTAGAAGTACCTGAAATAATGAACAACGTTTATAGTCAAGAATTCTTATAATAACTTCTAATTTGGTATACTCGACACTTTAGACTTTTGAAAAAATTATGAAACAATGAATATTCTAATACATATTCATTTTGTATTCGTATCCTTATCCGGATTATATATACGGTCTGAATCCATCCTAGTCAGAGCTTGCTATTCCTCCTTTGCTCCAAAGCTTTCGGCTTAACGTGCTAGCTGACACGGCTCTATGCTCCAGCCAGTCCACTAGACCCGAGGTGTCGTGGCTCGCGACAGGGCAGCTAACTACCTTATGAGATTTAGTGCAACAAAGGCCTGGAAATATAGTGACAGTAGATGGCCTAAGCTGCCAGCCGCCAACCACCAGCCACTTGTCTATGGGAGGTCTCAGTCTGGCCCATCATACGTCTCGTTCCATTAGCTATTCAACCTTGATTTTTTTAAATAATATTTTTTTTCAAAATTTAATTTCTGATAAGTGAATTTCAAAAATTATAAAATAGCTTACTGTGGCTATTGACTGAGGAACCTTTGTCGGTAGACCACTTCTATTGGTAGGTGGTATGCCGATAGAGTCCCGGACACTAGCCACGGTGGAAAATTTTACCTATGTCAGGGCTAACCTCTATTGGTAGACCACCTGTAAATCGGTAGATGGTCTATCGACAGAGCAATATTTCTCTACCGACAGATGTTCAACCAGGAGTTCTGGATTGATTTGGAACTTCACCACATGTTCCTTGACATATGAGATTTTTTTCCCGAAACATCTGAATTGAAACTATAATGAATATTAAATATGGACATGAACTTGTTGCTTAGCATGTAAGGGGCCACAAAAACATTGTTACTATTTACAAGATCTACATGTACTTAATAGAGTGTAAATAGTGTACTTGAGAAACCAAGTGGGGTTTGCACTGTGGTTTTATTTTTGTGATGAGTGATTGACAAGTTTGCTTGATTCATGGTTTGGGCGTGTGTTTGCCTATATGTGTTCACTAATGGGATCAGTGTGTTCTGCATGAAGATTCGTGTTTTGCTTGTCTCATGTTGTGCAGGGTTGAGATGCGAGTCAACTATCAACGGCGGGTGATCGGGGTCAAGCGGGAGCTTGATGTCAGACGATCAAGGGTGTCGGGTGAAGTTGAGGAAGATCTCAGGTGTACACGTGGAGATAGAGAAAGACATAGACGGACGGATGATCGGGACAGTGTGTTGACCAAGTCAGCGAAAGGGAGGCCATTGCAAGTGACAAGGCGGCTCGAGGGATCGAGGGCAGAAGAGACTTACTAGCGGTCCGAGTTCACAGATTGGTGACACGTGTCGGCGATCCGGTGCACTTTATCGGTTTCGGCTCAAAACTATCGGATTCGAGATCCAAGCGTGATGAAGTGGAGCCGTAGTCACCACGAAAGCTTCGAATCAGGACAAACTACCTTTAGATAGGATTTTATATTTTTAGCCCTATGGGCATTCGAGTCTGTAAAAAACCCTAGGGGTATTTGTATCTTTTCCTATTTTTAAATTGCCTATAAAGGCCCCCTAGTCCTAGAGTTTCTACCAACTCATCTACCCTACTATATAAATAGTTTAGGCTTTTTCATTATTGGGAGCATCTAGACTGCTCGTCTCTCATCTGTCATCATTGGAAGCATCTGAACCGTTCATCCTCATTTATTTTTTCTTAAGGAAACATTCTCTCACCTGTCTCATTACTCCCTTTTCCTTGCATGAAGATTTGCCTTGCATGAAAATTCTTTCCTTGCATGAGTAATCACGATTGCCATCTATTTGGCTTACCTACCATTTATTTGGTTCACTTGCCATCTATTTGGTAACCCACCATCCTATTTCCATTTCTATATGTGTCCTTTTCCTTCTCTCTCACCCACCTCGCGTAGCACATGAAGGCTTCGAGCGATAGGGCTCCGGGCAACTCCAGGCGGCGGGGGCTCGCGCTGTCCAATGAGGTTGCCGCCAACGCGCTACGCGACGAGCTGCAGCCTAAAATTCAACGAGAAAGAAGAGGAGTGTAACAGGCTAAAATTCCAAAGGTAAAAATAAAATTTATAGATATACTTTCTGGAAAAGGATTATTTTTATTTTTTCTTAAAGCTGAAAATGACCAAATAAATAGGAATCTAGAGAAATAATCCAAACCAGGGTCTGAAAAAAATTATATTATGATGTTAAGACCAAGATATATTTTTGAGAATTTTTACAAAATTTAGGACCTTTGATAGGAGCCCAAAAATTTTAAATCAATTTCAGCAATTATTTTTATTCAGAAATTCATTTCAATAGTGATGGGCCACATCCCCCTTCTCCCTCCACAGGCCAGCCCAGCCCACTCAAACCCCACGCCCCTCCCTGATAGGTGGAGCCCACCTGTCAGTCTCCTCCCTCTCTCCGCGCACGCGCCCGGCCCCACCTGTCGGCGCCAACCCACTCGCCCACACCCACCCACTGACCAGGAGTCCCCACTGGTCAGCACCGACCGTTGCCGCTCCCGCGCCCGCACCCACCCACTGACAGTGGCCCCCGCCTGTCAGTACCTTCGTCCTCCTCGCGCCGCCACCCACAAATTTTGCCGGCCAAAACCCTAGCCCGGGGAATCCACCCCCGCCATGCTCCTTTCCCCGAATTGATTCACGCGTTGAATTCCCAGTGATCCCGCGACCGTTTCCCCCATTACGTCGACACGTTTAATCCTGAAATCACCGGATCGCAAAGCTTGAAAATGCCTCGCCGAAGTATGGAAGGTACCCCTCGGCTTTCCATGTATAGGGCCTGCCATTTACACTGCCGATTACCCCTATAAAACCCCTGGCCACCACCACGTTAGGCCCTCGTGTGAGATTTTGCCCCCGCTCGAACAGAACGCACACACTCCCCTTTTTAGCGCCACCTCTCTGCTCGCATTCCATCCGCCGCTCGCCGAATCCCTCCTCCGCCGCCGTTGACCACACCGCCGTGATCGCCGATGCTTCCCCGACCCCGGCCACCACGTACTCCATTCCCGTCGGAGACCATCGGAGCGCTATCCTCGCCGATGATCCGAACACCTTCACCGCACCCGCTCGACATCGTCCTCGCCCCGACTTCCCCGATCCCCATCTCCGGTACCCTCTTGACCACCACACTGTTCTGATTCCATTTCAGTAGTTAGATCCGGCCTCCGGCCATCACCCTCGCCGCTAGACCGTCGCCACCCCTCGGCCGTCGCTGGAGAAGACGACCGGCACGGGTAACTACATGTGCCATGTCGGATTCAACCGCCACCACCCGATCAGATGCGAACGGCTAGGATTAGAACCCACTCGGGTTCGATCTAGGCCGTCGGTCCGATCAAGGTGGTATCGCGCGATCTCAGCCTTTGAATCTTCATTAAATCTGGGTCGTGGATCCGAACCTCTTCGGTTGTTTTAATCTCAGCCGTTAGATTTCATTTAAAACACCCGTGCGTTCTAAGACTACCAGATCTTGATCCAACGGCTGATCTGTATTTGGCTCACACGCACAGTGCATGGGTTCACGGTGGACCTGGCTCACCGTGGACCAACGACTATTTTAGGATTTAAATTATGTTCCATAAATTGATTTAAACTTCAAAAATTCATAACATCTTCAAATTAACTCCAAATTTTGACATTCAAATTTTAGAAAAATTCATCTTTTTATTCTCTACACACTAGACAAATTTACTAGGCATGTTTGTACTATTTATTATCCAAAATAAAACCAAGAGTATTGTTTTAAACATTAAAAAATCATATTTACCACATTTTAACTCCAAATTTCATCATTTCAATTTTAGAAAGTTTCTCTTCTATTTTTTCTACAACTTTAGCCCATTTAAATGAAATGATTGTACTGTTTATTTTTGTATGTTTAAACTGTTTGTTGTTATTCTCGTTTTGTGTGTCGCGAAGACTACGGTGCCATTGAAGAGCTGGAGTACTACCCAGAAGTTCCACCATCACCATTTTCCGAGCAAGGCAAGTCACCAAACTACATTCTTGAGCATATTGAACCTAGTTTTCTGAAAATATCACTAAAACCCATAGGTTATAAGATGTTGAGCGAGGAGGGCTGACTATACTGCTCGAGTTAGATGATGTTGCATTGTTCATGTTTATCATTCAGTACAATTAAACTTGACTACATTAAATGCTGCAACTTGAAAATGTATTTTTCCGCACTTTAAACCCTTATCATCTCGTTGTTATTACCCTGCATTACTATTGCATTCTCGGTGGCTTGTTGAGTACTTTTGTACTCATACCCATTGGAAAACACTTCAGAGACAACATATTATGAGGAGGATGGTCCGGAGTAGCGACCCAGTCAAGGACGCGAGACTGGCAGAGATGTCCATCACATAGTTTTATTTTCATAGTTTCTTTTAATTTTATACTTATGTAATAATGTTGTATGTGAACCATAGATAATTGACCGTATGTACGTTGTCGCATGATGGACATCTTGTTATTATTGTTTTTCTGTGAAAATTCAATACTGTCTGGATTTTATTAAATCTGGGCGCCCCATAAGATGGTATCAGGGCCGACTTGACTGTAGAAAACCAAACGGACCAGCCCAACACTTAGCTTTACAAAATTTATTTCATAAAAACCTACTTCACATTTTTTCCTCTCCCTTACTCTTTAAACTTGTTTTATTTGTAGATGCCTATCCACCACATCCACAGCTTCTATCAGGACCATGAGGGATTTATCCGGGAGCTCCGGATGATGGTGACCTTCCTTAGGTTCATGTTTGAGCCAGAGTTCCATGGGGTGTACAGGGAGGAGTTCGCGGGTCCTTGTGATGTTTCTAGTCACAATCCACGCATCCGGAGAGCATATGGCCTTCTTCACGGTGACACTTGGAGGTCCGACCTTCGAACGTCGCTTGTTAGCGCACCGTCTTCTAGGCCCTCGCAGAGCTGAGGATGATCTATGATGATCATCTTCGGGACACTTCCTTCCACCTTGTGCTGATGCGTACCTCCGGCGCCCACCGCAGCATCTACGTTGTCTTCCTCTCTGACCATGACCCGGTCATGGCCAGGCACACCCGTCTCCTCTAGGCCATGGACAATCTTCACACCGAGGAGCACCACAAGGTGGTTGAGTTCCTTCGTCATGAGACGAAGAGCTTGATCCAGCAGAATGGCGAGCTGCAGAAGGACATCACGGAGATGCTTACCCTCGTTCCGAGGTAGAAGAAGCCCATCCAGGAGCCTACCCCTCAGCCCAAGAGGGTTACTCCATCGCTAGCACCCGCAGGACCATACAGCTCTAGCGTCGTTGCTCCGAGGCCCGCCATCATCCCCGACCCACTGATCGAGAACTTCACCGAGCCCTAGCGCCCCCCAGGATACTCGTGGTTCTGAGAGCATTGAGACTGCCTCAGGCAATGAGTAGATTCCATTAGGCGATAGTTCGCGTTGATTGTTTTATGTTTGTTTGATGATTGTGGTACCCTTTATAGCGGTTTGTGCTATAGAAGGGATAAAAATAAGAACCGTAGTGTAATGAACAATCTAGTACCACATATAATAAACCATGAGTTATTTTGGGAAAAATCTTCTAAGTCCTTTTTCTTATACTTGGGAATATTATTGTCTTCAGAAATGGCTGACAACCAGAACTCGGGTTCCAACAACCATGAGGAGGGAGCTGCCAATGGTCTACCCTGGAGCGTTGTGCACAACTGGGGTGCAACAGGCCAGCGCTAATCAGGGATGCCGACCGCCAATCATCCCACACCGGCAGAGATGATGGCTAATCAGAACCAGCTGATCACCGCCCTCCTGACACTGATGCAGTAGCAGCAGGCTCAATTAGACCATCTGCAGCAGTAGAACATGGAACCTGCCCCTCGACAGCAAGCCCCCGCACCCGCCCCCGTGCCTCAACTCTCCGAGTTTTTGCGCGTAAGTGTAGGACTGAAAGTAGCGACCAGAGGGGGGGGGGTGAATGGGCGCCTAAAAAAATTCTTTCGAATCAATGGCCTGCTCCCAAAACCCAACGCATTTAAAAAAACTAAACAGCAAAGCGAGAACAGATTGACTAAGTCTGCAGATTCGAAGTCTGCTGATTCAGAGGTTGCATATTCGAAGGTTGCAGATTCGGAGGTTGCAGATTCGAAGGTTGCAGATTCAGAGGTTGCAGATTCGAAGGTTGCAGATTCGGAGGTTGCAGATTCGAAGGTTGCAGATTCGGAGGTTGCAGATTCGAAGTCTGCTGATTTCGAAGTCTGCTGATTCGAAGTCTGTGGATTCGAAGGTTGCAGATTCGAAGGTTGCAGATTCGAAGCCTGCAGATTCGAAGTATGCAGATTCGAAGTATGCAGATTCGAAGCTTGCAGATTCGAAGTCTGCTGATTCCAAGTCTGCTGATTCGAAGTCTGTGGATTCGAAGGTTGCAGATTCGAAGGTTGCAGATTCGAAGCCTACATATTTGAAGTATGCAGATTCGAAGTATGCAGATTCGAAGCTTGCAGATTCGAAGTCTGCTGATTCGAAGTCTGCAGATTCGAAGCTTGCAGATTCGAAGTCTGCTGATTCGAAGTCTGCTTCAGAGTTGGACTACACACAAGAAAAGGGACTTTGGCCCTGTCAACTCGATCAAAAAGCTATGCAGGAAAAAAGCAAGCCTAGAGTACTAGTGTACTGTTGCTACAGAGAAGTAGTACTACTTGCAAACAGCAAGAACTAGTACTACTCAGTGAAGAACCGAAGCAACAGAGACTCAGTTCTCAGGAATAGAAGTTGTTGCGCATCAATAAAGACCATAAAACACTGCAAACCGAATGACAAGAGGAGGGAAGAGAATCTCACAGATTCAAGAAGAACAAATGGAATGCAGGAATTAAATCACAGGGAACAAGAACCTGACGGCGCATAACAGGAGAGAGAACGCAGGGAGACAAAATGACCCAATAGATTAAAAAGTGAATTCTGGAAGGGGTAGTCCAAACTCTAGGGATTGGGGCCCTATTTATAGGCTGCCCAACACTAGGAATATTCTACCATCCCCTTAGGGTTTTACAGACGCAAGAATAAAGGAAAAGACTCTACTGCCCTTAGGTATTTTTACAGACACGACTGACTGACTGTGGGCCTAGAGATACAGATGACTTATCCGGAAGCTAAGTTTTCGTAGCGACTACAGGCTTCTCTTCTGTACAGTCGGATACAAGATCAACGGTTGTCAGTTTTGCGCCGAAACTGACAAAGCCTCCACCGACTTTGCACCAGGTACCCAGATTGGGCCGGCCCGATTCCGCAGCTCTCTCAGCCCGGCAATCACTCACCGCCCGTGTACCTGAGTCAATCCTGGTCAACAGCCCAGTGCGTCTTCTACTGCTTCTGGCCCATGTACCCGGATTGGGCCAGCCCGACTTCGCAGCCTCCTCTGCCTGACAGTCGCTCGCTGCCCGTGTACCTGAGTCACACGCGGCCCATGAAACAACAGATCTCCTCTCTTCATCTGTCCTCTTTGACTATCGTTGACAATGACTCATCACTTCTGGAGCCATGAGACCCACGCTATTCAGCATGGCTCCTCAATCTCCCCCTTGATGAGTGCATTGTCAACACTCCTCTTCTTCAGCTCTTCAGCACCCGCGAACAAATGTGGAAACACAAAAACAAAACACAAGAAAACAAAGAAGAAGAAAAATAAGGTAAAAGTTTAACCCTAATGACCAAAAGACGAACAATAGCAAAAGCGGTCATTATGGTTAACCAAAACGTAAAAGCTCAAAATGAGTGTGATTTCAGAACAACAAGGATATCAACAGAGTAAGAACTCCCCCCTTAAACTCTGATCCCAAATTTTCTCCCCCTTGTTGACAAGTGAACTCATCAAGCACTCAATAGAGACACAGACTCCCCCTGAAATGCAACTCCCCCTCAAAATATGCAGTGATTTCAACTAGAGTGCATAAGGAGTGTAGAAAGCATGCTTCTGAGATATGATTTACTGCAATTACAATATCTAACAAATACAGCAAAAGACATACTGTAACGATACATGGCATGATCAGTGCAACAGATGATATCTAAAGAAAGTCATTTGCACGCATTTTTCAGTTTTTGCAAACAAAAGCATCACCACATGTTCCAATAAATAAGCAAGGTAAAGCATGAGATGCAAAAGCTAACTGATATCTACCAAAATAAGCATTGTCCAAAAACAAAGTGCTTCAGCAAACTTGTTATCATTTCAATTTTCAAGCTTTTTCTTTTCCCTTTTTCATTTTTGCCAGGGGTTATTTGCATGTCAAACCTTATGCTGACCGACCAAGTCAAGCCTAGGCCAGAACTGGACCATCAGAAGCTTAAGACATTGGTCTTGGCATACACTACAGTGTCCTAGTTCATACCAAAGTGCTATGGTACGCAGTCGAGAACAATGCAATGCGACAAGACAAATCCACCTGGAATCTTTTCAATTTTAAGCATAAAAAGGCATGGAATTTTCATTTTTCTGGTTTTTCATTATTTTATAGCACATTTCCATGATTAAAGCATACAGATGTCCAAGTTGCATATTTGCATCCAAGTCAGGAACTAGCTACGAGGCATGTAACAGATAGCAAGAACATTCAGCCTACGCATGCTAGTTATCAGAAGCAATGGTGATCATTTTTCAATTTTAAAGCATAAAAAGCCATGCATATGACAGATATCAGACTTATCAAGCAAACTGAGACAAGACATGATTATTGACAAGTAATCAAAAGCATGTACCAGCTAGAATAAGTAAAGCAGTTCAATCATATAACAGAAGCAAGCTCAAAAGTGTGATATGTGAATATGCAAGATATGAACACACACACAAAAAAGACTCAAGAAAAGAGTAAAGAAGAAAGAAAACTGACGCAAAATATCCTAAAAAGGATACACAACACCCAAATCCCCTCGTAAACGCTCGAATGTAGACTGATCTAGGGGTTTGGTGAAAATATCAGCCAACTGATGATGGGTATCAACATGAACAAGGTCAATGACACCTTTCTCATATTGATCCCGCAAGAAGTGAAAGCGCACATCAATGTGTTTGGTTTTTGAATGGAGACATGGGTTTTTCCCTACACTAATTGCACTAGTGCTGTCGCAAAACAAGGGAACTCTAGTAGGAAAGAACAACCCAAAATCTCGTAGAGTGGAAATCATCCAAACCAACTGTGAGCAGCAGCTAGCAGCAGCTACATACTAGGCCTCTGTGGTCGAAAGAGCAACTCCAGATTGCTTTCGGGAAGACCAAGACACAAGAGACGATCCAAGAAACTGGCAAGTACCGGAAGTCGACTTGCGATCCAACCGGCACCCACAAAGTCAGCGTCCGAAAAGCCAGATAAATCAAGAGAAGATGATGCTGAATAGAAAAGACCAAGATCGGGCACATAAGTGAGATACCTGAAGATGCGCTTGACAGCCTGCCGGTGAGACGCGCGTGGTGAAGACTGAAAACGCGCGCAAAGTCCCACGGCGAACTAAATGTCCGGTCTTGTCGCCGTCAAGTACAGCAGTGAACAGATCATCCCTCGAAACTCCCTTTCATTGACCTTGACGCCGCTCTCGTCCTTGTCCAGACCCCCAGATGTGCCCATCGGGGTCATCTGCGGCTTCAACTCACCACCAAAGTCAAATTTCTTAAGCATGTCGCGAGTGTACTTACCTTGGTGGATGAAGGTGCCGTCCTTGGTCTTCTTGATCTGGAGCCCTAAGAAGTACTTGAGCTCACCCATGAGGCTCATCTCAAACTCGTTGTGCATCTGCTCAGAAAACTTGGACACAAGAGAATCAGTAGTACCGCCAAAGATAATATCATCCACGTAAATCTGAGCGACTAAGAAATCTGAAGCATATCTGAGCAAGAAAAGAGTTTTATCCACAGAACCCATCACAAAACCCTTCCCCAATAAAAATCTGCTTTAACCGGTCATACCAAGCCCTGGGGGCTTGCTTCAACCCGTATAAAGCTTTTTGCAATTTAAAAACATGTCGAGGAAACCTGGGGTTCTCAAAACCGGGGGGCTGCCTAACATAAACTTCCTCCTCTATAAACCCATTCAGAAAAGCACTCTTAACATCCATTTGAAAAAGATTAAAACCCTTCGAAACGACAAAAGCTAGAAGAATACGAATGGACTCAAGACGGGCAACAGGAGCGAAGGTTTCTTCAAAGTCAATACCTTCCTTCTGGCAATAACCCTGGGCAACTAGTCGAGCTTTGTTGCGCACCACAACCCCATCTTCACCTTGTTTGTTTTTGAATACCCACTTGGTGCCTATGGGGTTGCATCCTGGAGGCGGCTCAACTAGTGTCCAAACCCGATTGCGGACAAAGTTCTCAAGCTCTTCTTGCATAGCATTAATCCAATTAGAATCAGAAAGAGCATGAGAAACATCTCTGGGCTCAAAAGATGCAACAAACGCAGATTCAGCAAACACAGCAAGAGAGGCAGAAGAACGCAACGTTCTCTCAGTCAGATCACCTATGATGAGCTCTAAGGGATGGTCACGCTGAACTGATCGGGTTCCCTAGGTGATCTGAAGTCACCTCACCAGAGTCAGCAGCTGGCACCTCTAGACTCGACTGAGGGGGCTCGATCGTAGTGGAAGAAGTGATCAGAGGTCCGCCCTCATCCTCAGTCGAAGTCTCAGAAGGTGTGGGCTCTACGGGGGGTGCAGAAGGACCACCCTCATTAGTGGCTGGAGTGTCATCATCTTCCTCGAAGATGGACTCTCCGAGCTCACCATCAGAAGGCTCAAAAGAAGGAGTCAAGGAAGGCAAGGACTCATCAAATGAAACCTCACAGGTCTCGACAAGCACCTGGGATTCGAGGTTCCAAACACGGAAGCCTCGAGAATGCAATGCATAACCAAGAAAAACACCATCCCAGCAAAGAGACTCAAACTTGTCCAAATGCCCTCCCTTCTTGAGCACAAAGCACTTGCAGCCAAACGCTCGCAAGTGGCTCACCTTGGGCTGTCTACCAAACCGCAGTTCATATGATGTATTACCAAGGTAAGCTCTAAGAAAGATGCGGTTGGCCAGATAGCAAGTCAGTGTTCATGGCTTCAGCCCAAAAATGCCTAGGAGTCCTGTGCTCATCGAGCATCGTCCTGGCCATCTCGACTAGCGTGCGGTTCTTTCATTCCACAACGCCATTCTGTGGGGGAGTGCAAGGAGAAGAAAACTGATGGTCCAGACCCTGATCACTACAGAAGCTGATGAACTGAGAGTTCTTGAACTCAGAGCCGTTGTCGGAGCGAATTGCTTCGCATCCGACCATTGTTCTCATTCTTCAGCTTCAAAATTAGGTCATGAACAAACTGAAAAGTTTCATCCTTAGACTCCAAAAAGAAAACCCACGAGAATCGAGAAAAGTCGTCAACAATCACAAGTGCATACCACTTCCCACCGACTGAATGTACCCGAGCTAGACCAACAGTGTCCAAGTGTAAAAGCTCGCCCGGATACGAAGTCATCACCTGAGTCACAGGTGAGTGAGAAGCGGCAACCATTTTCCCTATGACGACAGGGATGACAAACTAGATCCTTCTCCATCTTAAGCTTGGGCAATCCTCGGATGAGGTCCATGGAGCTCAACCTGACTAGCAGATCAAAACTCAAATGACCTAACCTCCTATGCCACTTCCAAAGCTCAGAGGAGGATCCAGCAATCAAACAGCGAGAAGGGCTAAAAGAACTAGAGAAGTCAATTCGAAAAACTTTACCGAATGGTAAGATCTGGCAAATCAAAGACCCTCTAGAATCAAACACAGAAGAATTGCCCTTCTTAAAACGCACTTCCAAACCATCCTCAAGAAGTTGCGAAACATAAATCAAATTGAAGTTCAAATTCTTAACCAGAGCAACATTCTTCAAAGAGAAATGATCTGAAATGCGAATAGAGCCTATGCCACTTACCTTCCCTTGACCACTGTTCCCGAATGTGATGTACTCTTTGGAGCTCGGGGGAGTGAGACTGGAGAACCATCTGCGATGTCCCGTCATGTGGCGAGAACATCCTGAGTCCATGATCCAAACGTCCTCCAGTCCCCGATCCTGCACAATCAGTGGCTGTAAGTGGGAGCAAATGGTCCGGCACCAGGTTAGCAAAAGAGCTAAACCAGTGTCGAGCCATCTGCTCAAAAGATGGAAAGCGAAAACCATCAAGAAAGTTCGGACCAAAACGCGGCTCAAGGCGCGGTCCTCGGTTCTGCCTAAAGCCTCGGCTACGAGGTCCAGGACCGTAGCCAAAACGGCCTGGAGCCCTGCCAGGAACGAACACCACCAACTAGAGCACGGGCAAGAAAGCCGTCTCCTCTATCGCCACCTACACGACGCGGCCTGGCCTCCAGCCTCTCCCCGCGTCGAGAAACACGCAGTCTACCACCCTGCTGGTAGAACTGCTCCTGACCACCACGAGCTTTCTCTGCTCTCTCAACCCGCTTCCTCCTGAAGCAAAACTCCGCAAGATGCCCGTCTCTCTGACAATATTCACAATGATAGGTGGGCTTCTTGGGATGTGGTTGAGGTTTAGGATTCTTGGGCTTGGTAGTGTTTGGTGTGGTCTTCTTGGGCTGAGAGGGTCCAGGAAGAGAGTCAAGAGAAGTGTGGAGGTGTTTGGGCTTTGGAACCCAGATAGGTTTCTTGGGTGGAGCTTTAGGTGGTTCATGGATCACTCCATCCTTGGGCTGACAAGCCTGGGAAGACTCAGTGGAGTGAGTCTTGGGATACCTCTGCTCTGGAGTCATTTTACTCCACTCCACTGCCCGGCTGATGGCACTCTCAAAGTCAGCCTTGGTGTAGGTGTAACCTACTCCAAACCCATCCTTCCTTTTGAACTGCTGGATCATCATGCCGAGCTGTGGCTCTCTGGCACTGATCCAACTCAGGATAGAACGGAGGTAAAAGTTCTCATTCTGAGAATCTGCTAGCTCCTCTCTCAAGGAAGCTAGAACCTCCACCTGAGACAAGCAGGTCTCACACTCACTCTCTACTTGAACATACTTCTCGGCTTTCAACTTAATCAATTCCATTCTAAGAGACAGGCAGTTCTCACAGACAGTGGGTGGAACTGACAATGTCTCATGCTCTAGCCTAGTCTGCGCAAGCTCAGCTCTCAACCTCTCCAAATCACCCAACTGTTCATCGCCCTTGGATTTCAGCTCAGCTAAGACAGCTAGATGAGATGGGCAATCAACACAGGGTGCGACGACAGTGGCTTGAGCATCTTTCAGCTCCAGCTGAGCGCTTTCAAGCTCAGTGGCCAAAGCGTCCCTCTCATCAACCCTTTCTGTGTACCTGGACTTCAGAGTCGACAGGTCACACAGAAGCACCTCATACTTCGGCACTCACTGCTATCACCCAAGCAAGGGGAAGAAGATAGACTCTCAATTTTGTCCAGTTGGCCACGGCAAGCTCACTCTCTAACTCATCTATCCTCTTCTTAGCCCCCCTAAGCAGTTTTTCCCGATATTTCAACTCCTGACGATTGCTCTCAAGTAAATCAACGATTTCGCGCTCGTAGGATGATACCTTGTTGTCGTCGTCGTCGGAGTCGTCAGAGGAGCTCTTTTCTTCCTTATCCCCAAGAGCCATTGAACAGAAGCTCTTGTGGGATCTTCGGCGCTGGTGTGAGCGGCTCTTCGGCTTGTCTCCGAAGGCCATGAAGCAGAGGCCCGCTGGATCGTCCTTGTCCTTCCCCTTCCTGATGACGATCTCCTCATCGCTTGAGCTTGATGAAGAGGAAGAAGACGTGGACTGCTTGGAGTAGCTCTTCTCCATCTCGGCGAAGAAGGCCTTGTCACACTTCTTGTTCTCTCGCCGGTAGTCCTTCAGGGCCTTCTTGAAGAATCGAGTCTTCGGCTTGCCCTTGTTGAAGAATGAGCTCTCATGCTTGCCGGAGTCGTGGAAGCTGCCACCGGTGCCCTTCTTGTGTCCATTGCGCTTGGGGCAGTCGGCGATGAAGTGTCCTGGATCACCACACTCAAAGCATCCGGATTTTGTGCCGTGTCTTTTGAACATTCTATTGTCATAGACACGACACACCCGGTTGTTAAAGAGACACAAATCATCATCTCCCAAAGACTCAAGCTAGGTCCTCAGTGATAGACATCAAGGAGAAACCAGCACAGCTCACAGCAGAGGGATCAAAAGAAGGTGTAGCAAGGGCCAGGGATTTTGATCCAGAACCAGTGAGATTTGATCTCAGCTGGATATCTACCTCAGTGGCCTTTAGCTTGCTAAACAACTCAGAAATGGTCAAGGTATCGTAAGAAGTGCTCTCAACGATAGAGGATACCTTGATCTCCCAGATCTTTGGGTCCAAGGTATGGAGAACCTTGAGCGCCTGCTCGTGATCTGAGACTAACTGAGCACCCTCAGCCTTGTTGTCCCGAAGCTTGTTAATGATCGATTGAAAGCGACCAAACAAAGCTTCAACAGATTCACCCGGCTTTTGTGTGAAGTTCTCGTACTCACGCCGGTAGGTCTGATAGAGCCGAGCCTTGACCTGAGCTGTTCCCTCATGGTGTGCCTTGAGGGTAGCCCAGATCTCTCTCGCAGTGGAGAGATGGCTCACACGCTCAAACTCAGTGGGACCTAAACCAGAGAAAAGAATGTTCACAGCCTTACTGTTGCTCAGATGCTGAGCAATGATACCAGCAGTACCATGCTCAGCGACTGGCAATATGACAAACGTGGTGTGAACGCAAATGTCCCAAATGTCCGAACCCTGGCTCATGAGATAAGCTCGCATGCGAGTCTTCCAATAGTTATAGCCATAGGCTTCCAAGGACGGGACCTTGCCAGGAGACGTCATGGTCACTACTGGGGTTTAGAACCGGTTAAGGTATGGAAAAACCCTAACCTCGCTCTGATACCACTTGTAGGACCGAAAGTAGCGACCAGAGGGGGGGTGAATGGGCGCCTAAAAAAATTCTTTCAAATCAATGGCCTGCTCCCAAAACCCAACGCATTTTAAAAAAACTAAACAGCAAAGCGAGAACAGATTGACTAAGTCTGCAGATTCGAAGTCTGCTGATTCAGAGGTTGCAGATTCGAAGGTTGCAGATTCGGAGGTTGCAGATTGGAAGGTTGCAGATTCGGAGGTTGCAGATTCGAAGGTTGCATATTCGGAGGTTGCAGATTCGAAGGTTGCAGATTCGGAGGTTGCAGATTCGAAGGTTGCAGATTCGGAGGTTGCAGATTCAAAGTCTGCTGATTTCGAAGTCTGCTGATTCGAAGTCTGTGGATTCGAAGGTTGCAGATTCGAAGGTTGCAGATTCGAAGCCTGCAGATTCGAAGCCTGCAGATTCGAAGCCTGCAGATTCGAAGTATGCAGATTCGAAGTATGCAGATTCGAAGTATGCAGATTCGAAGCTTGCAGATTCGAAGTTGCTGATTCGAAGTCTGCAGATTCGAAGCTTGCAGATTCGAAGCTTGCAGATTCGAAGTCTGCTGATTCGAAGTCTGCTTCAGAGTTGGACTACACACAAGAAAAGGGACTTTGGCCCTGTCAACTCGATCAAAAAGCTATGCAGGAAAAAAGCAAGCCTAGAGTACTAGTGTACTATTGCTACAGAGAAGTAGTACTACTTGCAAACAGCAAGAACTAGTACTACTCAGTGAAGAACCGAAGCAACAGAGACTCAGTTCTCAGGAATAGAAGTTGCTGCGCATCAATAAAGACCATAAAACACTGCAAACCGAATGACAAGAGGAGGGAAGAGAATCTCACAGATTCAAGAAGAACAAATGGAATGCAGGAATTAAATCGCAGGGAACAAGAACCTGGCGGCGCACAACAAGAGAGAGAACGCAGGAGACAAAATGACCCAATAGATTAAAAAGTGAATTCTCGAAGGGGTAGTCCAAACTCTAGGGATTGGGGCCCTATTTATAGGCTGCCCAACACTAGGAATATTCTACCATCCCCTTAGGGTTTTACAGACGCAAGAATAAAGGAAAAGACTCTACTGCCCTTAGGTATTTTTACAGACACGACTGACTGACTGTGGGCCTAGAGATACAGATGACTTATCCGGAAGCTAAGTTTTCATAGCGACTACGGCTTCTCTTCTGGACAGTCGGATACAAGATCAACGATTGTCAGTTTTGCGCCGAAACTGACAAAGCCTCCACCGACTTTGCACCAGGTACCCGGATTGAGCCGGCCTGATTCCGCAGCTCTCTCAGCCCGGCAATCACTCACCGCCCGTGTACCTGAGTCAATCCTGGTCAACAACCCATGGGTCTTCTACTGCTTCTGGCCCATGTACCCGTATTGGGCCAGCCCGACTTCGCAGCCTCCTCTGCCCGACAGTCGCTCGCTGCCCGTGTACCTGAGTCACACGCGGCCCATGAAACAGCAGATCTCCTCTCTTCATCTGTCCTCTTTGACTATCGTTGACAATGATTCATCACTTCTGGAGCCATGAGGCCCACGCTATTCAGCATGGCTCCTCAGTAAGCCCCACATCTTTTCAAGCACAACAAACCCAATGGAGGCAAGCGATTGGCTAAGGACCATTGGAAATAAGTTGGATCTCCTCCAGTGCTCGGACCGGGAGCGAGTGGCATTCGTCGCTCACCAGCTTCAAGGACTCCCCGTGGAATGGTGGGATAACTATCGTGAATCTCAACCCGAGGATCATGAGGTGTCATGGGCGGAGTTCACTATTGCCTTCCGAGCCGCTCATGTCCCCGCCGAAGCCATCGTTGTGAAGCAGCAAGAGTTCCAGGATCTGCAGCAGGGGAACAAGATCATCATGGAGTATCTCCATGAGTTCAACCGGCTAGCCCGATATGCGCCAGAGTAAATTCGTACGGATGCCGCTCGCTAGGCCAAGTTCCTTAGGGGACTGAAGGATGAGTGCTCCATCCAGCTCATCGCCACGGACTATGCTGACTTCTAACGGTTGGTAAACAAAGCTATTCTTCAAGAGACCGAACATAACAACTTGGATCTTAGGAAGAGAAAGATGATTGCCTTCAAGCATCGCGAGGGGAATATTTAGAGACCCAGCTTCGTCCCTCCATCTCAAGCACCCACCTACCATCCTCGACCCGTCTACAAGCCACCGTACACTACCAGTGGCCCAAGTATTGGAAATCCTCGCCCCGCTCCACCAGCTCCATCCGCTGCACCAGCACCGGCCGTGAAGACCACCATGCTGAGAGACCGAAATGTCAAACCAGTCATCTGCTTCAACTGCCAAAAGGAGGGGCACTACTCCCACCAATGCCCTCACCCCAAGCAACCCCAAGGCGCTGTACCCAACCAGGCGGTTCGCACCCAAGTCAACCACATCAGCGCTGAAGAAGCCCAGGAGGCCCCCGAAGTCGTGCTCAGTATGTTCACCGCAAATTTCATACCTGCAGTAGTATTGTTTGACTTAGGGCAACACATTCTTTTGTATCCGAAGATTTTGTGAAAATAAATAACCTAGAAGTGCTCCCTCTGCCCACACCCATGATGATCACCACCCCCGACAAGAAAACCCTAGCTAGTCTATTCAGCCCAAGGATAAGGATAGAAATCCAAGGGGTGTTGTTTTGGGTCGACCCAGTCCTTATAGATTGTAAGGGCCTAGACCTCATCCTAGGTATGGATTGGTTAATGAAGCACAAGGGAATGATAGACTGCGTCAGCAAGTCCGTCACCGTGACCAGCTATGAAGGAGTCTCTGTCACCTTTAGGATGGCCACCCGCGGCCCGAAAGGAGTGTCGCTTCACCAGATGACGATAGAAGAGGTACTTGTGGCCCGGGAATACCCAGACATTTTCCTAGAGGATCTGCCAGTGATGCCACCCAAGAGGGACATCGAGTTTAGGATTGAGCTTGTACCCAGAACCACACCCATCTCCAAGCGCCCGTACCATATGGCCTGCAAATGAGCTAGCTGAAGTAAAGAGTAATATTGAGGAGCTTGAGCAGAAGGGATACATCCGATCGAGTACCTCCCCTTGAGGTGCACCGGTCATTTTTTCCATGAAGAAGGACAAGACCAAGCGGATGTGTGTGGATTACAAAGCTTTGAACGAAGTAACCATCAAAAACAAATACCATCTGCCTCGAATCGATGACCTGTTTGATCAGTTGAAAGGATCCTCGGTGTTCTCCAAAATCGATCTCTGGTTAGACTACCATCACCTAAGAATCAGAGAAGAGGACATCCCCAAGACTGCCTTCACGTCCCGTTATGGACTATATGAGTATACCGTGATGTCCTTCAGACTCACGAATGCCCCCACATTCTTCATGAACATGATGAACAATGTCTTCATGGAATTCTTGGACAAATTCATTGTGGTCTTCATCGAGGATATCCTCGTCTATTCCAAGACCAAGGAAGAACATGAAGCCCATCTCCGTCTGACCTTGGGGAAGTTAAGAGAGCAACACTTGTATGCCAAGTACAGCAAGTGCGAGTTTTGGTCGTCCGAAGTGAAATTTCTCGGCCATATCATATTTGCCGGAGGAATAGCAGTGGACCCTACCACCGTGGAAGCAGTAACCAATTGGTTGCAGCCAACGAACGTGTCCGAAATCCAGAGTTTTCTAGGACTAGCCAGATACTACCGCAGATTCATTTAGAACTTCTCTAAGATAGCCAAACCCATGACCAGGTTGTTGTAGAAAGAAGTGAAGTTTGAATGGACCCCAGACTGTGAGGAATGCTTCCAGACCCTCAATGAAGAAGCTTGTGTCAGCCCCGATCCTAACCTTGCCAGATATACTGAAAGGACTTTCACGTCTACCGTGATGCCTCTCGACAAGGATTGGGGTGTGTCCTGATGCAAGACGAAAATGTGATATCATACGCCTCTTGTCAACTCAGGCCCCACAAGTTAAACTACCCGACTCATGACTTGTTAGCAGCAGTAGTTCATGCACTAAAGATATGGAGGCATTACCTTGTGGGTAACAGGTGCGAAGTCTTCACCGCCCACAAGAGTCTTAAGTACATATTCACCCAACCAGATCTGAACCTCAGGCAGAGAAGATGGTTGGAACTGATCAAGGATTATGACATAGGCATCCATTACCATCTGGGCAAGGCGAACATAGTGGCAGATGTTCTAAGTCGGAAAGGCTACTGTAATGCCACCATGATACAAGATCAGGCCCCACTGCTATACAAGGAGATGGAAAGGTTGAACTTAGGGATCACCACCAAGGAGTACCTCACTGAACTAGAAGCAAGACTGTCTTGACGGACTAGATCCGTGAGACACAAAAGGAAGACCCTGACATAGTAGAGATCCAGAAGAGTATGAGAAGGGGTAAAGCCCCAGGGTTCTTAGAAGATGAGAATGGCACCGTATGGTTCGAAAACAGGATATGTGTCCCCAACAAGCCCAAGCTAAAAGCTCTCATTCTCAAGGAAGCCCATGAGACATTGTACTCCATACATCCCGGGAGTACTAAGATGTACCAGGACTTGAAAGAGAAATATTGGTGGGTCAGCATGAAGAGAGAAATAGCTGAGTATGTGGCAAGGTGCGACACTTGTCAGCGAGTCAAGGCAGAACACCAGAGACCTACCGGGTTATTGCAGCCCCTCAAGGTTCCCGAATGGAAGTGGGAAGAAGTAGAAATGGACTTCATCACGGGACTGCCCAGAACCCAAGTCGGATATGATTCTATCTGGGTGATCATTGATCGACTCACCAAGGTGGCTCATTTCATTCCCGTCAAGACGACGTACAATGGCTTGAAGCTAGCTGAGCTATACATGACTCGAATCGTGTGCTTACACAGGGTTCCAAAGAAGATCGTGTTAGAACGAGGTAGTCAGTTCACCTCCAAGTTTTGGAAGAATCTTCAGGAAGAGCTCGGCACCAGGCTGAACTTCAGCACGGCTTATCATCCGCAGACCGATGGTCAGACCGAAAGGGTGAACTAAGTGTTGGAAGATATGTTTAGAGCCTGCGCCTTAGACTTTGGTGGAATGTGGTACAAAAGCTTGCCATATGTAGAGTTCTCCTACAACAACAGCTATCAGGTCAGCCTGCAGATGTCACTATTTGAGGCATTATATGGGCGTAAGTGCAGGACACCGCTACTTTGGGATCAGACTGGTGAGTCACAGTTATTCAGGACAAATATTCTACGAGAAGCCAAAGAGAAAGTTAAGGTCATCAGGGATAGGCTAAAGATAGCTTAGTCCCGACAAAAGAGTTATGCCGATATCCGATGAAGAGACTTAGCTTTTGAAGAGGGCGATTTTGTCTACCTCCGAGTCACTCCCTGCCGAGGTACCCAGAGGTTTAACATGAGAGGAAAGTTAGATCCCCATTATGTTGGACCCTTCCAGATCGTTTGACGACAAGGAGAAGTTGCATATCAGTTGGAGCTACCACCATCCTTGGCAGGAGTCCATGATGTGTTCCACATCTCTCAGCTAAAGAGATGCCTCCGAGTACCCACTGAACATGCAGACCTCTAGCAGCTCGATATCCAAGAAGACCTAACCTACATCGAGAAACCGGTTTAGATCCTAGAAATCAAGGAAAGAGAAACCATGAGCCGAGTAGTGCGCTTCTGCAAGGTGCAGTGGATAACCACCCCTTCGAGGAAGCCACCTGGGAAAAAGAGGAAGAGCTAAAGACCTAATACTCTGTGTTATCCAAGAAGCTTTCCGAATCTCGAGGACGAGATTCTCTGTAAGAGGGATAGGTTTGTAACAACCCAAAATTTCAAAGGTAAAAATAAAATTTATAAATATACTTTCTAGAAAAGGATTATTTTTAATTTTTCTTAAAGTTGAAAATGACCAAATAAATAGGAATCTAGAGAAATAATCCAAACCAAGGTCTGAGAAAATTAAATTATGATCTTAAGACCAAGATATATTTTTGAGATTTTTTTACAAAATTTTAGGACCTTTGCTAGGAGCCCAAAAATTTTAAATCAATTTCAAAAATTTTTTTACTTAGAAATTCATTTCAATAGTGATGGGCCACATCCCCCTTCTCCCTCCACACGCAGGCCTAGCCCACTCAAACCCCGCGCCCCTCCCTGATAGGTGGAGCCTACCTATCAGTCTCCTCCCTCTCTCCGTGTGCGCCCGAGCTCGGCCCCACTTGTTGGCACCGACCCACTTGCCCACGCCCACCCACTGACTAGGCATCCCCACCGGTCAACATTGACCGTTGCCGCGCCCACGCCTGCACTCGCCCACTGACAGAGGCCCCTGCCTATCAGTACCTTCGTCCTCCTCGCGCCGCCACCCCCAAATTCCGTCGGCCAAAACCCTAGCCCAGGGAATCCGCCCCCGCCGTGCTCCTTTCCCCGAATTGATTCACACGTTGATTTCCCTTCGATCCTGCGACTGTTTCCCCCATTACATCGACGCGTTTAATCCCAAAATCACCGGATCCCAAAGCCTAGAAATGCCTCGCGGGAGTATGGAAGGTACCCCTCGACTTTCCATGTATAAGGCCTGCCATTTACACCGTTGATTACCCCTATAAAACCCCCGGCCACCACCGCATTAGGCCCTCACGTGAGATTTTGCCCTCGCTCAAACAGAATGCCCACACTCCCCTTTTTAGCGCCACCTCTCTACTCGCACTCCAGCTGCCACTCGCCGTCGCTGGAGCCCTCCTCTACCGCCGTCGACCACACCGCCATGATCGCCGATGCTTCCCCGACCCGGCCACCACTCTATTCCCGCCGAAGACCACCAGAGCGCCGTCCCTGTCAATGACCCGGACACCTTCACCGCACCCGCTCGACGCCGGCCATGCCCCGATGACCCCGAGCCCCATCTCCAGTACCCTCTTGACCGTCACACTGTTCTGATTACATTTCAACAGTTAGATCTGGCCTCCGGCCATCGCCCTCACCGCTAGCCCGTCGCCATCCCTCGACCGTCACCGGAGAAGATGACCAACACAAGTAATTACCCGTGTCATGTCGAATTCAACCGCCACCACCTGATCAGAAGCGAACGACTAGGATTAGAACCCGCTCGCGTTCAATTTGGGCCGTCGGTCCGATCGAGGCAGTATCATGTGATCTCAGCCTTTGAATCTTCATTAAATCTGGGTCATGGATCCGTACTGGTTCGGTTGTTTTAATCTCAGCTATTAGATTTCATTTAAAATGGCCGCGCGTTATAAGACCACTAGATCTTGATCCGACGGCTGATCTAGATTCGGCTCATGTGCACAGTGCGTGGGTTCACGGTGGAACTGGCTCACCATGGACCAGCGACTGTTTTAGGATTTAAATTAAATTCCAAAATTGATTTAAACTTGAAAAATCCATAACTTCTTCAAATTAACTCCAAATTTACCATTCAAATTTTAGAAAATTCATCTTTTATTCTATACACTCTATACCAATTACTAGGCATGTTTGTACTGTTTATTATCCAAAATAAAAGCAAGAGTAATGTTTTAAACTTTAAAAATTCATATTTACCCCATTTTAACTCCAAATTTCATCATTTCAATTTTATAAAGTTTCTCTTCTATTTTTTCTACAACTTTAGCTCATTTAAATGAAATGATTGTACTATTTATTTTTGTATGTTTAAATTGTTTGTTGTTGTTCTCGTTTTGTGTGCCGCGAAGACTACGACACCGTTGATGAGCCGGAGTACTACCCGAAAGTTCCACCATCACCGTTTGCTGAGCAAGGCAAGTCGCCAAACTACATTATTGAGCATATTGAACTTAGTTTTCTGAAAATATCACTAAAACCCATAGGTTATAAATGCATTAGTCGAATTGAAAGCCTTACATTATATTTATTTAGATCCCCGACCTTGAAGTGCAAACCCAATCCATGCTATTGAGCTAAAAACTCCTTGTCACCATAATAGTATTATTATTAGAGATTTGGATTCTATTATATGATCCCCGTTACTCTCTCATCTCAGGAGTTCTATTGGTCTTGGAGTTATGGTTTAGTATGTTAGCATGGTGGGTTCCGAGTGCAAGTGAGGGTATTGGTTAGTCGCACCCGGGGCACTATAAGGAACGATCTACGGGATCTGTTGCAATACACTTCCGTACTAACCACAAGTCTAATGGGTAAGTCCTAACTAGAGGTATGAGGTGTTCCAATTTTAGGCACCACTTGGAGATGGGTCAAGTAGTGTGGGGAGCCTAGATTTAATAAAATCCAGACATTATTGAATTTCCACAGAAAAGAAATAATAACAAGATGTCCATCATGCGACAATGTAGATATGGTCAATCATCCGTGGTTCACAGACCACATTATTACATAAGTATAAAATTAAAAGAAACTATGAAAATAAAACTATGTGATGGACATCTCCGCCAGTCTCGCGTTCTTGACTGGGTCGCTACTCCAGACCATCCTCCTCATAGTACGCTGTCTATGAAGTGTTTTCCAATGGGTATGAGTACAAAAGTACTCAACAAGCCACCGAGAATGCAATAGTAACGTTGGATAATAACATGGAAATGATAAGGGTTTAAGGTGCAGAAAAGTACGTTTTTAAGTTGCAGCATTTAATGTAGTCAAGTTTAATTGTACTGAATAATAAAAATGAACAATGCAACATCTTATAACTCGAGGAGTACAGTCAGCCCTCCTCGCTCAACAATCCTTACATGCCAATTCATCATACAACACTCATAAATATAAACTAACTGCGAGATGTCACGCAACCCGCCTTTCATCGTGGGCTTGACTTTTCGAAAAGATTTAAACTCTGATCAGAGGTGTACCACTGTACCAACAAGGCACGTACTCATCCCTGCACACCAAAGTGTATCAAGATGATCCATACCATAGGAACTCATGCCAAAACCTTTAGCATCAGACGATCCAACCCAATAACACCCACTCTAGGTTTCGCCGGCGCGCCAGCGCACTGGACTAACGTCGTGCCCCCTTTTGTGCCTCGTCGGTACAAGCCACTCGCAGGTGCTTCTTGACCCATCTCCAAATGGTTCTTCAAGTTAGAATGCACCATACCTCCAGTTAGGACTTACCCATTAGACTTGTGGTTAGTACGAAAGTGTATTGCAACGAATCCCGCAGACTGGTCCTTATAGTGCCTCAGGTGCAACTAACTAGTGCCCTCGCTTGCACCCAAAACCCACCATGCTAACAAATTATACCATAACTCCAAGACCAAGAGAATTCTAGGGATGAGAGAGTAATAGGGATCATATAGTAGAATCCAGATCTCTACGACTCATTTTTATCCTATAGCGGTTGTGTCGATACATTGGACACTATCTAATAATAATACTATTATGGTGACAAGGAGTTTTAGGATCCATAGCATAGCTTGGGTTTGCACTTCAATATCGGGGATCTAAATAAATATAATGTAAGGATTTCAATTTGACTAATGCATTTATAACCTATGGATTCTAGCAATATTTTAAGAAAACTAGGTTCAATATGCTCAAAAATTAGTTTGGTGACTTGCCTTGCTCAGCAAATGGTGATGGTGGAACCTCGGGAAAGTACTCCGGCTCTTTGGCGGCGGCGTAGTCTTCGCAACACACAAAACGAGAACAACAACAAATAATTTAAACATACAAAAATAAACAGTACAATCATTTCCATTTAAATGGGCTAAAGTTGTAGAAAAATAGAAGAGATACTTTCTAAACTTGAAATGATGAAATTTGGAGTTAAAAAATAGGGTAAATATGCATTTTTAAAGTTTAAAAACAATACCCTAGGGTTTTATTTTAATTGATAAGCAGTACTAACAGGTCAAGTAAATTGGTCCAGAATGTAGAGAATAAAAAGGTGAATTTTCTAAAATTTGAATGGTAAAATTTGGAGTTAATTTGAAGAAGTTATGAATTTTTGAAGTTTAAATAAATTTCTGGAATTTAATTTAAATCCTAAAACAGTCGCCGGTCCACGGTGAGCCAAGTCCACCGTGAACCCGTGCACTGTGCGTGTGAGCCGAGTGAACCAGACGTGTCCGATCTGGATCGGGCGGCTGAGGGCGAGGCGGGAGGTTTAAGTGGAAGTGGACGACCAAGATTAAAACATTGAAATGGTACACGATGGATGGCCCAGATTAAAAGCAGGTTTTAAATAGAAATGGACGGTCATGATTGCTCCATACCCCTTCGATCAGATTAGACGAACCAGATTACACCGACTGGCGATCTAATCGTGGCCGTCCAACTTAGATCGCACGGCCGAGGGTGAATCCGACATGGCACGGGTAATTTACCCGTGCCGGTCGTCTTCTCCGGTGACGGACCGATGGGTGGCGATGGGATGGTAGTGACGGCGATTGCCGGGGGCCTTAACCGAGTGCAGAAATAGAAACATGACAATGAGGGGAGCACGATGGTACCAGTTGTGGGGGCCTGAGGTCGTTGGGTGGTGGCCAGCGACGTGCGGGTGCGGCAGAGAGGCCTCGGGACTAGGTGGCCGAGGTCGGGGGTGGCGTGAGGAACACGGCGGGGTCGACGACGTGGAGGATGGAGGGCTCCAGCGACAGCGAGCGATGGCTGTACAGGAAGTAGAGGGGCGGCGCTAAAACGTTACGCGAAGCTCTCTGTTGGCGCGGGGTACGTTCGGGCTAGGGTGAAACACAAAGGGGTGCGGGGGTTCTATAGGGGCAAACAACGGTGTAGATGGTAGTCTGAATATATGGAAAGCCGGGGATAAAATTTCCTAACTTTGGCGAGCACTTTCCATGCATGGATCCGATGATGTCGGGAAGACAACACGCCGATTTATTGGGGGAAACGGTCGCAGGATCGCTGGGAATTCAACGCGCGAATCAATTCGGAGAAAGGAGCACGACGGGGGTGGATTCCCTGGGCTAGGGTTTTGGACAATGGCATTTGGGGATGGCGGTGCGAGGAGGACAAAGGTACTGATAGGCGGGGGCCGCTGTTAGTGGGCGGGCGTAGGTGAGTGGGTTGGCGTCGACAGGTGGGGCCGAGCTCGGGCGCACGTGTGGAGAGAGGGAGGAGACTGACAGGTGGGCTCCACCTGTCAGGGAGGGGCATAGGGTTTGAGTGGACTGAGCCAGCCTATTGAGGGAGAAGGGAAGGATCTAGCCCATTATTGTTGAAATGTATTTCTGAATAAAAATAATTGCTGAAATTGATTTAAAATATTTGGGCTCCTAGCAAAGGTCCTAAATATTTGTAAAAATTCTCAAAAATATACCTTGGTTTTAAGATCATAATATAATTTTCTCAGACCCTGGTTTGGATCATTTCTCTAGATTCTTATTTATTTGGGCATTTTCAACTTTAAGAAAAATTAAAAATAACCTTTTCCAGAAAGTATATTTATAAAATTTTATTTTTACCTTTGAAAATTTGGGCTGTTACAAGCAGCACCTGCTGGTGGCTTGTACCGACGAGGCACAAAAGGGGGCGTGACATTGGTCCAGTGCGTTGCACGCTAGCGAAACCTAGAGTGGGTGTTATTGGGTTGGAGCGTCTCATGCTAAAGGTTTTGGCATGAGTTCCCGTGGAATGGGTCATCTCGTTACACTTTCGTGTGCAGGGATGAGTGTGTGCCTTGTGGGTACAGTAGTACACCTCTGATCAGAGTTTAAATCTTTTCGAAAAGCCGAGCCCATGGTCAAGGGCGAGTTGCGTGACATCTTGTAGTTAGTTTACTATTGGGAGTGTGGCATGATGATTGGGCATGTAAGGACTATTGAGCGAGGAGGGATGACTGTACTCATCAAGTTAGAAGATGTTGCATTATTCATGTTTACTATTCAGTACAATTAAACTTGACTACATTAAATGATGCAACTTGAAAATGTACTTTTCTGCACTTTAAACCCTTATCATCTCCTTGTTATTACCCTTTATTACTATTGCATTCTCGGTGGCTTGTTGAGTACTTTTGTACTCATACTCATTGGAAAACACTTCAGAGATAGTGTACTATGAGGAGGATGATCTGGAGTAGCGACCCAGTCAAGGACGCGAGACTGGCAGAGATGTCCATCACATAATTTTATTTTCATAGTTTCTTTTAATTTTATACTTATGTAATAATGTGGTCTGCGAACCACGGATGATTGACCGTATGTACATTATCGCATGATGGACATCTTTTTATTATTGTTTTTCTCTAGAAATTCAATAATGTCTGGATTTTATTAAATCTAGGCGCCCCACAAGGAGGCGGGGACATCAACGTCGACCGAGCGTCTTAGGGAGCCAAGGTGCAAGGGGTGCGGTGAGGTCGCGTCCGTCCTGTTGTGGGTGCGCCAATAATGGCAGTGTCCACGTCAACGTTTTGTGGTGGATGCCGGCCAATGAAAGGATTACTATTACATTAGATTTTTCTACTCATTTTCTTTCTCTCCTCTAAAACTTTTAGCTGAGATCGGTATAATATGCGATATGGTCTAATGATGTGGATATGAGCGGTTGAGTTTATTTTTTTGTGTTCAATCAATTAATTAACAAGGAAAACATATAGAAATTTGGTAATCTTCAATTTAATTGTTGCTTCGATTTCTTTCTCATTTAATTTAGTTGCTTTTCACAACATATACATATTAGAAACTGTCATGCGTGCTACTTGTGCCTGTTTCTTTGGAATATTTTCAAAACTTAATTTGAAAATGTATCAGAACTCTAATTTGATCAGGAGCCAGCTGCTATGAAAATCCAAGATTAGCTGTGCGGAAATTAGAAAAAAATCCTTGCCATTTACTTTTCTATACTGAAGTCCATGCATGCTCAAGGTTCCGAGAAAGAAAAAGTTTGATAGTCCAAACACCACACATATTTTAGCTTAATTATGTCTCACAAAATCCTTATTTTTAGCTTATTTACTTTAGTTATATATGCGCATAATTAATGACATTTGTTTAAGCAAGTGAAAACACTCATCAATTAGTTTAAAAACTAGATATAACATTGTTGGGGGAAAATATCTCATCTTCGGGGTTATTGCCGAAGCAGCATAAAGACAGTCAACCAGTTCGAAGATTCTCCGAAGATCATCTTCGAAGATGCCCAGAACCCCGTTCGAAGCCCGAAGACAGACATTGGTTCGAAGTATGTCTTCGAATTAATGCCCTTCAGGATCTTTTCTGCCAGCTAAGATGGAAGACTTATCTTCTTTCCCATTAGATTAGTCTTTTACCATTTTAGCCCTATTAAGGAAATCAAATAGTTTCCTTAATGTCGGTTGTAATAGAGGGGTAAATAGGTCTTTTCCTTAATGTTTAGGCCTATAAATACCCCCCATTTCACCTTGTAATAGAGACCGAATACAAGTGATTGAATACACACTTTCAAACTATTCTAAGCTATTATCCTTTCGGAGGCTTAGAACAGTTTGCTTCACAAACACTTCGTTTGTTAGTTTCTTTTCTATAGAAACCTGTTAGCGTAATCTTTTACGCCAACAGTTGGCGCCGTCCGTGGGGAACCTAGTCCGAAAAACTTCGTTCTCTACCAACTTCCTACATCATGCCTCCTAAGCGGAGCGCACCTCGCAATCCCACTCGGAGGTCCTCTCGGATCTCCGGAGAAATACCCTTCGACACAGTTGAAGTCGGAGGGTCTTCGACTATCCCTCCACCTCAAACTCCGCAAGGGGCTTCTATCCTTCGAGGATACGAAACCTCTCCGCCAACCCCTTCCATACTCCGACCGCCCGGAGTCACTCCGCCACCCTCCATCCCGATTCGAACTGATCATACCAGTTCTCAAGACCCAGAAGGTCCTTCCGGAGGAGATGAAGATAGCTTTGGAGACATGGCCACTCAAATGGCCAACCTTCAAGCTGAGGTAGCAAGGTGGCGACAAGAAGCTACGAACAGGCTTCGCTCTCAAGCCACCCCAGCTATCCCCGAAGTGCCCGAAGACGACGATCGTGGTTATCCCGAAGCCCCGGAGAACGCCTCTTACGACAATGAATCTCCGTTGCATCCTGAGCTGCAGAAGGTTCGCTTTGATCCAAAGTTTAAAACTTCGAAGCTCTGCAAGTATGCCGGAGATGAAGATCCCGGAGAGTTCGCGCGTTCTTATGCCCTAGCAATTGAGGCTAGCGGCGGAGTCAGAGACACTATGGCGAAGTGCTTCCCGTTAGCTCTTCAAGGAGTGGCGTTGAGATGGTTCTGGTCTTTAAAGCCAGGATCAATCAATTCGTGGTCACAGTTGAAGAGGAAGTTTATAAGTAACTTTCAGGGCACCTTCGTGCCTCCCATGTCAACAGGAAGCCTTTTCCAAGTGAAACAGCTCCCCGGAGAAACATTGAGGCAGTACTTCAAGCGCTTCGCTCATACGAAGTCGCAAATTCGGGGGCTGTCCACATCCTCAGTGGTTGATGCAGCTCAGGAAGGCGTCAGTCATCAAGGCCTTCTGGATAAACTGCATCGGAAGAGCATCTCCACAGTGTCACAGCTGATGCCATATTTCGAGGAGTATGCGAGGTCAGAAGAGGGTTGGCTTCGGAGGACTGCTGCTACTTCGACAGTATTGCAAGAAGTTAAAGCAGAGGTGAAGACTTCGGCACAGCCGCAGGAACCAGTCTTCGAAGTGCAACATGATCGAAGAAGAGGGCAAAAGCACCCTCGCTCTGAAGTCTTGAACATTGCACCCCCACAGAAGTTTGCACCAAGAGCTCCACAGTCTACGGGGAACAAGTCCAGCGGCTGGAGGCCGCTAGGGAAAACGGCTGGCAAGGGCCAGACCCTTTTTTGCTGTATTCATGGAGAAAATCGAAGCCATGCAACTGACACTTGCAAGGCTATCCTTACCCTAAGGGGAGAATACTTGGAAAGAACTTCGGGTCGAGGCAGTACCGACCGAAGTCCAGCAGCAGCGCGCCCAGACCCGGTCCAGGCTGTGGCGCGGATAGAAAATTTTGATGCTGCAAGGCACCCCCGGGTGGCCAATGTTATGCCACCTCCGAAGCAAGAGGAAGGGCAAGATAGAGGAAAGAGAGTAGTTCTCCCTATCTCCGGAGGAGGTACCCTCGGAAGCATGTCCAAGAGACAGCGAAGAGAGTACGTTCGAGAAGTAGGTCATATTGGGACTTCATCATCTGCAGCTGCAATGCCGGAGTGGTCTCATGTTCCAATATCTTTCTCTGCGGAGGATGCAGCTGGTATTAAGTTCCCGCATGCAGATCCATTGGTTATCACTGCTGATATTGCAGGGACTGAAGTCCGAAGGGTGCTAATTGACGGAGGTAGTTCGGCAGATATCATTTTTGTGCAAGCCTTCGATCAGTTATGCATTTCCCGGAAACATCTCCTCCCAGCGGCTCGTCCTCTGCAAGGCTTCGCAGGACCTCCGCTTGATGCACTCGGCCAGATAGGCTTGGAAGTAACCTTCGGAGAAGGTTTACTAGCACGAATTGAAGAAGTTATCTTTGATGTAGTAGATGCCCCGTATGCTTATAATGTCATCTTCGGACGGGGCATGTTGAATCAGTTCGGAGCTGTGGCGCATCACAACTACTTGTGCATGAAGATGCCCACACAAGCAGGAGTCCTAACAGTCTTCGGAGATCAAGCCATGGCTCGGAGGGCAGAATATGGTCACGGTCCTCCTCTTGATCCGAGGCAAGTAAATAGTGTCCAAGATAATGAAGAAATTTTTTCAGCCTCCTCCGAAGCTTCGAAGAAGTCTTTTCCGAGACCAAGTCCCGAAGGAGAGATTGCAACGAAGGTCATTGTTAAAGATGGTAAAGAATACACTTTTCAATTTGGTAAAGATTTACGTCCTGAAGTTGCAACTTCCTTGGAAAAGGTCGTGGAAGAAAATTTGGATGTCTTCGCTTGGTCTGACGAAGATATCACCGGAGTCGATCGGGATATTATTGAGCACAGTTTACTTGTAAACCCGAAGGCCCGGCCTGTTCGACAAGGACTCCGGAAGATGTCCGCAGAGAGAGCTGCTCTAGCTAAGGACGAAGTTGAAAAACTGTTGAAGGCTGGGATTATCAGAGAAGTGGCTCACACAGAATGGTTAGCCAACCCAGTCTTCGTCAGGAAGAAGTCTTCCGGGAAGTGGCGCATGTGCATTGATTTCACATCTCTGAATAAAGCGTGCCCACGTGACCCCTACCCCATGCCCCGAATTGATCAACTAGTTGACTCCACTGCAGGTTCGGAGTTACTAAGCTTCCTTGACGCGTATTCTGGTTATCATCAAATATGGTTGAAGCGCGAAGATGAAATCAAGACAAGCTTCGTAACTCCTTCGGGAGTCTTCTGCTATGTAAGAATGCCCTTCGGCCTAAGAAATGCCGGGGCTACTTTTTCAAGATTAGTTGCTAAGGCTCTAGGTCATCAACTAGGTCGCAATGTGGAGGCCTATATGGATGATATTGTAATAAAGAGTGCTTTAAAGCACCAACATAGCCTAGACTTAGCAGAAACATTCAATAGCCTTCGGGCATGTGGGATCTGTCTTAACCCCGAAAAATGTATATTCGGAGCTAAGGCTGGAAAGTTGTTAGGGTACTTAGTTTCAAGCAGGGGAATTGAAGCTAGCCCTACTCAAATAACTGCGCTGCAGAAGATGGCTCCTCCGGAGAATTTAAAGCAAGTGCAAAAGCTGACTGGACGTCTGGCCGCACTTAGTAGATTTTTATCAAGGTCTGCGGAGAGGAGCTTGCCAATATTTAAAGCTTTGAAAGGGTCCGAAGATTTTGCATGGACACCGGAGTGTCAGAAAAGCTTCGAAGATATTAAAGATTATCTCAGCAATCTTGCTACACTCACGGTGCCTATTGCGGACGAAACCCTACTCCTGTATCTTGCAGCTACAGGTTCAGCTGTCAGCGCAGTCCTTGTCAGAGAAGTGGATTTCAATGGGAAGTTGGTCCAAAATCCTGTCTATTTTGTATTCGAAGCATTATCAGGAGCGAAGACAAGATACTCCGAACTTGAGAAGTTCGTTTATGCTCTGATAATGGCTTCGAGGAAGCTAAGACATTATTTTTTGGCTCACAATGTAATTGTACCAACTTCGTATCCCTTAGGAGATATGCTTCGAAGCAAAGACTCCACTGGAAGGATTGGAAAGTGGGCAGTCGAGCTAGCACCCTTCGGCATATCTTTCCTGGCAAGGACAGCTATCAAATCCCAAGTCCTAGCAGACTTCGTAGCAGAGTGGACTCCACCTGCGAAGTTGACTCCGGAGAAGTCAGATGACGGAGTTTGGACTGTTTACTCCGATGGGGCTTTCCAAGCATCCGGAGCAGGCATTGGGGCAGTATTGATTTCACCGTCAGGGCAAAGAGCAATGTACTCCGCAAGACTCAACTTTAAGTCTACCAATAATATAGCGGAGTATGAAGGGATTTTATTGGGACTCCGGAAAGCACGTGCTCTAGGGGCTACAAGGATAATTATAAAAACAGATTCTCAGATAGTAGCAGGGCACGTAGACAAAAGTTTTCAAGTTCGGCATCCACAGCTTGCAAAATACTTAGAAGAAATCCGCAAAATCGAAGCACACTTCAAAGGTATTTCCATTCGGAGTATACCAAGAGCTGAAAACGTGCAAGCGGACATTTTAGCGAAGGCTGCAGCCGGAGCTGTGGATGTGCCTGAAGAAGCTTTCTATGAGGAACTCAATATACCTTCGGTACCACAAATTGCCTCTGCGGAGATTCTTTGCATTCCTAGTGCAGATTGGAAAGATTCGATCATAGAACTCTTGCAAGGAGGAACAAATTTGCCCGAAGAGCCCCAGTTGTCAAGATTAAAGCTCAGAGCTAGAAACTATCAGTTAATCAACGGTATATTATACAAGGCCGGAGTATGTTCCCCTCTACTCCGATGTATATCTCAAGCCGAAGGCCAAGAAATTCTTCGAGAAATTCACGAAGGCCTTTGTGGAAGTCATCTAGCCCCTAGAGCTCTGGCAGGAAAAACACTTCGCCAGGGGCTTTATTGGCCCACAATAACAGCTGATGCGGAGAGCTTGGTCCGCACTTGTCAAGGATGCCAGTGGATGGGTAGACGGAGTCATCGCCCACCAACAGCTCTTCAAGTCATAGCTCCGGTATGGCCTATGGCCAGATGGGGTATAGATCTAATTGGTCCCTTTCCGTTAGCAAAGGGAAATCTGAAGTTCGCAGTGGTAGCTATTGAATATTTTTCTAAGTGGGTAGAAGTAGAGCCCTTAATAGCTATCACTTCGAACAATGTACAGAAATTCTTCTGGAAGAACATTATTTGCCGGTTCGGAGTGCCTAGATATCTCACAGTTGATAATGGAACACAGTTCGACGCAGAACCCTTCAGGAAGTTTTGCGAAGACCTAGGCATTCAACTATGTTTTGCTGCAGTGAGACATCCTCAGTCGAATGGAGCCGTAGAGCGAGCCAATGGAAATATTTTATCAGGGCTAAATCAAAGAATAGTAGGATTATCAAAGGGACTGTGGACCGAAGAGCTTCCGAAGATTCTGTGGTCCATTCGGACTACGCAAACAAGGTCCACAGGTTTTACTCCGTTCAGACTACTATTCGGAGATGAAGCTATGACTCCAACGGAGCTCAAAGGGGGATCATTTCGCAGCACCGAACCGGACATTGAAGAAGAAAGACAAGCTTCGTTAGATTTGTCAGAAGAAACAAGACTTCGGGCTGTAGCTAATTTATCAAAGTATCATCAGCAGACGAAGACTTGGTATGACCTGAAGGTTAAGCTCAGTGAGTTAAGGCCGGGTCATCTTGTTCTACGAAGCATTATAGCACCAGGGAAGTTAGGCAATAAATGGGAAGGTCCATATCTAATTGTCCGCTCAGGGCGCCCTGGTTCATTTAAATTAGCTAATTTAGAAGGTGAAGAGTTAGCACATACTTGGCATGCGGAGCACCTAAAGCGATACTTCGCATAAGGGCTCCTTGTAATTTGCTTGTAATCACCTCTAAATTAATAAAGCATACACCCTGATAGTTGCCTTCCCCTCATAGACTTCCAGCTTCCCGAGCGGACGCGCTGGAACCGCGGGGTCGACCGAGAGGGAAGTGTCATTAAGCTGGGCTGTATTTCCGGACTTCGAACCCATAAAGTCGAAGCCTCTGGTGTGGTGGCTGACATAATCCGGAGCCCAGGCTACGGCTTGTAGGCATCCGTAAAAGAGCCCAAAACCACATTCTACGGAGTCCAAGCCATTGGCTGGTAGACTTCCGTAAAAAGAGCCGAAGGTGGCCAAAATCTACGGAGTCCAAGCTGCAGCTTGCAGACTTCCGTAAAAAGAGCCGAAGGTGGCCAAAATCTGCGAAGTCCAAGCCATTGGCTGGTAGACTTCTGCAAAAGCCGAACGTGGCTAAATTCTGCGAAGTCCAAGCCATTGGCTGGTAGACTTCTGCAAAAGCCGAAGGTGGCTAAATTATACGGAGTCCAAGCCATTGGCTGGTAGACATCCGTAAAAAGAGTCCAAAGAGACCATTGCAAACTCCGAACCATTGGTTCGTCAGAGATCGCA
Organism: Zizania palustris; assembly: GCA_019279435.1. Taxonomy (NCBI): domain Eukaryota; kingdom Viridiplantae; phylum Streptophyta; class Magnoliopsida; order Poales; family Poaceae; genus Zizania; species Zizania palustris. Next base: position 14,160,701 of record JAAALK010000285.1, on the reverse strand, counting down.
AAGACAAACCGAAGGTGGCTAAAGCAAAACAGCATTTGAGTCATGAGCTTCGAATGTCTGTTAACATAAGTCCAAAGTGACAAATTCTTTAAGACACTAAAGTGTCCTGAAAGTTATCTCAATTGATTTCTTTCGTAAAGCAAACAAAGGTACTAAGTTACCATTCTTCTGATTGCAAAAAGTCAAAGACATTTCATACGATTTCAAAAAATCTTTAAATGACAGAGGGGCTCCGAACCCCCAAAAAATTGTACTCCGAAGTTTTTTCTTTGCGCATAACCATCTTTGAATACATTTCGAAGTTGCTTATACCCAAAGAGGGGCTAATAAATATGGAGACAATTTTAAATCGGCATTCATTATTGAAATAAATGTGTTTACAGATTACACTATGAAAAATTGGTATCTATACCAAGAAGGAATCGGAGACCTCTTCGGTCCCGAGAGCTAGGGGTGGAACGACTAGTTCCAACATCAGAAGTTCTAAGAACTTTGCGTTTAACTCTCTTCCTCCCCTTCGAAGCTCTAAAATCCTTTTGCTCTTGTTGAAGCTCGGCCCAAGTTCGAAGCCACTCGGGGCTTCTTTCCCAGCTTCTAAGGTCTTCAGATCTTTTATTTTGGGCTTCACCTTCGTCTTCAGACCTATTAGTGTCTTCAGAAGACGAGGTGTTTGCGTCAACCTCTTTATCTTCCTCTTTAATATAAGACAATACGTCTTTGATTACTTCGGGCGCAATTACGCCGGAGTCATCTCGAGGAATAAGAAATCGAGGACGCTTATAACCCTTTAGAAGTTCGAAGGTGTTCCACAATGAGCGAAGTTCGTTGTTAAGCTCTAACACTTCGATATCTTCCACAAGAGGCAAAGCCTAAAAATATAATAAACAAGATTTTCATTGATCAATGTTTACAAGCACAAAGCTTTACATGGTTAGAAATCCTAAAATATTCCTAAACCTGCGGGTTCGAAGGAGGTTGACTGCTCGAAGCTTGAGTCCGAGCGTGCTTCTGGCGTTGGCCTTCGTCAATCCAAGCCTTGATCGTAGAACGACCTTCGGCTCTCCATGAAGTTTGAAAGGCTCGCCAGGCGGCAGTCACGCCTTTGGAAGGATTCAAAAGTCTCGCGTCGTCGAAGGTGATGGAGCCCTCTGCGCTCGGAGTGATTGTTCGGCCCAAATCCTCGTAGTAACGAAGTAATCCGAGGGCAGACACTTGTCCGGAGAGTTCTCCATAACGCATGCCTGCCGTCTTCATTTGCTTCGCTGCTCCTTGGATCCTTTTTAACCGGCACAGTAGAGTCACATTGTCATCCGAAGGTAGTGATCCGGTAGTACCGAAGTACTCAAAAACACCTAGCATCTGCTCGATGACCTCCGAAGCCACCTTCTCAGACTTAAGCTTTTCCTCAATAAGTGCATCCTTGGCCGAAGTCGTTTCTGCTAGAACTCCGGAAATTCTAGCATTCTCCGTAGTCAAAGTATTCTTTTGAGTCAGGAGTTGGCCAGCCTCTTCTTGGAGTCTCACAAGTTCGGACCCCTTAGCAGCATCCTCCTTCCGCAGTCTTTCAACCTCTGCTCGAAGCACAATTCTTTCTGCTTCGAGTTCTTTCTTCGCAGCCTCTAAGCTTTGCCTAGCCCTTCGCTCTGCTAATATTATATTATCCATCTGAGCTACTCGACCTTCGGAGAAGTTAAAATTTCTTTGAAGAGCTTCGTTCTCTTCCCGAAGTTGAGCAATTTCATTTTCGCCCGATAAAGCTGCAGCGCGGGCCAAGACTGCTTGCTAAGAAAAAAGAAAAACTGGAATAAGAAATTATTCATATATAATTCGCTATTTGGTTCGAAGATGCTTTGTACCTGATAAGCTGCTCTTTCTATAGCAATGTTAAGCTCCGAACTTTTCGCCCTGCTCAAGAGGCCTACCAGTTCTGTTTCCCCGACTTTGCGACTGGCTTGACCCAAAGGTTTAACCAGAGTCCGAAGTCTGGTTCTCTCCTCCAAAAAAGGAGTTAAGAGAGGAAGCATTACCGAAGCCTTCTGATCAGCTCTACTTAGCAAAGGTCCGGAGAGTTCTTCTGAGGCCCTTGGAACTTCTGAAGATGGCCCCCCCTCAGTTGATTCACTTTCATCTGTTGACTCAGACGAAGTCGATCCTTGAGTAGGGAGAGGCTCTATGTGTCTTTTACCCCTTCCAGGCCCCTGTTGAATAATCTCCGGGTGTGGCTCCGAAGTTGTCGAAGGCCTTTGGATTGTATCTTCGTAATGCACCTCTACAGCAGGAGGCTCTGCAAAAAACAAAAATATTATACATTGTAAAATTTTGCAGAAAATGATAAAGAATTATGCAAAATTTACCTTCGACATTCTCCGGAAGATCGAGTACTGGACTGATCGGAGGATCGAAGGTGAAGTCATCTTCTGAATCCGCAGTTAAATTTTCCACTGTCGGAGCATCTCCGTGAGCAGTCCTTTCCTCCACAACCGAAGTTGCAGGAACTTCGGCTTCATCTTCGCCCATAGGGGCTTCGATTTGTTCCTCTTGGGTATCCGGAGCTATTACTTCTTCTATGTTGGCTTGGGGCTCCGGTATACCTGCAGTATCTTCAGTGTGAATATTTCGTTGAGCTGCATCTTCGTCAATCAATTTCACTAATAATATACCTTCATCCTCTTTAGAACCAGAGATTGAGGTTCTTGAGCTTGAAGGCGCAGGATCCGAAGGTGCGAGATTCTTTGGTTTCCGAGCCACCTTCTTCACCGGAGTCCTTGCGGAGCTAGAAGCTCCGGCTTCAGCCACTCTTTTCTTGGGTCCTTTCTCCAGAGGCACCCAGTCCATCAGAGGGGGCGGAGTTAACTCCAACATTCCCCATACTCTGTTAAACCGCTCCCAACTCCCGACCAATTTAATTCGCCATTCTTTTTCCATCGGAGTTGGGGCACCCAGAATCTTCTCCGAAGCCCTTACGATTTGCTCTGAAGTAATAGGGGCTGAAGAAGCTAAAAATAATTCAAGTTAGTCTTTCTTCGAAGTAAATATGTACAATGCATGTTGGTTTCGAAGTTACCTGCAGGACTCGAAGTAAAATTGATCTTGCGAAGACCACCTTCTGAGTCATCCTCGAAGATGATAGGCCAGTTGGCCATCAGCGGAGGAATTTGGAGTCCGAGGAATTCTTCGGCCAAGTCTCGCATGCTTAACCTTCGGCTAATTTTTTGAAGCAGGTTAAGGCGAGCTTCGAGCTGGCCTTCGTCCGGTTGCACTAAGGCTTCCTTCCGGAATTGGATTTCTTTGAGGGGCCCAGCCAGAGGACTGCTCGCTCCGACTTCGGCATAGAACCACCTCAAGACCCAATCAGTATACCATCTTGCATTGATGGCCTTAGCAGGGAATTGCAGGGCATATTCATCACGAAGCCTAAAATTAATGCTTCCGAAGGCAACCACTACTTTCTCACCTCCGGAGCCTACGGAGGTCTTCGGCTGGCAAGTTGCTCTATGAAGTGCAGCGAAGATTTCTGCCCTCCCCTCGCAACCTTCGGCTCTCAACACCCATTCGAAGATAGCTAACCTAGCTACTGCATTCGGAGATAGCTGCGGGAGGGTTACGTGGAACAGATCAAGTACCTCTGCCAGGAAGTCCACTGCAGGGAGGCCCAAGCCTGCTTCGAAAAAGGCTTCGAATACTACAACCTCTCCGGGTCTTGGTGATGGAATCGATTCTTTGCCCGGCTTCCGAATCATAACTCCATTACTAATCTTTCCTCCTGCTGTGATTGCCAAAGATTCTCTCTTGCAGGTAGAAGGTCCCAACTCAAAAGACTGATCCAAATATTTGGTCGATGGTGGGCACATACCTTGGTCATCGGCGATTTGGGGATTTCTCCCCCCTGCCGCCATGGATGTCGCCGCCTGCATCGAGGGTGCCGCCGCCAATGTTGCCGCTGCTGCCGCTGCGGCCGCCTGTTGCCGAGCCAAGGCAGAAGGAGGCGCGGATCCCTTGGTCTTCACCATCACGATCGCTGGATTGCTCTGAGGAAATCGAGGCTAGGGCTCAAAAACTCAAAGGTTAGGGCTCAAGAACTCAAAGGGCTCAAAAAGTTTTTGACTGTGAGAAAGCGGTGAAAAGGTAATCGGGTAAGTTTTAGACCCCCTATTTATAGCCTAAATGTTCCGTTTGTTACCGTTTTGGTTCTGCCTTTTCGCATTCTCGCCCATTATTTTCCTCCGAAAATAACGCATCGTATAACTTCCGTTAGAAGAAACAGGCTAACGGCTATTTCTTCTAAGTCTGGGAAGTCTTCAGTCTTTTTAAAGATACTTCTAAGTCACTTCGAATGTAACTTCTTCGAATGCCAATTCGAAGTATATATCTCCACATAATTCGGAGATGATATAAATCTGTTAACCCCTACGCATGATTATTTTCTTGCGTATACTGCTCTCCTAAACGTTACAGGTCAACGGAGAAGCGTATTCGAGGGGCTACTGTTGGGGGAAAATATCTCATCTTCGGGGTTATTGCCGAAGCAGCATAAAGACAGTCAACCAGTTCGAAGATTCTCCGAAGATCATCTTCGAAGATGCCCAGAACCCCGTTCGAAGCCCGAAGACAGACATTGGTTCGAAGTATGTCTTCGAATTAATGCCCTTCAGGATCTTTTCTGCCAGCTAAGATGGAAGACTTATCTTCTTTCCCATTAGATTAGTCTTTTACCATTTTAGCCCTATTAAGGAAATCAAATAGTTTCCTTAATGTCGGTTGTAATAGAGGGGTAAATAGGTCTTTTCCTTAATGTTTAGGCCTATAAATACCCCCCATTTCACCTTGTAATAGAGACCGAATACAAGTGATTGAATACACACTTTCAAACTATTCTAAGCTATTATCCTTTCGGAGGCTTAGAACAGTTTGCTTCACAAACACTTCGTTTGTTAGTTCTTTTCTATAGAAACCTGTTAGCGTAATCTTTTACGCCAACAAACATAATTAATAAAAATGAAGTATGCCTAAATCATCTGTACTCATATCTCATCTGCCCTCATCTAATTAATCTCAACCATTTATTTTGTACTCATACTCTTTGGAAAGATCTGGACCGTTTATCTCTCACTTATTGCCTGATTTCACTCCTTGCCTTGCATGGAGTCTATTGATCATGACTGTTATTTATTTGCTTCACTTGCCATCTATAGCGTAGCTACTCTGCCTTTTATTTAAGCCATTCAATCTATTGCATGCATGCATTCCTAAAACCAAGCTCCCTCTCTCACGTGCAACCATCATTTGCATGCATGCAATGGCAACATCACAGATGGAAGAAAAAGATCGAAAACGTAGTGTGATTAGATGGTTGTGGTTATCACACATGGACTATGCACAACTTATTAAATCAAAAAAGAAAATGAAATCAGTAGAAGTCATCTTTGCATGCTATACAGGGCGTCTATGTTAATTACCGTATATAGCTATCCTTACATTTTCTTAAAAATTACAAATATAACGGGTATAAAATTATTTTCCTTCCATAAGTTGTTTAATATTCATAATAACGCCATGCAAATTCAGACTTACCACACAACTATAATTAATAGTGACTTATACATGGCAAGTATATTTGGGTGCCATAAATACACATATAAGTTTCACATTTTGTGTCTTTTTAAAATTTACAGACTACCACATAGAAAGTTTTATTTACATTCCTTATTTTTTCTTACTTAAATGTGTGGGCACATGCCATATATATGTAAAATTTTGCTTTACATGGCGTGCACCTATAATTAATACATACTATGTCTACCAAATATAATTTGGGTTCTATATATACTATATAAGTTTCACGTTTTTGTTAACTTTCATAATTTATTTCTTAATTCAATTTGTCATTGACTTTCCATATTGTATTTATTAATTAATGCACAGGTACACACCGTATATACCAAATATCTATTTCGGTCTGTTGTATGGAAATGTTGCAAGTGTTGCAATTCAGGTCCAATGCATGCACGCATGTATGTGTAGTAAATGATTTATTTCATTAACGTCTATAATTCTAGAGAGTTTGCAGAGGATCAATGTTATTGAAATTATTGTTTGAATATTGTCATCTATAGCTCCATGCGAGGCATCTCTCAGCTGCGGATGACAGGAGGCTACATTCCGGGTGAGGCGGCTCTGAGCTGCGAATGGCGGGGGGCTCAGCTCCGGGCGACGGGGGCGCTCCGCTCTGGACGACGCGGGGGGGGGGGGGGGTGCTCCGCTCCGGGCGGCGGGGGCTTTGGGAGGTGGGGGCTCCGCGTGTTGGGGGCCTCAGGAGGTAGGGGCTCCGAGCGGCGTGGCTCCGGGCGGAGGGGGCTCCGAACGGCAAGGTTCTAGGTGAAGGGGGCTCCGGGTGGTGGGGCTCCAGACGGCGGGGGCATCGAGAGGCGGGGGCGGCGCCGGTAGGCACGACGTGGTGCTCTTCTTCGGGCGGCGGGGGCTTCAGGATGCGGGGGATTCGAATGGCTAGGCTCCGGGTGGAGGGGGATTCGGGCGGAGGGTGCTCCGAGCGGCGGGGCTCCAAGCAGCGGGGGGCTATGGAGGGCAGGATTCTGAGCAGCAAGAACATTATTTACACTTGCTATGTATTTTTTCTTTTGTATATTCTCAACTGTGTTGTTGATTGCAAAAAATGGCATCAATGATTAAGATTGTCAAAATATCAATTTTGGTAATTTGGGCCGAAAATGCACATGTCCCGGGTTAGGCCAAAGCCCTACAGGGCCGAAGGACCACTGGGCTACGGGCTCCAGAAGCTTCCAGCCAGCCCACAGCCTTCGGCCAGGAGGCCTTCGGAGGCCCACTCCGCCTAAGCTTCGGCCCGAGGAGTAGGCTTTGGCGGGCCTGGCCGAAGGCCCACTTCGGGCAGAGATAGAGTTAGATCCGATTCTGGCTAAGTGTTTATCTCTACGCATGATTCAGCCGAGTCATAACAGATTAGACTTAGAGATTAGAAGTCTAGCCCCAATAAATATAGGGGCGAAGCCGGTTCAAAGAGCCCCCCAACAAAATCAACCACAAAGCCCTAGCTTTGAATCATATTTACTTTATCTTTACTTTTCTATACTCTTCATGGGTTTGCCTGGAAGCCCTCCGACGACCACTTTGGAATAGTGGTAATCCTTGTTACTTCGCTTGTGAAGTATCCGTTAATCTATGTAATAGATTGCTATCGCCTTGTTACTTTACCTGTGAAGTATCCGTTAATCTACGTAATAGTTTACTATCGCCTTGTTACTTCGCCTATGAAGTATCCGCTAATCCGCGTAACATATTGCTACCTTCGCCACTAGTGCAACACTTAGCAAAATTCGGTCCTCAGGCCGAATTGGTACTTCGAATCTTCACTGTTGCAGGTTACCTACATTCAGAGATACTCCACTGGAGGTATTCGAAGCTGAGAGATTGGTTTCGAAGGTTGCCAGAACATCCTTCGGTGAGATCCCTGCTTTGACCTCACGTCAACACGCTTTTCCAGTACGCTTTGTCACGACAGGCTTCGCCACCCTCGTACTCCGCTCCAGTCGAAGCAGCACCGGCGCGTTGAGTCCAAGTCATTATTCTATATCGTACTGTATCGGATACTTTGCGCTGAACCCCCGCTGTTCGGAGGTGATTGTCACGTCCAGATCCGTTCGGAGGTCATCTTCGGCCAGATCAGTCCGAACGCTGAAGGTACCCTTTGGCGGGACACTTCGCATCAGACGGCGAAGGTACCCTTCGGTGACACCCTTCGCACTATACTTCAAATAAGTTAGGCTCCGCCCAGTTTGTTGATTTGTTCTATTTAATATATTTCTTTTGTCTAATTGGATTATTTTGTGTGATTTGATTACCTGGTGACTCCACCCCCTTACCATGGCTAAGGGTAGTCGGAACGCGACGTCGGTGTTGTGTTATGCTTAGGTTCGTCCCTAAGTATCCGCACACTTTTGGATCATCGAACTGACCCAAGTGCGGGGGCACGTTTTCGTGTCAACATGTTTCATTACAATTGTTTCATTACCATATATATATTTACAATTTTTATAAATGAAATATTATTGCATACGGCACGTACCTGCACTTTTAAGTAAGAAATAAAATTATAAGGAATGTGCACTTTTAAGTATGCGGCATCGAGCAGGGATTTAAGCGACTTCGGCGGCCGCGGGGGCTTTGACAGCGGCGTTGCATTCGGATAGGGACTTCGGCGGTGGCTTTGGGGAAGGGGGTTCGAGGGGATCCGGACAGTGGGGGGCAGCTCGGGGCGACTCCAGCCGGTGGCGGCGAGGGGCTTCGAGCGACAGGTGGCTCAGGGTGACTACGGAGCCATTGGGAGCATTATTATTCGGTGCGGGTCCTGCGAGGGTGCAGCCCACCGTCGTCGATGCCTCCCACCGTTAGCCCCGCTGGCCCCTGCTCCCGCCTCGAAGCCACGCAGCCTCCCCGGAGCCCCTAGCCGCTGGCTGTACCACTCCCTCGAAGCCTCCCGCCCCCGAGCCAAAGTCCCCCACCGTGCCCCTTGCCCCGCGTCAAAGCCCCCTGCCCCCACGCTGATGCCCCCCACCGCCGGCCCCACAGCCCCCAGAGCCCCTAGCTGGCGGCTCCACTGCCCCCCCGAAGCCTCCTGCCGCCGACCCCGCCGGCCCCCGCCCCTGCCCCAAAGCCCCAAAGCCGTGTAGCCCCTACCATGCCCTCCGTCCCTGCCCCAAAGCCCTAGCTGGTGACTTCGAAGCCCCTACCCCCGTGCCGAAGCCCCCATGTCGTGCCCCCGCCCCACCCCGAGGCCCCTCGCCCTAGCTCCGTAGCATGTCAAAACCCCCTGTTACCGGCCCCAAAGTTCATTGAGCTTGGAGTATGGTGATGTTATAAGCACGCGCGGATGGCAGGGACTCCGGACGGCTAGGCTTCGGGCAGGTGGCGCTCGGAGGATGATGATGAGTCTGTGGTGGAGGCACTCGCTGCAGAGGTGGGGAGGGCGAGCCAGGACTGGGGTTTCTTTGTGGTGGTGTGGCACGGCGTCCCCGCGGAAGTTGTGTCGAGGGAGGTGGAGGCATAGAGGGCGTTCTTTGCGATGTTAGCAGAGTAGAAGGCGATAGTGCAATGGAGCGAGGAGTCACGGCTGGGGTACTATGAGTCCGAGCACACCAAGAACATTAGGGACTAGAAAGAGGTTTTCGACCTCGTCCCCCATGACCCGCCACCACCGGCTGCCATGGCCGACGATGAGCTCGTGTTCAAGAACAAGTGGTCTTGGGGAAATTGGATGCCAACATTGTTGGATCTAGGTACCAAATCTAGGGCTAGGTACACAACCACAACATCTCCTCCTCCATCCTCTTGATGTTTGCTTCTTCTAGCTTGAGGACATGAGCAATGTGTAGGAGAACATGGTGGATGAGATCAAGAGCCAGTCGAAGTGACTCCTCGGTGTTGCCACGTGATACTCAAATCTCCATGTGGAGTCATTTCAAGCTGGTTCAAAAACATAGTTTGAGTGATTTTATATTCATGTAATCGATCAAGTTTCAGTTTGTGCAGATTTGTGTCAAGCATTACCATGCTTACTGGCAGCTTCAGAAGCATGAGGGCTTGGATTCCTAAGAACCAATCCATGCAGCTAAAGAACAACAATTCAGCATAGGCAAGTGAATTTCTAGATGGGATAATCTTAAGCTAAGATCATTCTTAAAAAACAATCATAATCTAATCATGTGGTTTTTTCATGGCTGATAATGTGTAGATTCACCACGTCGGTGGGCTCCCAAAGGACTGGCAAGCGAAGAAGATCAAGGCCGACACCCTCTGCTCAAATTCTCCTTTATACAATAATGTATGCAATTTGATCTCCTAACATGTTTGATGGCTCTTGTGGGTTGTACTACTATGGAAACACTCAAACGAGTTAGCTGATAGCAAGCAATTCATCTTTGTGCTTTGATCACAGATGACAAAGCACTATGAACTGGATTTAAGAGAGAGGGCAGGGAGGATGGGATATAAGGTGCATGCATCAATGAAGAACTTCAAGATGACTTTGGAGGTACCAACTAGCAAATCTTATGCCAAATGAACTCTAATTGTTGGACCTTATTGCAATGTCATGCTGGATGACCTGATTACAACCCCGATATGCTTGTGAGATTATGTCTAAAATGACATAAATTATAGAACTGGGGTAACAAAATTTTGTTTGGCAGGAAAATGGAAAGAAAACAATCTTACAACTTGGTAGGATCAGGAAGTCTAAGTATATTATGTACTTTAGGTAAGGAAAAAAGAACCGACAATTATTGATCCTGTTCAATAGCAAAAAGATTCATCTGCAGAAAATTATTGGTTGTTGTAGGTATCCATTGATTGGCTACCAGGTGTTGGCGTAAAAGATTACGCTAACAGGTTTCTAGAGGTTAGAAACTAACAAACGAAGTGTTTGTGAAGTAAACTATTTCAAGCCTCCAAAGTGGAGACTATTCGGTACCCTTGATAGGGCTAAAACGGTAAAAGACTAATCTAAAGAGAAAGAAGATAAGTCTTCCATCCTAGCTGGCAAAGAATCTCTCTGAAGAGCCGATGTTCGAAGATATACTCCGAACTAGAGTCTGCCTCTATCCTTCCAACTTGATCCAGTATACTTCCGGAGTTAGATGCTAGAAACCTTTGATTAAATAACCTGCCTTTGTCTTGTTGCAGTAATGGCCCTGAGGATGAAATATTTTCCCCCAACAGTAGCCCCTCGAATACGCTTCTCTGCTAGACCTATAACGTTAGGAGAGCAGTATACGCAAGAAAAATAATCGTGCGTAGGGGTTAATAGATTTAATCAACTTCCGAAGTATGCGGAGATTCAAAACTTCGAATCAACTTCTAAGAAAGTTACATTCGAACTATCTTGGAATTAACTTAAAGAGCCAGAAAGCTTTTTAGACTTGGAAAAAATAGCCGTTGGCTTTTTCCTTCCAGCGGAAGTCATGCGATGCGTTAACTTCGCAAGGGGTAACGGTCAAGAATGCGAAACGACAAATGTAAACGGTAAAAAATCGTGGGCCTGGGCTATAAATAGAGGACCCAGACACTTCTAGAATACCCTTCTCACCGTCTTTACGCAGCCAAGCCCTAGCTTCTAGATTTCTGCTTTAGCAATCAGAGCGAGTTCATGGCGAAGACCAGCTTCAAGGTCCCTGGGGCGGCTTCGGCCCTATCCCGGTAGCAGGCCGCGGCCGCGGTAGCGGTAGCGACAGCAGTGGCGCCAACAGTTGTGGCGGCTCTGACGGCGACGGTAGCAGCACCAGTGGCGATGGCAGCAAGGAATCCCCAAAATATCAGTCCTCACGATCTCCTCCCGGCATCTTCGAAGTACTCAGACCAGTCTTATCAACTGGGACCATCTACCTGCAAAAGGGAGTCGATCGCAGCAGCAGTGGAGGGAAAGATTAGCTCGGAGGTTATCATCCGGAAACCTGGAAAGGATGCCATCCCTTCACCAAGGCCTGGAGAAGTTGTGGTCTTTGAAGCTTTCTTTGAAGCGGGGTTAGGACTTCCGGCAGTCGACTTCCTATCGGAGGTACTAGATTTATTTCACGTCACCCTTCCCCAATTATCTCCGAACGCAATAGCCCGTTTAGCCATCTTCGAATGGGTGTTGCGAGCTGAGGGCTGCGAAGGAAGAGCAGAGATTTTCGCAGCACTGCACAGAGCATCATGCCAACCAAAGACTTACCTAGGCCTCGGAGGAGAGAAGATCGTGGTAGCCTTCGACAGCATCAACTTCCGACTTCGGGACAAATTTCAGCTAAGATTTCCAGTGAAGGCCATCAATGCCAGATAGTACATAGATTGGATCCTTTGGTGGTTGTATGCCAAAGTTGGGGCAGGCAGTCATCTGGCCGGACCTCTATAGGACATAAACTTCCGAAGGGAAGCCCAAGTTCACCCAGATCCCGGCCAGCTCGAAGCTTGCCTCAGCCTGCTCCAACGGATTAGTCGCCGCATGAGCATGCGGGACTTAGAGGAGGAGTTCATCGGACTCCAAATTCCACCCCTGATAGACAACTGGCCTATCACCTTCGAAGAGGATCCGGAGGGTGGACTCTGAAAACTCTCTTCGAACTCAAGCCCTGCAGGTAGCTTTGAAAACAACATGTTATATATATATTTGTTTGATGACCTGACTAACGCCAACTTATCTTTCAGCTTCTCAAGCCCCCATGACTTTGGAGCAAGTTGTTCGAGCTTCGGAGAAGATTCTGGGAGTTCCAACTCCGGCCGAGAAGGAGTGGAGGACGAAGCTAGTAGGTAACTGGGAGTGGCTCAACCGAGTGTGGGGTGTACTCGGAGTTGCTCCCCCTCCTCTTCCAGACTAGGTGCCTTCAGAGCAAGGGCTGAAGAAGAGGAAGGCGGACACCGGGACTTTGGCTCCGGTTAAGACTCCGGCAAAAAAGGTAGCCCGAAAGCCAAAGAATGTGGCGCCTTCAAGTCCAGTGGCTTCGGTCTCCGATTCCTCTGAGGATGAGGGAAGAGTCCTCATCAACCTAATCATTAAAGATGAAACCCAGACGGATGTAAACACTGGCGACGTTGCAAGTGCGCCAGATGTTCCAAGTAGCTCTGGACAGGCTGGGGCTTCAAATGTCCAGCTAGACCCGCCGCATGAAGAAGCCCCTGTAACTGAAGGCGGAGTCGAAGTTACTGTTGAGAAAGCTTCGATTCCGAATGAAGCGGTAACTGTAGCTCCAAGAGAGGCTCCAACAGTTGACCCCTTCGGTTCTAAACTTCGAGTCCGATGAAGACTTCGAAGTGGCCTTTGACCCTCTGAGCAGCCCCGTACTCACCCGCTGACAGGACTTCGTAGGTAAACTTCGCATGAACCGTTTGTTCCTTTTCCTTGCAAAATTATGCAATATATAATACCTTTGTCTTAGCAGGGTCCGCTCCCATGGAAGTGGATCCTCCTGAAGATACGGCTGCTGGGACCTCAACCTCTCCGGAGCCGATTCCAGACATTGCATAGATGGGACCTGGAAAAGGTAAAGGCAAAATGGACCCCTTCCCTGCTCCGAATTCAGGATTAACTCTGTCTGAATCAACAGACGGAGGTCAATCTACGGAGGGGGGCCATTCTACCGAGGTCTCTGAAGACGCAGCACAACGCTCCGACCCCTCACCGAATGAAGACGACTAGAGGGCTCTGTCCATGCTCCTTCTCCTAGCTCCTTTCCTGGAGCGAAGGATCGGACTTCGGACCCTGCTCGAGCCTTTGGATCGAGCTAAGCGTGAAGTTGGGGAGACGGACCTAGTGGCCATCCTTAGCGAGGCTGAGGGCTCGGAGCTCAACGCAGCCTTGGAACGGGCAGCATACCAGGTACGAAGTATCTGCAAAAAGATTAATTTCAACTTACGAATAATCTCTCACCTTGCTTTTTCCCTTTGCAGCAAATAGTTTTGGCTCGAGCTGCAGCTGTTTCGAATGAGCGCAGAAGTCTTCGTCTTCAGGAGAAGGTTGCTTCTCTCCAGAGGAATCTTAACGTCTCCGAAGTTCGAGTTTCCCGCTTAGACGAAATGGTTTCGGTGGAGAGGAGGGCCAAACAAAATCTGGAGGCTGCGAATAAAAAGCTCGAAGCTGAACAAATTGTGCTTCGGGCCGAAGTAGAAAAATGCGGGCAGAGCACGCTATGGCGGGGGCTGAGCTAGTTAAGCTCCAAGAGGAAAAGGTTAAGGCTATGGAGGAAGCCAGCAACTTGCTTAGCCAGAAGAGTTCTCTGGCTACGGACGCAGCTAGGCTCTCCGCCGTGGCAGATGAACTGACTTCAGCAAGGGATGCCTTGATTGAAGATAAGGTGAAGATGGAAAAGGTAGCTGCGGAGGTCATGAAGAATCTCTTAGGTGTTCTGGAGTACTTCGGTACTCATTGGGCACTACCTTCGAGTGACAACGTCCCCCTGCTGCGACAGTTAAAGATGATCCAAGGGGTTGCGAAGATGATGAAGATAGCAGGCATTCGGTATGAAGAAATCTCTGGCCAAGTGGCTGCTCTCGGAGTACTTCGCTACTACGAAGATCTAGGGCTATCGATAACGCCAGACTCAGGGGCGGCTCCCATTACCTTCGATGAGAACAAACTCCTTAACCCTTCTGAAGACGTGGCCGCAGCTTGGCAAGCCTTCCAAGCTTCATGGAGAGCCGAAGGTCGAACCGCGATCAAGGCTTGGATTGACGAAGGGCATCGCCAAAAGCATGGTCGATCTCAAGCCTCGAGCAGCCAGCCTCCGCCGAACCCGCAGGTTTAGCCTTATTTTAGGAGCCCGACTATGTAAAAATTATGCTTTCATACATTATGAATGAAAATTTACTTATCATGTTTTTAGGCTTCTCAGCCTCGAATGGATGATGTCGAAGTATTAAACGTTACCGAAGAATTCCGCCTGCTATGGGCTACCTTCGATCTTTTAAAACTTCATAAACGATCTCGATTTTTGATTCCTCGAGAGAGCTCTGGTGCAATTGCGACCGAAATATGTAAAGATATATTATCTTATATTAAAGAGGAAGAAAAAGAAATTAACTTGGAACCTTCGTCTTCTGAAGACGTTGAATGGTCTGAAGACGACAATATTGTCTTAAAGTCTCTCCGGGGAGCTGCTTCACCTGGAAAAGACTTCCTGTTGACATTGGGGGTACGAAGGTACCCCGAAAGTTGCTTATGAACTTCTTCCTTAATTGCTCCCAGGTTCTGATTGACCCTGGCTTCAGGGACCAGAACCACTGCAGTGCCACCCCTTCAAGAGCTAGAGGAAAACATTTGGCCATGGTGTCTCGCACTCCTCCACTGGCCTCAATTGCCAATGCATAAGAACGAGAGAACTCCCCAGGTTCTTCGTCTCCAGAATATTTGCAGAGCTTCGAAGTTTTAAACTTAGGATCGAAGCGCACTTTCTGTAACTCGGGATATAGTGGAGACTCGCTGTCGAAGGAAGCATTCTCCGGGGCTTCGGGATAAGGAAGTTCGTCATCTTGGGGCACTTCAGGGATGACCGGGGTGGCCTGAGAACGAAGCCTATCTGCGGCTTCTTGCCGCCACCTCGCTACTTCAGCTTGGAGACTGTCCATTTGAGCGGCCATATCGCCAAGACCATCTTCATCTCCTCTGGAAGGACCTTCCAGGTCTTGAGAACTGTATGCATCAGTTCGAATTGGAACTTGAGGTGGAAGAGGAACTCCGGTTGGCCGAAGTATGGATGGAGTTGGGGGAGGAACTCCGGTTGGCCGAGGAAGGCGATTTCCTTCCGGAGTCTGAGGTGGAGGAAATGTCGAAGGTCCTCCGACCTCAACTGTGTTTGAAGATCTTACTCCGGAGGTCTGAGGGGACCTCCGAGTAGGACTACCACCTGAACTCTGCTTGGGAGGCATGGTTTGAGAACTTGGTAGAGAACGAAGTTTTTTGGACTAAGTTCCCCACGGTCGGCGCCAACTGTTGGCGTAAAAGATTACGCTAACAGGTTTCTAGAGGTTAGAAACTAACAAATGAAGTGTTTGTGAAGTAAACTATTTCAAGCCTCCGAAGTGGATAATAACTCAAAATAGTTCGAAGATGTGTATTGAATAACTCAGTATTCGATCCCCATTACAGGGTAAAACGGGGGGTATTTATAGGCCAAAACCTTAAGGAAAGGACCCTTTTACCCCTCTGTTACGACCGACATAGTGGAGACTATTCGGTACCCTTGATAGGGCTAAAACGGTAAAAGACTAATCTAAAGAGAAAGAAGATAAGTCTTCCATCCTAGCTGGCAAAGAATCTCTCTGAAGAACCGATGTTCGAAGATATACTCCGAACTAGAGTCCGCCTCTATCCTTCGAACTTGATCCAGTATACTTCCGGAGTTAGATGCTGGAAACCTTCGATTAAATCACCTGCCTTTGTCTTGTTGCAGCAATGGCCCTAAGGATGAAATATTTTCCCTCAACACCAGGCGTTCTGCATCTGCCTGACATCAATCGACTCCAAGCTGTGTTGTACCCTATGAGATGTTTTGGACAAGTGTTGGCTATTTTAGCATGTGTAGCGAGTTTGTATGTAATCCTCTCTCCTCGAGAAGATGCTAATAATACAACAGATATACTCCCTTGCTATATACTATTCTGAGTGATTCCATGACCTGAACCGATTTTACCGCGCTCTGCAAAGTCACGAACTGAATTGAAGTCAGATTAGATAGAAAATGCGGCCAATCTCAGTTCACATTCACTAAAAGTACTGGCTAAAATAGGAGGACACGGAAATCCATCACCTAGATAGCCCGAATAATATTAAGCGATGCCTTTGAGGCTTTGAATCATAAGGCAGCAAGTAATCTAAGTCTTGTATAAGAGATAATCGAATCAACTCAGTGTTAGCTCCATCTCAGCTCGTGCAACTTCGATCAATTCACATGTACCCACAAACTTCCATAGTCTTGACAAATTTCAGGCCATGGCCGAACAATAAAACATCATAGTTAATGTATAGATTCCATCAAAACTGAAATGAGTACTGAGAATGAGGATGTTGAAGAGGCATGAGGTATGAATTTGATAAAATAACCAATGCATTTGAATGAAGAGGATCTTATAAGACAAGGAATATGTGCAGGGTGGGTTGATGAGGTTGCATAATGTGGGTAATTTTCTATCAAAATGCAAACTCGAATATAGTAGTACTGAAATACAACGACAATGAATTCAAAGAGAACATCTCTGAAAAATTTGAGAAATTTTTAAATGTGTTGAAATATTTCACTTTGTATAGCACTTAAATGCTTTTGATGTGATTTACATATTTATTTCGTGTTTAACTGAATTATAATAATATAATTATTTTTCTACCCTTGTTTTCTTATTTTGTAAATTCATGTTCTAGCCCTATTTATTTTTGCTTGTGTATTTTTGCTTGGCCGAATCTGAGCTCTAGAGTCGTCAGTCCCGCACCGTCCGTCATGGGCGCCGCACCCTCCGTCGTGGGCCCCACACCCCTTCGTCGTTGTCCTCGCGGGGCTGCGTCGCCAACCCCGAGCCCCTCCACCCTGGCCTCGCATGGTTCTGTCGTCGGCTCCGAGCTCCCGCGCTCGACCTCGCATGGCTCCACCACCGGCCCCATTACTTAATTTTCTAACAAATATTTGTTTTTTTGTCATTTATCGTTACATAGAACGGACCCACTATTTTTTAACTGTCTAACAGACATTTGTTATTTGACATTTACCATTACGTAGCACAGGCCCACTATTATTTCAGTTAAAAATTTGAGTTTACTTTTGTTTGAGTCCTCTTCTACCTCTGTTTATCTACTACCCAAAAATTTCTGCGCCGTCGGCAGAAGTCATTACCGTCACCATCCTGTTTTCCCGGTTTTCCCGAGCGCCGCCCTTCCGGTTTTTCCCTACGGGTCGGCGCGTTCCCGCTAGAAGCTCGCACCCGTTCTGGTTTTCTCGTTCGCTCGAACCGGCTGGTCTTCGTTCACAGCAGCGAAGCAAACGACGCCGATCCAGTTTTTGGCTGGGAGTGGAGCAATCGTGCGCTGCTTCGGGAGGAGTCACATCCGGCTGGAAGTCCTGTTCTGCTTCAACCAGTGCAAGTAAGACACGAGGCATGCATCCGCAACCTGACAAAATTTGTGTTAGCTCTTTTATAAGTGCACTCCATTGAGTCTTAGCGTTACTCTTCTGTTCACTTTGATTAATGTCTATTTTGTGCATTGATTATTGATTAACTTGAACCATGTCCAAATTATCTCCTGGAATCAAAATTGTGATTAATCTTGATTCACGTGCCACTAGCATTAAAGGTATTTTCAAAAGCAAGTGGCGTTGTTCTCAGCCTGTTTTTTCATTTTCTTGATACTCATGCCACCACATAGCTTATAAGTTTCAACCAAGCACTACTCCAAGGTTCTCATTCTGTTTGTCTACACAACTGTGATGTTTTATCCATCCTAGTGACACCATTATCAAATCATAGTACAAGTCTTGGTGCAATTCAAGTATTTTGATCTTGAGGCAGTTTTGAGGGCAATTTTATTTGATCTTGTTTGAATACTTGTGATTTCTTAGACTGTCACTTTATTTTATATCTGACAGGAGGGTGATAGCACTAAATTTTTCTGGGATTTTGTTGTGTTAATTTATTTGCTTCTGCTTGTTGTGTTAGAGGAGCGTTGGGTGTTTAGAAAAGACCATCAATTCTAAAAGAATTTGTTGATGCGCCTATTTACCCCCTCTAGTCGCTCGTTTTAGTCCTACAATACCAAAAACAAAGCTAGCTAGTGGAGAAGGTGAGTCCACCAAGTTGTGTTCTTCATGGAATCCTTTTGCATCATAGCTACATGTTTTGGACATGTATCATTCTGAGAACGTAGAACCTGCACTAGAGTTAAGCAGATCTCCTAAGCCACGTGTGTGTCAAAGTGTGACCAAAAAACACACCAACACTCTCACTCCTTGATCTCAAAGATTTGAGATCATATTCTCTCCCCGGATCTCATGATTGGTGCTAGCACGCCGGTGTGAGATAAACCACATCTCTATACGTGTGGACTCCGTGGAGGCACTGCTTGAATAACGGTGCTCGTCGTCTTCTTTACATGGATCTCACTAAAATTTATCAACTTGATCCGAGGGCACTCTCCCGAATCACATTCGGGATGAGTCGTCGACCGCATCGCTGGAGCTCGATCAGCTACGGGCGGAGGAAACCGATCTGGCTTTGAGGCTAGATGGGGTATGGGCGAGGATTGCCAAAAAAGGTGTTTTGGCTTCCTTCCTGGCTTGGATCTAGGCCCAGGATCATCGTCTTGGTTATGTCATTTGTTATGCGCAGCATCGATGCCACGCCATTCGAGACGTCCCTAGCTCCGACATCAAAGATTGGGCTACCCTTTGGAGTGTCGACGTGATTCGGTTGTGAGCAATTGACGTCATCCGCCACACCCTTCTCTAAATTTCTCTGTATTAGATCTTTATCCTATAACTTGAAACATTACACCTTCGTAATATATTATCCTTGATCCCTTGCTTTGGTCTTGCTTTTTTGTGTCTAAGGGTGATGCTTCAACATTGGTCGTCTAGATGTGATATCATCGGTATCAGCTGTTTTGCGTGTTGATCCTTAGACATTTATCCAAATGCTCGAAAAATATTTCTTCAAGTACTTTCCATTCAAAGATTTTCCGAACACTTCTCCATCTAATCCTTCGAGCAGATAGGCGTTACTAGGCACCACTCGATGTATTCAAAATGGTCCTTCCTAATTAGGTGACACTTACCGAATCGATTATCCTTAGACCCGATCAGTAGGATAAGTTTCCACATGAGTTCTCCTTGTTCAAATGACTTGGGCACCCCTTTCTTATTATAAAATGTGGCAACCCTTGATTTGTTCTCTTCAATCTTCTCAAGGGATCTTAATCGTACCTGCGCTAGATCATCTAAGCCATATGTTATTAAATTATAATAATCATTGGTTGTGAGTTGGTCCTGTAGTGTAATCCTTCTTGAGCCGATATTATTTTCCCATGATAGTACTGCTTCATGGCCATAGACTAACTGATATGGTGGTACTTGAGTAGATCCTGTCGCGCCATTCGATAAGCCTAGAGTTCTTCTGACAAAGACCGATGCCAACGCTTCATTTGCTCATTAATCCTGCGCTTTATTAACTTGATCAAACTCTTGTTGGATTCTTCGGCTTGGACATTAGCCTATGCATAATATGGCGATGAATTTAAGAGCTTGATTCCCATACCAGCTGTGAACTACTGGAACTCCTCTAATATGAAAATTGTTCCCTGATTTGTGGTGATGGTCTATGGGATCCCGAACCAATATATTATATGTTCTTTGATGAACTCAATGGCATCGACAGAAGTAACCGTTTTTAGCAGAACGACCTGTACCCATTTCATGAAGTAATCAGTAGACGCCAATATGAACTTGTGTCCTTTACTTGACGTTGGGTATATTTGGCCGATCATGTCGATGCCCCATCCCTCTGACAGTCCTGGCACCCCTTATAATATTTTATGCAGTCCTCCACCATAGTCAGTCAAAAGTAACCTACTCTCCGAAGCAACCATTTTATTTTCTAGGCTGACTAGTGTGTCCCGCATATGCCATCGTGTACCTCACTCATCACCACCTTATCTTTTTTGACACTTATGCATTTAAGAGAACTCCATCGGTCGTCCGATGATACAAGTCTTCTCCGAGCAGAACGTATCTTGTTGCTTGATAATTGAGTTTTTTTTGTGCCGATGTCGAAGGATTTTTCAAATAATGAATAATATCGTACCTCCAGTCATCGGCCTCTATCGCCACGATCTCTACCCCGATCGACCTGTCCATCGGCTTATATCCTGACACTGTTTGGGCAAAATCGTTTGCTTCTGAGTTCTGCTCCCTCGGGATATGAGTAAGAGTTACGCTTTTGAAGCTTGATATCGATTGTGATATTCTTTTAGCATGCTATCTTTGCACTCTTACTCGTTTGATAGCTGCATCATCACCAGTAGAGAGTCTCCCAAAATTTCTATTATATTGGTGCCCACATCTTCCAATAGTTGTAACCCTTTCAATGCTTCTTCGTATTCGTCCTGATTATTGGTGGAGAAAGGTCTAATGGTATATGAAAATCCAAACGATGCCCCTAGAGGAGAGACAATCACCAGGCCTATACCACATCCGTGCCGACACACTGATTAGTCAAAGAATATGGTCCATGGTGTTGGCTCAACATGAGTCACTGCCTCATCTCTGTGCTGGACTATAAAATCAACTATCACTTGACCTTTTACTGCCTTAGCTTATTCATATCTAAGGTCAAATTTAGTGAGAGTGAGGAACCACTTTCTGATACGCCCTTTCAACACTAGGGCCGATAGCATATAGTTAATGACATTGACCTTACATATCAGAGTGCATTCTGATGATAGCAAATAGTGTCTTAGTTTGGTGCACAAGAAGTATAGGCATTGTTGATAGCAAAAAATGACGTTAATGTTCAAAATTGTCAAAATATCAATTTTGGTAATTTGGGCCGAAAATACACATGTCCTGGATCAGGCCGAAGCCCTACAGGGCCAAAGGCACATTAAGCCTTGGGCTTCTGAAGCCTTCCAGTGGCCTTCTACCTTCGGCCCGAAGACCTTCGGAGGCCTGCCTCGCCGAAGCTTCAGCCTAAGGAGCACGCTTCGGCAGGCCTTGCTGAAGGCCCACTTCGGGCTAATTTTCAGAGATAGAGTTTGAGTCTGATTTTGGCTAATTTTATCCCTAAGATTGATTAGGCCTAATCCTACCAGATTAAATCTTAGAAATAAGAAGACTAGCCCCTATAAATATAGGGGTGAGGCCAGTTCATGGGACCCCCAACAAAAATCAACCACAAAGCCCTAGCTTTGAACTATACCTTTACTTTTTATTTACTTTCTGCAACCTTCATGGGTTTGCCTGGAAGCCCTCCGCCGGCCACGCCAAAACTGTGGTAAGCCTTGCTACTTCACTCGTGAAGTACCCGTTAATCTACGTAACAGATTGCTATCGCCTTGTTGCTTCGCCTGTGAAGTATTCGTTAATCTACATAACAGATTGCTACCTTCGTTTACCTACTACAACACTTAGCAGATTTGTTCTCCAGGCCGAATTGGCACTTGATTTCTGTTCTGTTGCAGGTTCTCATGCTCGGAGCCCCTTCTCTGGAGGTGTCCGAAGCCAGGAAGCAAGGTTTTGGCGGCTGCCAGAACAATCTTCGATGGAACCCTGCTTCGACTACCCGTGTCGGACCCATCACGATGTCTTTGGTTTGACCATGTCCCGCACGCCAAAGCACTCCGCAGTAGGCTTCATCACATCAGGATTCGTCACGCCTACACTTCGCGCCAGACAAAGTCACGCTAGTGCGTTACGTCAGGATATTTTTGTCGTGTCAGAGACTTCGCACCGAACCCCGTTGTTCGGAGGTGATTTCGTGTCGAGATCTGTTCGGAGCCTGCCTTCGGCAGATCAGTCCGAACGCTAAATACTACCTTCGGCGATACCCTTCGCACCAGATGCTGAATCAGTTGGGCTCTATTCAGCTTGCTAGTTTATTTTATTTAATATATTTCTTTTCGGCTAATTGGATTATTTCTGTGTGATCTAATTACCTGGTGACTCCACCCCCTTGCCACTGTTGAGGGTAGTCAGAACGCAACGTCAGTGTTGTGTTATGCTTAGGCTTGTCCCTAAGTATCCGTACACATTTGGATCGTCGAATTGACCCAAGTGCGGGGGCACTTTTTTGTGTCAACACACTTTTTGGCGACTCAGCTGGGCCGATGTGTCCATCGACACCATCCACAATAAAGTAGAGTGTCTATACGGTAGAGACCTTTCGGATTACAACTTCAATAGCGTATCCGGGGGACGTTTCGTACCAGTGTCTGTAAAGCCGAATGGTGTAGCACGGCTATTCCTAAATTAGTAACCATGTCTAGCAAAAGTAATCTTGATTGGCTAAGGTCACTCGTAGAGCAATATCGGTCTTCTAAAGATGGTATTGCCGAGGCCATTGAAGACTTTTGCAAAGTAGAGAAGTTAGGACAAGGTTTTGCGTCGGCTGATCCTTTAGAAGAAGTCGATATAGGCAATGGTATCATTCCAAGGCCTACTTTTGTAAACCAACATCTATAGGCTAGTGAGAAGGCTGAAGTAATAAAGTTGCTTCAGTCGTACGTTGATTGTTTCGCATGGGAGTATAGCGAGATGCCCAGATTAAGCCGCGAGCTCGTGGACCATCGGCTACCTATTAAACCTGGGTTTAGGCCTTATAAATAGCCCCCTCATCGCTTTAATTTGGCCGTGTATGACCGAGTTAAAGAAGAGGTAGAACGACTACTTAAAGCTGAGTTTATTAGGACATGCATGTATGCTGAATGGGTCGCTAATATTGTGCCTGTAGAGAAGAAAGGGAGCGGCAAAATATGAGTTTGTATTGATTTTAGGGACCTGAACAAGGACACTCCAAAAGATTAGTATGCCATGCCGATAGCCGACATGTTGATCAATGACGCCTCAGGACACAAGGTAATAAGTTTTCTTGATGGCAACGCTGGTTATAATCAAATTTTCATGGCCGAATAGGGCGTCTACAAGACAACCTTTCGATGCCCTGGTTTTGTCGGCTTATTTGAGTGGGTCATTATTACTTTTGGTTTAAAGAATGCCGACGCTACATATCAACGTGCTATGAACTTGATCTTTCATGACTTGTTAGGAGTTATGTTAGAAGTATACATAGATGATGTTGTAATCAAATCAGACGCTATGGGTAACCACTTAGCCGATTTGAAAGTTTCTTTTGATGGGATGCGACAGTATGGCTTGAAAATGAACCTGTTCAAATGTGCTTTTGGCGTGTCGGCAGGCAAGTTCTTAGGATTCATGATCAATGAAAGAGGTATTGAAATTGATCCTAAGAGGCTTGAAAAGATTAGAAACTTTGCAGCACTGACATGCAAGAGAGATGTGCAAAAGTTGCTAGGCAAGATGAATTATTTGTGTCGCTTTATATCTAACTTGTCTGGCAAAATCGATGCTTTTGTCCCTATACTCCGACTGAAGAAGGAAGCCGAGTTCACTTGGGGGGCAAGTAAGCAAAGCACCTTTGAAATGATTAAAGAGTGCTTGTCATCGCCACCCGTGGTGAGGGCACCAAAAGCTGGAATTTTGTTTCGGCTATACATCGCGGCAGAAGATAGCGTGATAGGATCTGTACTAACTCAGGAAGTGGAGGGGAAAGAGTACATCATCACATTCTTGAGCCGCCGCCTGTTGGACGCCGAAACTAGGTACGTGTTTGTGGAACGTCTGTGTTTATCACTTTATTACGCATGTACCAAATTGCGTCACTATCTTCTTCCTACTACATGTGTTGTTTCTTGCCAAACCGATGTCATAAAATACATGTTGCAAAAGTCGATTCTAAGTGGAAGAATCAGAAAGTGGGCTTACGCTTTGATTGAATACGATTTGGCTTATGAACCTCTAAGGGCTATGAAAGGCCAAATTGTCGCTAATTTTATAGTTGATCACCACATAGACATCAATTGGGGTGACAATATTGCTCTAATTGAGGTAGTTCCATGGAAAATTTATTTTGATGGTTCAACTTGTAAGAATGGCCCAGGTATCGGGGTAGTTCTCATATCACCTAGTGGAATGCACTTTGAAACCTCGACCCTTTTAGAATTTCCCTCTACTAATAACCAAGCTGAATATGAAGCTTTATTGCTAGGACTTGAATTGCTAAAATCTATAGGTGCTAAACATGTTCATGCGCATGGCGATTCTTTGTTAGTAGTACAACAAGTAGCTAAAAGTGCTCAATGTTTTAAATGGCTTGCTAAATAGTTACTTGGATAAATGTTTAGGCATAGTTTCTACTTTCGACGACTTTAATATTTCTCATGTATCAAGGGAAGCTAACTCAATTGCAAATGATTTAGCTCAACAAGCATCGAGCTATCAAGTCAGGAGAGGAAAATTTTCTATACAGAAAAAGACAATGCTTGAAATCACTACCGAAGCCAGAAACTTCGGGCTGGTACGAGGCCTACCGGACCATCCGGATCAGACCTCTCTGATCACCGAAGGGTGTAGTGTGCCAGAATCCTCGTGTCGGAGCATTTCATCTGCCGAAGGGTCCTGCGCACCAGAGCCCTCACGCCGAAGCCTTCTAGACGATAGAAGCCTTTGGGAACCGGACCCCTCCAACATAAGGCTCCGCTCTGATCGGCTTCGCACGGCCGATCCAGTCAACCTTCGATAGAAACAGGAAAGGCACGGGGGGCACTCTGAAGTTAGCAATTTAGACACCACTCTAGGAAAGGAGTTAGCAAACCCTTCGGATATCCATAAGGATGATTGGAGAATCCCAATCGTCCAGTATTTAAGGAATCCCAATCAAAGGGTTGATCGGAAAGTTCAGC
Organism: Zizania palustris; assembly: GCA_019279435.1. Classification (NCBI taxonomy): domain Eukaryota; kingdom Viridiplantae; phylum Streptophyta; class Magnoliopsida; order Poales; family Poaceae; genus Zizania; species Zizania palustris. Next base: position 14,135,689 of record JAAALK010000285.1, on the reverse strand, counting down.
GACAAGCGTTTAAATTTGTGTTGCTAGATGATGTATTATATCGCCTAACTATTGATGGAGTACTCTTAAAGTGTTTAGATGCTGATCAATCCAAAGTAGCTACAGGAGAATTCCATGAAGGGCTTTGTGGCACTCATCAGTTACCCTAGAAAATGAGTTGGATGCTCAAAAGAGCAGGTTTCTACTGGCCGACTATGACTGAGGATTGTTTTAAATATTATAGAGGGTGTGAAGCGTGTTAGAAGTTTGGTAATATTTAGCTAGCTCCTGCTTCATCACGTAACCCTATTATCAAGCCATGGCCGTTTTGAGGTTGGGGCTTGGACTTCATCGGCCAAATTTATCTTCCCTCTTCAAAAGGGCATCGGTTCATGTTAATGGCAACAGACTACTTCACCAAATGGACCGAAGCCATGCCTCTCAAGAATATGACTCACAATGAGGTAACTGATTAATTTTATCTTGAAGCACATTATACACAGATTTGGTATTCCCTAAACTCTCACTACAGATCAAGGTACTTCATTTGTTGCTAAATAAGTGAGAGACTATGCTCAGGACAATGGTTAGGCCGAGTCTAGTAATAAAATCGTGATTAAGCTCATTAAGAAGAAAATTGAAGAGTTTCCTAAAAAGTGGCATGAAGTGCTTTCCGGGGTGTTATGGGCTTGTAGAGTTGCAAAGCATGGTGCTACCAAAGTTAGTCCATATGAGTTAGTATATGGAGAAGAAGCCGTTCTACTGGTAGAAGTGGATCTTGGCTCTTTAAGATTTCTTAAGCAAGATGGCTTATCAGTCGATGAATATGAAACTCTTCTAAAAGACAATTTAGAGGAAGTGACTGATAAGAGGTTAAGGTCTTTAGAGGCTATAGAAATGGACAAAAGGCGAGTCACTAGAGCCTATAACAAAAGAGTTAAACTAAAATCGTTTCAAGTTGGTGAGTTGGTTTGGAAGACGATTTTGCCCTTAGGCACTAAGACCCCAAATTTGGCAAATGGTCGCCCAGTTGGGAGGGTCCCTTCAAAGTAGTCAAAATCGCTCCAGGTAATGCATATTTATTAGAGTCTCTACAAGGAGATCGATTTCAAAGGGCCTTGAATGGTAGGTATTTGAAGAAATACTTCCCAAGTGTGTGGCAAAGTGCTTGAAAGCGTCGAAAAGGCCGATATGGAAAGTATCGTCCTTAGTCTGTTATGCTTTTAGTTCACTTAGTTCACAAAAAGGTAGTGGGCATGTGTTGATAGCAAATAATGGCGTTAATGGTCAAGATTGTTAAAATATCAATTTTGGTAATTTGGGCCAAAAATACACATGTCCTGGATCAGGCCGAAGCCGTACAGGGCCGAAGGCCCATTAAGCCTTTGGCTTCAGAAGCCTTCCAGTGGCGTGCTACCTTCGGCTCAAAGACCTTTGGAGGCCTGCCTCGTCGATGTTCGGCCCAAGGAGTAGGCTTCGGTAGGCCTTGCCGAAGGCCCACTTCAGGCTGATTTTTAGAGATAGAGTTTGAGTTTGATTCTGGCTAATTTTATCCCTAAGATTGATTAGGATGAATCCTACCAAATTAAATCATAGAGATAAGAAGACTAGCCCCTATGAATATAGGAGTGAGTCCGGTTCATTGGACCCCAACAAAAATCAACCACAAAACCCTAGCTTTGAACCACACCTTTACTTTTTATTTACTTTCTACAACCTTCGTGGGTTTGCTTGGAAGCCCTCCGCCGTCCACGTCGAAACCGTGGTAAGCCTTGCTACTTCACTCGTGATGTACCTATTAATCTACGTAACAGATTGCTATCACCTTGTTGCTTCGCCTGTGAAGTATCCATTAATCTACGTAATAGATTGCTACCTTCGTTTCCCTACTGCAACACTTAGCAGATTCAGTCTTCAGGCCAAATTGGCACTTGATTTCTGTTCTGTTGCAGGTTCTCATGCTCGGAATCCCTTCGCCGTAGGTGTCCAAAGAAAGGAAGCTAGTTTCAGAGGCTGCCAGAACATCCTTCGACGGAATCCTGCTTCGACTACCCGTGCTAGACCTGTCACGCTGTTGTCGGTTTGACCAAGTCCCGCACGCCAAAGTGCTCCGCAGTAGGCTTCGTCACATTATGATTCGTCACGCCTTTACTTCGCGCTGGACGAAGTCACGCTAGTGCGTTGCGTCAAGATATTTTTATCATGTTAGAGACTTCGCACCGAACCCCGTTGTTCGGAGGTGATTTCGTGTTGAGATATGTTCGGAGCCTGCCTTTGGCTAGATCAGTCCGAACGCCGAAGACTACCTTCGGCGATACCATTGGCACCAGATGCGGAAGGCCCCCTTCAGTGAACCCCTTCGCATAGTACACTTCGAATCAGTTGGGCTCTATTCAGCTTGTTGATTTATTTTATTTAATATATTTCTTTTCAGCTAATTGAATTATTTCTGTGTGATCCAATTACCCGGTGACTCCACCCCCTTTCCACTGTTGAGGGTAGTCGGAACGCGACGTTAGTGTTGTGTTACGGTTAGGCTTGTCCCTAAGTATCTGCACACTTTTGGATTGTCGAACTGACCCAAGTGTGGGGCACGTTTTTGTGTCAACAGACATAGACAAAGCTTTTCCACTGTGGGGTATCGGGTCTCGGCGTCTAGTAATCTTCTGCTGAGATAGAAAATTACCCTTTCTTTTTTATCAATATCCTACACTAGGACCAATCTGATGGCTTCATCATCGGTTTACAAATATAACCTGAATGGAATCCCTTTTTATGGTGGCATCAACACTAGTGGTGAAGCTAAGTATTCTTTAATCTCGTTAAATGCCTTTTGCTACTTTTCTCCTCATACGAATTCTTGGTCAGGCTTCAACTTCAATAGTGGGGTAAACGACTCTATTTTTCTTGAAAGATCGGCTATGAATCTCCTGAGAAAATTTATCTTCCCAATCAGTGACTGCAACTTGATTTTATTGGCACGGGGTTGGGTGTTCTTAATTTCTTCAATACCATGCTTCTTATCTTAATCCCTCTTTCATGCACAATGAAGCCTAGAAACTTCCCCGCCTGATACAACAAAAGCACACTTTTGGGTTCATCTTTAGCCCGTATTTCCTAGCCCACTCCAGAACTTGACGTAGATTGGCCACATGGTCTTAAGTACTGCTTGATTTTACCATAACGTCATCTATATATATTTCCACCAAAAGGCCCATCAAGTCATTGAAAATATAGTTCATGGACCCTCTGGTAAGTTGCTCTGGCATTCTTCAAGCCAAAGGTCATCGCCACCCACTCATAAAGTCTGATAGCGCCTAGGCACCGGAATACCGTCTTGTGGATGTCTTCGCTAGGAATGAAAATATGATTATAACCTGTATTCCCATCCATGAAGATGATAATCTTGTGACCCGATGCGGCATCCACCAACAAATCCACGATCGGCATTGGGTACTCATATTTTGGGGTTGCCTTATTCAGATTTTTGAAGTCAACACATATTCTAAGCATCCCACTTTTCTTCCATACTGGCATGATGGGTGATACCCACTCTGCGTATCAGCACATTCTTATGAATCCTACATCATATAACCTTGTTACCTTGGCCTTTATATCTGGATATATTTCTACATTGAACCACCGAGGTGATTGCTTGAATGGACGATATCCTTGCCTTATTTGAGCTGATGTTCCACAAGTGATTGGCTTAGACCTAGCATCTCATGATATTCCCATGTGAAGTAATCCCAATACTCTCATAATAATGCAATTAATTCTTTCTTTATTTCATCGGAAGATGGGCACTTACATAGGTTGGTCTTGGTCTGTCACCGGGTCCGATGTCCACTTCCTATAGCTCATCGGTTGCGGCGAAGCCTTGACCAAGTTTACCTTTTGCTTTGTCCATGTCACCTTCAAAGGGTGAGCTTGGGCTGTTCATTACTGATTGGTTTGATTCCATCATTTGATACTTCAATAAAATCACCATCCCAAGCTCTGCCAGACAGGAAAACGACTTCTTCCATCGCCCATACCCATAAAGCTGCTATTGCTATGTTAACCAACTTATCGACAGGAATGATTTCTACCTGCTCGCCGACCCACTTCATGAGGCTCTGATGCATTGTCGATGGGATGCAGCAATTCACATGAATTCAATCACGCCTCAATAATATACTATAGGATCCTTTTCCCTGTATGACAAAGAAGGTGGTCGGTATGGTCTTGCTTCCAATTTTCAACTCTGCGTTTAGCACCCCCATTGTTTTTGATGAATTGCCGCTGAAGTCCCTCAGTACCATATTGGTTTTGATGAGGTCCTCCGTCCCTTTCCCTAGCTTTCGAAAGGTGGCATACAACATTAAGTTGATGGTTATGCCTTCGTCTATCATCATCTTGGACATCGACTTTCCGTTGAATAGGCCCTTGATGTAATAAGAGGCCTTAGGTGTCGATGTTCGTGATCTTCTGGCTTGTCGAATACTTCGAGTTGCGTGGTCAATACAAGTTGGGCCATTATATCGTCTTGCCTGGCATGGTCCTCAGGAGTAACCTGGTACTCCGCAGTGAGGAAGAAAACCATGTTTATCAATGCATCTTTATTGTCATCGTGATTGGGCTTGTCTTTCACTCGCCATTCACTCTTAATTCTTCAAGGCCGATCAGTTTCATTCTTGTGGCTATGTACGTTCAGTTCTCTCTGTCGTAGCTGTTGTACTCTCCTCTTCTGATTTTTTGTGAAGATCCCACTAGGGCACCACTGTGGCTTTCCTGAGGTGATGCTATCATCGGTCGATTGACCGTTTTCCTTGGTGTTGACAGGTCCAAGCCTTTCAAGTATCGGTGCCCTTGGCGGGGATAACCTATGATGGATGGCCAACCTCTCTTGACTATGTGACCTTGCCCTGTCAGTGCACAAATCATGGCCACCTTGCCACCTGCCTTTGTTACCACACTCAGGTCAGTCGTCCATTGACGATGAATGCAACCCTTCATTCAAGAAGAATCTAAAGAACTCACAATTCTAATGAGGGTTGAATCATTAGTAATCATGATTGTCCTCGTTGTCCATCCTTTCTCTCGATTTTCTTTCATATTTTCCGATCAAATCCAAAGAAGTGACGCTACTGCTAGCTCGCCTGGTCTTCTTTGAGTGTCGATCATCAGCGTGGTGCACATGCACCATGTTGACAGAAAAAGGGTGGCCGTCGATGTTCATCGGCTTCTTCCCATCCCTGAACATGATTCGTCCTTGCTCTACCGCCGATTGGATCTGTTGCCTAAACACCTTGCATTCGTTAGTGTGGTGCGAGGGGGAGTTATGCCACTTACAATATTTCTTCTTCTTCAATTCATCGATGGGTGGTATCATGTGATTAGGTGGCAACTGGATCTGCTTTTCTTTGAGCAATAGGTCAAATATCTTATCGGCCTTACTAACATCAAAATCATACTTTTCTTCTTTATCAGCTAGCTTTACCCATGGGCACGTGATTTGCTTCTTGTTCCGGTCCATTCAGCCAAGCTAACCTCCGCATTGGACCCACTATATGAGAAACCATGTTGAAGAGCATGGTTCTTATGCTCCAGATGTGATGAGTGATTGTCAACGGAAGTCAAGAAGAGACACTGAAGACCTGTCGTGTCTGGGGCGTGTGTGACTCAGGTACATGGGCAGCGAGCGATAGCCGGGCAGAGGAGTCGCGGAGTCGGGCTGGCCTAATCCGAGTACATGGGCTAGGAGCGGCAGAGGAATCCACTGGTCTATTGACCGGGTTTGACTCAGGTACATGGGCGGTGAGCGACTGCTGGGCTGAGGAAACTACGGGGTCGGGTCGGCCCAATCCGGGTACCCGGTGCGAAGACGGTAGACGCTTTGTCAGTTTCGGCATAAAACTGACAACACATGATTATTTTGTTTTTAGGATATTAATATTTAGTTTTTAAGTCCAGAATATTTTTTATTTAGTCAGTTGAGGAGATCAATCTATAGTCCAGAATTATTTTCCCACATTTTGCCTTTCATCCGCCTCGGCTGTGTCTTCTTGTTTTTGTTCTCTGCACCGCCTCTTTTTGTTCCGGATTAATTTTCTCTGGTAGAAGCAGCACATGCAGCACGACAGTGCGTGCCTTGGCGTGTAGCACGACAGTCCACACGCGAGTGCACAACACCTTCAGCCCTCATGCGTGGCAGCCGAGTCTGTAGGCACACGGCAACAAGGACTCGGACGATAGAGTTTTCTTTGGCCAGGCGTAGTAGGGCACGTCAGCCGAGCACGTGGTTCAGAGCAGCAACATTTTTTGGCCAACGCGAGAAGAAGTTTTTTCTTCACGGGCATCGCACGGTGCGAGGAAAAAATTCTGCTACAGCAGACTACGCGCGCGGCGAGCGGCGATTCATCTGATTAGTGCGCGACGTGTTGATCGGTGCAAGTAGGAACAGATGCATGCAACGGGTGATGAGCACGCAGAGCAGGTAAGTTGTTTTTAATCTAATCTCCTATTTCCTAGGTAGATTAATTAGATATATAATCATCTATTTTTTAATTAGTTGCAATTCTGATTATCAATTTCGTGATTAATTTTTATCAGCTAAAATATTATTAGTGCATGCATATTTTTATTTAAATATTTTTAATCTACTCATAAAAAATATTATTTTTAGTTGCAGTAATATTTTTATTCTAGATTTACATGAAATATTTTAAGTTTATTTCTGAATTAATTTTTGGATGATCCATGCTTTATTCATTTGATTAGTATTTTATTTTAGACTGCAATCTAAATTTTTATTGATATATCTAGTTTTGTTTAGTTTAATTTATCTTTAATATCATAGTTAAAATCACTTTAATTAGGACACCGATCATTTTTAGTCTAGACAACTCTAGTACATGTGATCTGGTTTGCTACTGCGATTTGTTTTGTCGAGGTGCGTTGGGTGTTAGGATTAAGTGTTATTGTTTCTTAAGAAAATTTTTTGGCGCCCATTCACCCCCCTCTGGTCGCTACTTTTGGTCCTACAAGTGGTATCAGAGAAAGGTTAGGGTTTTCCCGTACCTTAATCGGTTCTAAACCCAGGTAGTGATCATGACTTCTTCTGGTAAAATCCCGTCCCTTGAAGCTTTTGGCTACACTTATTGGAAGACTCGCATGCGAGCCTATCTTATGAGCCAGATCTCGGACATTTGGGATATTTGTGTTCACCCTACTTTCACCATAGTGCGTATTGCTGAGGGTACTTCTGCTGATATAATTTCCCAGCATCAAAACAATAGTAAAGCGGTGAACATTTTATTCTCTGGTCTAGGTCCTAGTGAGTTTGAGCGTGTTAGCCATCTCACCACTGCTCGAGAGATCTGGGCTACCCTCCAAGCACACCATGAGGGGACAGCTCAGGTCAAGGCTAGGCTCTATCAGACCTACCGACGTGAGTATGAAAATTTCTCACAGAAGTCGGGTGACACTGTTGAGACTTTGTTTGGTCATTTTCAGTCGATCATTAACAAGCTTCGGGTCAACAAGGCCGAGCATGATCAGCTGGTCTCAGATCATGAGCAGGCTCTCAAGGTTCTTCATACCTTGGACCCTAAGATCTGGGAGATCAAGGTTTCTTCTATTGTTGAGAGCGCTTCCTATGATACCTTGACTGTCGCAGAGCTTTTTAGTAAGCTCAAGGCCTTAGAGGTTGATATACAGTTGAGATCAAATCTCACTGGTTCTAGCTCAAAAACTCTGGCCCTTGTGACACCGTCTACTGATCCTACTGCTTTGAGTTGTACTGCGTTTTCTTTGATGTCTATCTCTGAGGATCAGCTTGATTCGCTAGGAGATGATGATCTGTGTTTGTTTAACAACCGAGTACAACATGTCTATGATAAAAGAATGCTTAAAAGACACGGCACAAAATCCAGATGCTTTGAGTGTGGTGATTCAGGTCATTTCATCGCTGACTGCACCAAGTGGAAGAATTACAAGAAGGGAACCGGTGGCAACTCCTACGACTCTGGCAAGTACGACAACTCCACTTCCACAAAGGGCAAGCCCAAGACAAGATTCTTTCGAAAGGCTTTGAAGTACTACAGGCATGAGAACAAGAAGCGAGACAATGCCTTTTTCGCCGAGATGGAGAAAAGCTACTCCAAGAGATCTTCGTCTTCCTCCTCTTCTTCAAGTTCAAGTGATGAAGAGATCGTGATCAGGAAGGGGAAGGACAGGGATGATCTAGCGGCCTCTGCTTCATGGCCTCCAGGGACAAGCTGAAGAGTCGCTCGTGTCATAGCAGAAGACCCCGCAAGAGCTTCTGTTCAATGGCTCTTGGGGATAAGGAAGAAAAGGACTCCTCCGACAACTCCGACGATGACAACGATGAGAAGGTATCTTCCTATGAACAATAAGTTGTTAATTTACTGGAACAGAACCGTCAGGAGTTGAAGTATCGGGAGAAACTTCTTAGAGGGGCTAAGAAGAGGATATATGAGCTTTAGAGTGAGCTTGCCATGGCAAATGGCAAGACTTGAGAGTCTGTCTTCTTCTCCTTGCTTGGGTGATAGTAGTGAGTGCCCTAACTGTGAGGTGTTGCTATGTGACCGAACGACTCTGAAATCCAGGTACACAGAGAGAGCAGATGAGAGAGACGCTATGGCCACTAAGCTTGAAAGTGCTCAGTAGGAGCTGAAAGATGCTCATGCCACTGTTGTCATGCCCTGTGTAGACTTCCCATCCCATTTAGCTAGTATAGCTGAGCTGAGAGCCAAGAGTTATGAGCAGTTGAGTGAGTTAGCTAGAGTGAGAGCTGAGTTGGAGCAGACTAAGCTAGAGTGAGAGCTGAGTTGGAGCAGACTAAGCTAGAGCTTGAGACATTGTCAGTTCCACCCACTATTTGTGAGAACTGCTTGTCCATAAGAATGGAGTTGATCAAGCTAAAAGCTGAGAAGTCTGTCGAAGTTGATAAGAGTGTGAGATCTGCTTGTCTCAGGTGGAGGTGTTAGCTTCCTTGAGAGAGGAGCTAACTGATGTTCAGAATGAGAACTTTTACCTCCATCAGATCTTGAGTTGGATTAGTGCCAGAGAGCCACAACTCAGCATGATGATCCAGCAGTTCAAGAGACAGGATGGGTTTGGGGTAGGTTACACCTATACCAAGGCTGATTTTGAGAGTGACATTAGCTGAGCAGTGGAGTGGAGTAAGATGACTCCCGAAAAGAGATATCCCAAGACTCACTCCACTGAGTCCTTTAAGGAGAGTCAACCCAAGGATGGAGTGTTCCAAGAATAACCTAAAGCTCCACCTAAGAAGCAAATCTGGGTTCCAAAGCCTAAACTTCTCCACACTTCTCTTGATTCCTTACCTGGACCCTCTCACACCAAAGATACTACACCCAACACCACCAAGCCTAAGAATCCCAAGCCTCAACCACATCCCAAGAAGCCTACCTATCACTGTGAGTTTTGTCAGAGAGATGGGCATCTTGAGGAGTTTTGCTTCAGGAGGAAGCGGATTGAGAGAGCAGAGAGAGCTCGAGGTGGGCAAGAGCAGTTCTACTAGCAGGGTGGTAGACAAAGAGTTCCTCGATGTAGAGAGAGGCTAGAGGCTAGGCCACGTCGTGTAGGTGGTGGTAGAGGAGACGATTTTCATGACCGTGCTCCGGAGGGTGGTTTTCGTTCTGGCAGAGTTCCAGATCGTTATGGATACGGTTTTGGACCTCGTGGCCGTGATTTTAGGCAGAACAGAGGACCGCGCTTTTAGCCGCGTTTTGGTCCAGACTCATATGATTCCTTCTGCTTTCCTACTTACGAGCAGATGGCTCGACACTAGTTTAGCACCTTCGCTAAACCTGGCGTTGGACCATTTGCTCCCACTCATGACCATTGATCTTGCAGGATCGAGGACTGGAGGACGTATGGATCATGGATTCAAGATGTTCTCGCCACATGACAGGACACCGCAGATGGTTCTCTAGCTTCTCTCCCCCGAGCTCCAAGGAATACATCACTTTCGGGAATAGTGGTCAAGGGAAGGTACAAGGTATTCGGTCGATTCGTATCTCTGATTATTTCTCTTTGAAGAATGTTGCTTTAGTTGGAAATCTGAATTTTAATCTAATTTCTGTTTCACAACTTCTTGAGGATGGTTTAGAGGTTCGCTTTAAGAAGGGCATGCCTTCTGTTGTTGATTCTAGAGGATCTTTAGTTTGCCGGATCTTACCTTTCGGTAAGGTTTTTCGTATTGATTTCTTTAATTCTTCTGGCCCTTCTCTCTGTCTGATGGCGGATCCTCCTCTGAGCTCTGTAAGTGGCATAGAAGGTTAGGCCATTTGAGCTTTGATCTGCTTGTCAGATTGAGTTCTATGAACCTTATCCGAGGATTGCCCAAGCTTAAGATGGAGATGGATCTAGTTTGTCATCCATGTCGTCATGGGAAAATGGTTGCCGCTTCTCACGCACCTGTGACTTAGGTGATGACTTCAGTACCCGGGAGAGCTGTTGCACATGGATACAGTAGGTCCAGCTCGAGTACGCTCATTCGGTGGAAAGTGGTACGCCCTTGTGATAGTTGACGATTTTTCTTGATTCTCGTGGGTTTACTTTCTAGAGTCTAAGGATGAGACTTTTCAGTATGTTCATGACCTGATTTTGAAGCTGAAGAACGAGAACAATGGTCTGATGCTAGCAATTCATTCAAACAACGGCTCTGAGTTTAAGAACTCTCAGTTCGTCAGCTTTTGTAGTGATCAGGGTCTTGATCATCAGTTATCTGCCCCTTACACTCCCCCATAGAACGGTGTTGTGGAACGAAAGAACTGCCCACTAGTCGAGATGGCTAGGATGATGCTTGATGAGCATAGGACTCCTAGGCGTTTTTGGGCTGAAGCTATGAACACAGCTTGCTATTTAGCCAACCACATTTTTCTTAGAGCTTACTTAGGTAAGACATCATATGAGTTGCGGTTTGGCAGACAGCCCAAGGTGAGTCACTTGCGAGCGTTTGGATTCAAGTGCTTTGTGCTCAAGAACGGAGGGCATTTGGACAAGTTTGAGTCTCCTTGCTGAAATTGAGTCTTTCTTTGTTATGCTTTGCATTATAGAGGCTTTCGTGTTTGGAACCTAGACTCTCAGCTGCTTGTCGAGACTTGTGAGGTTTCTTTTGATGAGTCCATGCCTTCAGTAACTCCTTCTTTTGAACTTTCTGGATATGATGAGCTTGGAGAGTCAATCTTCAATGAAGATGATGACACTCTCGCTGATGATGAGGGTGGACCCTCTGCATAGCTTGCAGACCCCACACCTTCTGAGACTTCGACTGAGGATGAGGACGAACCTCTGATCACTCCTTCTACTTCTATCGAGCCTCCTCAGCCGAGTCCAGAGGTGCCAGTTGCTGACTCCGGTGAGATGACTTCTCAGCCGAGTCTAGAGGAGCCAGTTGCTGACTCCGGTGAGATGACTTCGGATCACCTAGGATCCCGAGTAGTTCAGTGTGATCACCCCTAAAAGCTCATCATCGGTTATCTTACTGAGAGATCCTTACGGTCTTCAGTTGGTTCTCTTGCTATGTTTACTGAGTCTGCTTTTGTTGCTACTTTTGAGCCCAGAGACGTTTTTCATGCTCTTTCCGATTCAAATTGGATAAACGTCATGCAAGAAGAGCTTGAAAACTTTGTTCGCAATCGGGTTTGGACACTAGTTGAGCTGCCACCTGGATGCAACACCATAGGCACCAAGTGGGTGTTTAAGAACAAACAAGGAGAAGATGAGGTTGTGGTGCACAACAAAGATCGATTAGTGGCACAGGGTTTCTGTCAAAAAGAAGGTATTGATTTTGAAGAGACCTTCACCCCTGTTGCTCATCTTGAGTCCATTCATATTCTTTTGGCCTTTGCTGCTTCTAAAGGTTTTAAGCTTTTTCAAATGGATGTCAAGAGTGCTTTTCTAAATGTGTATATAGAGGAGTAGGTCTATGTTAAGCAGCCCCTGGTTTTGAGAACCCTAAGTTTCCTCGACATGTTTTCAAGTTGCAGAAGGCTTTATACGGTCTGAAGCAAGCCCCCAGGGCTTGGTATGATCGCCTGAAGCGGTTCTTGTTGTAGAAAAGTTTTGTGATGGGTTCTGTAGATAAGACTCTTTTCTTGCTTAGAGATGGATCAGACTTATTGGTTGCTCAGATTTATGTGGATGATATTATTTTTGGTGGTTTTACTAATGAGCTTGTGTCCAAGTTTTCTGAGCAGATGCATAGCGAGTTTGAGATGAGTCTCATGGGAGAACTCAAATACTTTTTAGGGCTCCAGATCAAGCAGACCAAGGACGACATTTTCATCCACCAGGGTAAGTACACATTGGACATGCTGAAGAAATTTGACTTTGGTGGTATGGACAAGAATGGCGTCAAGGTAAACGAGAGAGAGTATCGAGGGATGATCGGATCACTGCTATACTTGACTGCGACGAGACCGGACATTCAGTTTGCCGTGGGTGTGTGCACGTATTTTCAGTCCTCACCACGCGCATCTCACCGGCAGGCCGTGAAGCGTATTTTCAGGTATCTTACTTACGCTCCTGATTTAGGTCTTTATTATTCTGCATCATCGTCTCTTGATTTATCTGGATTTTCGGACGCTGATTTCGGTGGGTGTCGGCTGGATCGCAAGTCGACTTCTGGTACTTGCCAGCTTCTTGGCTCTTCACTTGTATCTTGGTCTTCTCGAAAACAATATGGAGTTGCGCTTTCTACTACTGAGGCTGAGTATGTAGCTGCTGCTCACAGTTGGTTTGGATGATTTCCATGTTGTGAGATTTTGGGTTGTTCTTCCCTGCTAGAGTTCCTTTGTTCTGTGATAGCACTAGCGCGATTAGTGTAGGGAAAAACCCATGTCTCCATTCAAAAATCAAACATATTGATGTGCGCTTTCACTTTCTGAGTGATCAATATGAGAAAGGTGTCATTGACCTTGTTCATGTTGATACCCATCATCAGTTGGCTGACATTTTCACTAAACCCCTAGATCAGTCTACTTTTGAGCGTTTGCGAGGGGATTTGGGAGTTGTGTATCCTTTTTAGGATATCTTGAGTCAGTTTTCTCTCTTCTTACTCTTTTCTTGAGTCTCTTTGTGTGTGTTCATATCATGCATATTCACATATCACACTTTGATCTTGCTTCTGTTATATGATTGATCTTCTTTACTTATTCTAGCTAGTACATGCTTTTGAATACTTGTCGATGATCATGCTTTGCTTCAGTTCACTTGATATGTATGATAACTGTCATATGCATGACTTTTATGCTTTAAAATTGAAAAATGATCACCATTGCTTCTGGTAACTAGCATGTGTAGGCTGAGTGCTCTTGCTATCTCTTACATGCCTGGTAGCTAGTTCCTCACTTAGATGCAAATATGCAACTTGGACATCTTTATGCTTTAACATGGGAAATGTGATATAAAAATGATAAAAATCAGAAAAATTGATAATCCATGCCTTTTTATGCTTAATTTGAAAAGATCCAGGTGGGTTTGCTTTGTCGCATTGCATTGTTCTGGACTGCTTACCATAACACTTTGGTATGAACTAGGACAATGTAATGTATGCCAAGTCCAATGTCTTAAGCTTCTGATGGTCCAGTTCTGGCCTAGGCTTGACTTGGTCAGGTTAGCATACGGTTTGACATGCAAATAACCCCTGGCATAAATGAAAAATAAAAAGGAAAAAGAAAAAGTCTGAAAAATTTAAAAAGATGACAAGTTTGCTGAAGCACTTTGCTATGGACAATGCTTATCTTGGTAGATATCAGTTAGCTTTTGCATCTCATGCTTTACTTTGCTTGTCAACTAGAAAATGTGGTGATGCTTTTGTTTGCAAAAATCGAAAAATGCGTGCCAATGACTCTCTTTAGATATCATCTATTGCACTGATCATGTCATGTATCTTAGATAGTATATCTTTTGCTATACCTATTAGATGTTGCAATAGCAGTCAATCATATGTAAGAAGCATGCTTTTCACACTCCACCTGCACCCCATCTGCATTCATGGCATATTTTGAGGTGGAGCTGCATTTCAGGGGGAGTTTGTGTCTATGTCTCTTTAGAGTGCAATTAGTCTCACTTGATGAGTCCAATTGTCAGCAAGGGGGAGAAATTTTGGAGTTTAGGGGACATTTTTGGCTTTCTCTGGGATTTATTTCAGGGGGAGTATTTCAGTCTTTTGCCTTTACTCTGTTATCCTTGTTGGTAGTTCTAAGATTGCACTTGTTTTTGTATGAGTCTTTATTTTTGGTTAACCATAATGACCGTTTTCTTGCTTCTGGTTAGCTTTTGGTCATTAGGGTTAAACTTTTATTTTCTTCCTTCTATTTTCTTTTGTTTTTGTTTTCGTGTTTCCACATGTTTTGCAAGTTCTGAAGAAGTGCTGAAGAGGGTGTTCACAATGCACTCATCAAGGGGGAGATTGAGAAACCATGTTGAAGAGCATGGTTCTTATGCTCCAGATGTGATGAGTGATTGTCAACCGAAGTCAAGAAGATACATGAAGACGTGCCGTGTCTGGGGCGTGTGTGACTCAGGTACACAGGCAGCGAGTGACAGCTGGGCAAAGGAGCCGTGGAGTCGGGCTGGTGTTGACACAAAAACGTGCCCCCACACTTGGGTCAGTTCGATGATCCAAAAGTGTGCGGATACTTAGGGACAAGCCTAAGCGTGACGCAGCACCGACGTCGCGTTCCGACTACCCTTAATCGTGATATGGGGGTGGAGTCGCCAGACAATTAGATCACACAAAAACAATCCAATTAGCCGAAAGAAATAGATTAAATAGAATAAAATCAGCAAACCAGTCGGAGCCCGTCTGGTTCGAAGTCTGATGCGAAGGGTGCGCCGAAGGGTACCTTCGGCATCTGGTGCGAAGTATCCCGCCGAAGGGTGCCTTCGGCGTTCAGACTGATCTGGCCGACGATGAACTCCGAACGGATCTGGACGCGACGATCACCTCCGAACAGCAGGGTTCGGCGTGAGGTCTCTGATATGGCAAATTACAGAATAATGACGCGAGGGCCGCACGCGGGCGTAACTTCGTACATAGCAGAGTGCAATCGCGGCGAAGCCTGTTGTGATGAAGTGTGCTGGTGAAGCCTGTAGTCTCGCCGAAGGGTGTCCTGACGACCTCCGAAACTGATCTCTCATCTCTGGACACCTCCGGCGAAGTAGCTCCAAATGTGGGGACCTGCAACAAAGAGGGTTCGAAGTACCAATTCGGCCCGAGGACCGAATTCTGCTAAGTGTTGCACTAGTAGCGAAGGTAGCAATCTTTTACGCAGATTAGCGGATACTTCATAGGCAAAGTAACAAGGTGATATCAATCTATTACGTAGATTAACGGATACTTCACAAGCGAAGTAACAAGGGTTACCACCGTTCCGAAGTGGCCGGCGGAGGGCTTCCAAGCAAACCCACGAAGAGGCACAGAAAAGTAAAGGTAAATAAATGTGATCAAAGCTAGGGCTTTGAGTTTGATTTGTGTTGGGGGGCCTCTACGCTGGCCTCGCCTCTCTATTTATAAGGGCTTAATCTCTGATCTAATCTACAATTAATTCGGCCGGATAGCGATAAAAAACTTAGCCGGAATTGTATACAACTCTATCTCTGCTGAAGTGGGCTTCGGCCAGGCCCATCGAGCCGGAATTGTATACAACTCTATCTCTGCTGAAGTGGGCTTCGGCCAGGCCCATCGAGGCCTGCTCCTCGGGCCAAAGCTTCGGTGGCGTGGGCCTCCAAAGGCTTCCTGGCCAAAGGCCGTGGGCTAGCCAGAGGCTTTTTGGAGCCCACAGCCCAATGGACCTTTGGTCCTATAGGGCTTCGGCCTGACCCCGAACATGTGTATTTTTGGCCCAAATTACCAATATTGATATCTTGACAATCTTGGTCATTAATGCCATTTTTTGCTATCAACACATGCCCCCTGCCTTTTAGTGAACTGAGTGAACTAAAAGCACAACGAGCTGAAGACAATACCATCCATATCGGCTTTTCGACACCCTTTATGTTGTTTGCCACACACTTGGGAAATACCTTTTCAAGTACCTACCATTCAAAGCTCTTCGAAACCGCTCTCCCTGCAGAGATTCCAACATGTATGCATTGCCGGGAGCGCTTTCGGCTATCTTAAAGGGACCTTCCCAACTAGGTGACCATTTCCCAAATTTGGGACTCTTCGTGCCTAAGGGTAAAATCATCTTCCACACCAAATCTCCTACTTGAAATTATTTTGGTTTAACCATATTATTGTAGGCTTTAGCTACTCTCTTCTTGTCTACTTCTATGGCTTCTAAAGCCCTTAGTCTCTTATCGGTCACTTCCTCTAGATTATCCTTCAGAAGAGTTTCATACTCGTTGATCGATAAGCCATCTTGCTTTAACACTCTTAAGGAGCCAAGATCTACCTCTATAGGTAGAACGACTTCTTGTCCATATACCAACTCATATGGACTGACTTTGGTAGAACCGTGCTTTGCAATTCTACAAGTCCATAGCACCTCGGAAAGCACCTCATGCCACCTTTTAGGAAACTCTTCAATTTTCTTCTTAATGAGCTTAATCACGATTTTATTACTAGACTCGGCCTGACCATTGGCCTGAGCATAGTAAGGTAAAGAGTTTATCAACTTAATACCATAATATTCGGCGAAGACCCTTACTTCTCTAGAAACAAATGAACTACCTTGATCCGTAGTAAGGGTTTGAGGAATGCCAAATATATGTACGATGTGTTTCAAGATAAAATCACGTACTTCATTGTGAGTCATGTTCTTGAGAGGTACGGCCTCGGTCCACCTAGTGAAGTAATCTGTCGCCATCATAACGAACCGATGCCCTTTTGAGGAAAGAGGGTGAATCTGGCCGATGAAGACTAAACCCCAACCTCGAAATGGCCACGGCTTGATAATAGGGTTGAGTAATGAGGCAGGAGCCAACTGGATATTGCCAAACTTCTGACATGCTTTACACCCTTTGTAGTACTTGAAACAATCTTCAGTCATAGTCGGCCAATAAAACCCTGCTCTTTTAAGCATCCAACTCATTTTCTGGGCCGACTGGTGAGTGCCACAAAGTCCTTCATGGACTTCTCCCGTAGCCACCTGGGATTGTTCGTGGTCTAAACACTTCAATAGTACTCCATCGATGGTTTGGCGGTATAATGTGTCGCCCATCAACACAAATTTGAATCCTTGTCGCCGAACCTTCCGATCAACCCTTTGGCTAGGGTCTCTCAAATACTGGACGATTGGGATTCTCCAATCAACCTTATAGGTTTCAGAGGGTCTCATCGGCTCACCTTCTGAAAAAATATCTAAATTACTGACTTCGGGGTGCCCCCCGAGCCATTCCTGCTCCTGCCGAAGCCTGGTCAGGCTGGCCATTCAGAGTGTTATGGGCCGAAGCCCTCCGGAGGGTTCGGACTCCTGAGAGCCTTCACCGTGCGGGAGGCTTTGACCTACGGCCTCCGGCGTGACAGGTCCCTTGGTTAGTAGAGTATTCTGGTCTAGAGACTTTGGCACGCGGTGACCTTCGGCGGCTGGAGGGGTCCGACCTGGAGGGTGTGCCTGCCCACCGTTACTGACTTCAACAGTGAGACCAAGCATCGGCTTCTCCAATACAGAAAATTTTCCTCTCCTGATTTGGTAACCAGATGCTTGCTGAGCCAAATCATTTGCGACTGAATTGGCTTCTCTTGACACGTGAGAGATTTTGAAGTCATCAAAAGCAGCAACTATGTCTAGACATTTATCCAAGTAACTATTTAGCAAGTCGTTAAAGCATTGAGCACTTTTAGCTACTTGTTGCACTACTAACAAAGAATCACCAGATGCGTGGACATGTTTAGCACCTACAGATTCTAGTAATTCAAGACCTATCAATAAAGCTTCGTATTCGGCTTGGTTATTAGTGGAAGGAAATTGTAGACGGACCAGAGTTTCAAAGTGCAATCCATTAGGTGATATGAGAACCACTCCAATACCTTGGCTACTCTTGCAAGCCGAACCATCAAAATAAAGTTTCCATGGCACTACCTCAACTAGAGAAATATTGTCACTCCAGCTGACATCTATGTGATGGTCAACTATAAAGTTGGCTACGATTTGGCCTTTCATCGCCCTCAGGGGCTCGTAGGCCAAATCGTACTCAATCAACGCGTAAGCCCATTTTCCGATTGTTCCACTTAGAATCGACTTCTGTAACATGTGCTTTATAACATCGGTTTGACAAACGACAACACATGTTGTAGGGAGAAGATAATGGCGTAACTTGGTGCATGCGTAGTAAAGTGATAAATACAAACGTTCCACAAACGCATACCTGGTTTTGGCATCCAGTAGGCAGCGGCTCAAGAACGTGATGATGTACTCTTTTCCCTCCACCTCCTGAGTTAGCACGGCCCCGATCATGCTATCTTCAGCAGCGATGTATAGCCGAAACGGAATCCCGAATTTGGGTGCTCTCACCACAGGCGGTGATGACAAGCATTCCTTGATTTTCTCAAAGGCACTTTGCTAGCTTGCCCCCCAAGTGAACTCGGCTTTGTTCTTTAGTCGGAGTATGAGGACAAAGGCATCAATCTTGCCGGACAAGTTGGATATAAAGTGACGCAAATAGTTCATCTTGCCTAGCAACTTCTGTACGTCCTTTTTGCACGTCGGCGTTGTAATGTTTCTAATTTTCTCAAGCCTCTTAGGATCAATTTCTATGCCTCTCTCGTGAATCATGAAGCCTAAGAACTTACCCGCCGACACACCAAAAGCACACTTCAGTGAGTTCATTTTCAAACCATACTGTCACATTCTATCGAAAGCAACCTTCAAATCGGCTAAATGGTTTCCCATAGCGTCTGATTTGACTACAACATCATCGATGTAAACTTCTAGCATAACCCTTAGCAAGTCATGAAAGATTAAGTTCATAGCGCGCTGATACGTGGCGCCAGCATTCTTCAAACCAAATGTCATGACGACCCACTCGAACAAACCGACAAAACTAGGGCATCGAAAGACAGTCTTGTAGATGTCCTCTTCGACCATAAAGATTTGATTATAACCAGCATTGCCATCAAGAAACTTAGTACCTTGTGTCCTGAAGCATCGTTGATTAGCATGTCGGCTATCGGCATTGGATACTCGTCCTTTGGAGTGGCTCTGTTCAGATCCCTGAAATCAATACATACCCATATATTGCCGCTCCCTTTCTTCTCTATAGGCACAATGTTAGCAACCCATTCCGTGTACCTACACGGTCTAATAAATCCAGCCTTGAGTAGTCGCTCTACTTCCTCTTTAACTCGGTAAAAGACGGCCGAGTTAAATCGACGAGGAGGCTGCTTATAAGGCCTAAATCCGGACTTGATAGGTAGTCGATGCTCCACGAGCTCACGGCTTAGTCCTGGCATCTCGCTATACTCCCATGCGAAACAATCGATATACGACCGAAGTAACTTTATTACTTCAGCCTTTTCATCAGGCTGTAAATGTTGGTTTACAAAAGTCAGCCTCGGGATGTTACCGTTACCTATGTCAACTTCCTCCAATGGATCGGCCGACGCAAAACCTTATCCTAATTTCTCTACTTCACTAAAGTCCCCGATGGCTAGAGCAATACCATTTTTGCTAGACCGATATTGCTCCACACGAGACTTTAGCCAATCTAGATTACTCTTGCTAGACATGACTATTAATACAAAAACAGCCGTGCTACTCTAGCCGGCTTTATAGAGACTGGTACAAAACGCCCTCCGGATACACTAACAAAATCGTAATCCAAAAGATCTCGACATGACAACATGACAGACACTCTACTTGTTATGGACGACGTCAACTGATACATCGGCCAATGCTACTTGGGCCGAAGTATCCGCGGGGATGACCTCTACCTCGTCACCGTCCCACTAAATCACACTGGTGTAGGGTAGAAGGAATGCAGCAATTCGCATGAATCCAGTCATGCCCAAGTAACACGCTGTAGTTATCTTGCACGTCGACGACGAAAAATGCCGTTGGCAATGTCTTATTGCCCACTGTCAGCTCCATGGAGAGTACGCCCTTTGAGGAGCCATGCTGAATAGCGTGGGCCTCATGGCTCCAGATGTGATGAGTCATTGTCAACGATAGTCAAAGAGGACTGAAGAAGAGAGGAGATCTGCTGTTTCATGGGCCGCGTGTGACTCAGGTACACGGGCAGCGAGCGACTGTCAGGCTGAGAGAGCTGCGAAGTCGGGCTAGCCCAATCCGGGTACATGGGCCAGAAGCAGTAGAAGACCCACTGGGCTGTTGACCAGGGTTGACTCAGGTACACGGGCGGTGAGTGATTGCCGGGCTGAGAGAGCTGCGGAATCGGGCCGGCCCAATCCGGGTACCTGGTGCAAAGTCGGTGGAGGCTTTGTCAGTTTCGGCGCAAAACTGACAACCATTGATCTTGTATCCTACTGTCCAGAAGAGAAGCCGTAGTCGCTACGAAAGCTTAGCTTCCGGATAAGTCATCTGTATCTCTAGGCCCACAGTCAGTAGTCGTGTCTGTAAAAATTCCTAAGGGCAGTTGAGTCTTTTCCTTTATTTTAGCGTCTGTAAAAACCCTAAGGGGCTGGTGGAATATTCTAGGCCATTGGGCAGCCTATAAATAGGGCCCCAATCCCTAGGGTTGGACTACCCTTCTAGAAATTACTTTTTCCATCATTCCTTGGGTCATTTTTGTTCCTGCGTGTGTTCTCTCTCTCCTGTGTGTGCGCCGCCAGGCTAATCATTGCTGTTCATCTATTTTGTTTCCTGCTTTTGGATGTTTCTATTCCTTCTATTTCGTGTGTAGCATCTAATTTAATGGGTTTGCAGTATTCGGTTTGCTCACAGCGATTTTATTCCTGGTTTTGAGTGCTTCGGTTGCTTCTGTTCTTCATGAGAAGAGTACTAGTTCTTGCTGGTTGCAAGTAGTACTACTACACTGTAGCAACAGTACACTAGTACTAGTTTTGCTTTTTCTGCGTAGCCTTTTTGATCGTATAGACAGGGCCACGTGACTTTTCTGGCTGTTCTTTGGTGAAGCCCCTTCTCTGTTCGAAGCCCCTCAGCTCCGTGAGGTAGGCTTCGATCTGACATCCTCGAGGGCTTCGCTTGAACTTCGACTTCGCTCTTGTCCTGTGAATCTAGCTTCGAAGTATGTGTTGCACTTAGTCTGTTGGCTTGTCATACTTCGATTGTCTTTACGAAGGTGAACTCCGATTTTGGCTATTCGAAGTTCATACTTCGATAGGCTTAGGAGTTAGTTTCGAAGCTGGCCTATGGTTCGAAGGTCATACCTCGCTAGTGCTAGCTTCGAACGGAGTCGTGTAGGCTTCGAATTAAACTTGCTGCCGTGTGTCGGGCTTCGCTTATTCTTCGAAGATTGCTTTTCTGTGAGCCTGTTCGAACCTCTGTTCGAAGTCTAGGCTTCGAAGTACTTTGTTCGAAGCAAGCTTCGATACTCTCATACTTCGCTTCGAAGCATACTTCGCTCCCTGCCACCTCGAACTAGGCTAGACCAAACACACCTTCGACACTGACCTCCGAAGCAGGCTTCGACACAGCGAAGCAGGCTTCGACCTCTGAAGCATACCTCGACAGGCGAAGCAGGCTTCGCCGAGTTCCGAACTGGAGACAAATCTGAACAGTAACTTCTCATCTCACTATATATATACTTAGATCATTTCATTGAGAAGTTTAGCCTGACATGTCTAGTATACTTTGTTTATCTGCCTAGTTGCACTGCTTTGGTAGTTCTCTGTTTAACATTAGTTGCTTCTAGGCTAGATACCTTTAGACTTAGGCTATCTGTTCATTTTCTGCTGCTTAGTCTTTTAAGGTGCGTTGGGTGTTGGGAACAGGCCATATATTCGAAAGAATTTTTAAGGCGCCCATTCACCCCCTCTGGTCGCTACTTTCGGTCCTACAAGTGGTATCAGAGCGAGGTTAGGGTTTTTCCATACCTTAACCGGTTCTAAATCCCAGTAGTGACCATGACGTCTCCTGGCAAGGTCCCGTCCTTGGAAGCCTATGGCTATAACTATTGGAAGACTCGCATGCGAGCCTATCTCATGAGCCAGGGTTCGGACATTTGGGACATTTGCGTTCACACCACGTTTGTCATATTGCCAGTCGCTGAGCATGGTACTGCTAGTATCATTGCTCAGCATCTGAGCAATAGTAAGGCTGTGAACATTCTTTTCTTTGGTTTAGGTCCCACTGAGTTTGAGCGTGTGAGCCATCTCTCCACTGCGAGAGAGATCTGGGCTACCCTCAAGGCACACCATGAGGGAACAGCACAGGTCAAGGCTCGACTCTATCAGACCTACCGGCGTGAATATGAGAATTTCACACAAAAGCCGGGTGAATCTGTTGAAGCTTTGTTTGGTCGCTTTCAATCGATCATTAGCAAGCTTCGGGACAACAAAGCTGAGGGTGCTCAGTTAGTCTCAGATCATGAGCAGGCGCTCAAGGTTCTTCATACCTTGGACCCAAAGATCTGGGAGATCAAGGTATCTTCTATCATTGAGAGTACTTCTTATGATACCTTGACCATTTCTGAGTTGTTTAGCAAGCTGAAGGCTATTGAGGTTGATCTCCAGCTGAGATCAAATCTCACTGGTTCTAGATCAAAATCTCTGGCCCTTGCTACACCCTCTGTTGATCCTTCTTCTGTGAGCTGTGCTGGGTTCTCGTTGATGTCTATCACTGAGGACCAGCTTGAGTCTTTGGGAGATGATGATTTGTGTCTTTTTAACAACCGGGTGCGTCGTGTCTATGACAAAAGAATGTTCAAAAGACATGGCACGAAATCCAGGTGCTTTGAGTGTGGTGATCTAGGACACTTCATCGCCGACTGCCCCAAGCGAAATGGACACAAGAAGGGCACCGGTGGTGGCTTCCATGACTCAAGCAAGCATGACAGCTCTTCCTTCAACAAGGGCAAGCCGAAGACTAGATTCTTCAAGAAGGCCCTGAAGGACTACCGACGAGAGAACAAGAAGCGCGACAAGGCCTTCTTCGCCGAGATGGAGAAGAGCTACTCCAAGCAGTCCACGTCTTCTTCCTCTTCATCAAGCTCAAGCGATGAGGAGATCATCATCAGGAAGGGGAAGGACAAGGACGATCCGGCGGGCCTCTACTTCATGGCTTTCGGGGACAGACCGAAGAGCCACTCACACCAGCGTCGAAGATCCCGCAAGAGCTTCTGCTCAATGGCTCTTGGGGATAAGGAAGAAAAGAGCTCCTCTGATGACTCCGACGACGACAACGAAAATGTATCATCTTATGAGCGTGAAATTGTTGATTTACTTGAGAGCAATCGTCAGGAGTTAAAGTATCGGGAAAAATTTCTTAGGGGGGCCAAGAAGAGGATAGATGAGTTAGAGAGTGAGCTTGCCATAGCCAATGGTAGAATTGAGAGTCTATCTTCTTCCCATTGCTTGGGTGATACCAGTGAGTGCCCTAAGTGTGAGGTGCTTCTGTGTGACTTGTCGACTTTGAAGTCCAAGTACACAGAAAGGGTTGATGAGAGGGACGCTTTGGCCACTGAGCTTGAAAGCGCTCAGCTGGAGCTGAAAGATGCTCAAGCCACTGTCATCGCACCCTGTGTTGATTGCCCATCTCATCTAGTTGTCTTAGCTGAGCTGAAATCCAAGGGCGATGAACAGTTGGGTGATTTGGAGAGGTTGAGAGCTGAGCTTGCACAGACTAGGCTAGAGCTTGAGACATTGTCAGTTCCACCCACTGTCTATGAGAACTGTCTGTCTCTTAGACTTGAGTTGATTAAGCTAAAAGCCGAGAAGTCTGTCTAGATAGATAGTGAGTGTGAGACCTGCTTGTCTCAGGTGGAGGTACTAGCTGATTCTCAGAATGAGAACTTTTACCTTCGTTCTATCCTGAGTTGGATCAGTGCCAGAGAGCCACAGCTCGGCATGATGATCCAGCAGTTTAAGAGGCAGGATGGGTTTGGGGTAGGTTACACCTACACCAAGGCTGACTTTAAGAGTGCTATTAGCCGGGCAGTGGAGTGGAGTAAAATGACTCCTGAGCAGAGATATCCTAAGAATCACTCCACTGAGTCCTCCCAGGCTTGTCAGCCCAAGGATGGAGTGATCAATGAACCACCAAAAGCTCCACCCAAGAAACCTATCTGGGTTCCAAAGCCCAAACACCTCCACACTCCTCTAGACTCTCTTCCTGGACCCTCTCAGCCCAAGAAGACAACACCTAACACCACTAAGTCAAAGAACCCCAAGCCTCAACCACAACCCAAGAAGCCCACCTATCATTGTGAGTACTGTCAGAGAGATGGGCATCTTGCGGAGTTTTGCTTCAGGAGGAAGCGGGTTGAGAGAGCAGAGAGAGCTTATGGTGGTCAGGAGCAGTTCTACCAGCAGGGTGGTAGACTGCGTGTTCCTCGACGCGGGGAGAGGCTGGAGGCCAGGCCGCGTCATGTAGGTGGTGGTAGAGGAGACGACTTTCTTGCCCGTGCTCCAGTTGGTGGTGTTCGTTTCGGTAGAGTTCCAGGCCGTGTTGGCTACGGTCCTGGACCTCGTGGCCCTAGGTTTAGGCAGAACCGAGGACCGCGCTTTGAGCCGCGTTTTGGTCCAAACTCTCATGTTGATTTCTGCTTTCCATCTTTTGAGCAGATGGCTCGACACTGGTTTAGCTCTTTTGCTAAACCTGGTGCCAGACCATTTGCTTCCACTTACAGCCACTGATTGTGCAGGATCGGGGACTAGAGGATGTTTGGATCATGGACTCAGGATGCTCTCGCCACATGACGGGACATCGCAGATGGTTCTCCAGTCTCACTCCCCCGAGCTCCAAAGAGTACATCACATTCGGGAACAGTGGTCAAGGGAAAGTAAGTGGCATTGGTTCAATTCGCATTTCAGATCATTTCTCATTGAAGAATGTTGCTTTGGTTAAAAATTTGAACTTTAACTTGATTTCTGTTTCGCAACTTCTTGAGGATGGTTTGGAAGTGCGTTTTAAGAAGGGCAATTCTTCTGTGTTTGATTCTATAGGGTCTTTGATTTGCCAGATCTTACCATTTGGTAAAGTTTTTCGAATTGACTTCTCTAGTTCTTTTGGCCCTTCTCGCTGTTTGATTGCTGGATCCTCCTCTGAGCTCTGGAAGTGGCATAGGAGGTTAGGTCATTTGAGTTTTGATCTGCTAGTCAGGTTGAGCTCTATGGACCTCATCCGAGGATTGCCCAAGCTTAAAATGGAGAACGATCTAGTTTGTCATCCCTGTCATCATGGGAAAATGGTTGCCGCTTCTCACTCACCTGTGACTCAGGTGATCACTTCGTATCCGGGCGAATTGTTACATTTGGACACTGTTGGTCCAGCTCGGGTACGTTCAGTCGGTGGGAAGTGGTACACGCTTGTCATTGTTGATGACTTTTCTCGATTTTCGTGGGTTTTCTTTTTGGAGTCTAAGGATGAAACTTTTCAGTTTGTTCATGACCTGATTTTGAAGCTGAAGAATGAGAACAATGGTCGGATGCGAGCAATTCGCTCCGACAACGGCTCTGAGTTCAAGAACTCTCAGTTCGTTAGCTTCTGTAGTGATCAGGGTCTGGACCATCAGTTTTCTTCTCCTTACACTCCCCCACAGAACGACATTGTGGAACGAAAGAACCGCACGCTAGTCGAGATGGCCAGGACGATGCTCGATGAGCATAGGACTCCTAGGCGTTTTTGGGCTGAAGCCAAGAACACGGCTTGCTATCTGGCCAACCGCATTTTTCTTAGAGCTTACCTAGGTAAGACCTCATATGAGTTGCGGTTTGGCAGACAGCCCAAAGTGAGCCACTTGCGAGCGTTCGGCTGCAAGTGCTTTGTGCTCAAGAAGGGAGGGCATTTGGATAAGTTTGAGTCTCGTTGCTGGGATGGTGTTTTTCTTGGCTACGCTTTGCATTCTCGAGGCTTCCGTGTTTGGAACCTCGAATCCCAGCTGCTTGTCGAGACTTTTGAGGTTTCATTTGATGAGTCCTTGCCTTCTTTGACTCCTTTTTTTGAGCCTTCTGATGGTGAGCTCGGAGAGTCCATCTTCGAGGAAGATGAGGATACTCCAGCCACTAATGATGGTGGGCCTTCTGCACCCCCTGCAGAGCCCACACCTCTGAGACTTCGACTGAGGACGAGGGCGGACCTCTGATTACTTCTTCCACTTCGATCGAGCCCCCTCAGTCGAGTCCAGAGGTGCCAGCTGCTGACTACGGTGAGGTGACTTCAGATCACCAGGGAACCCGAGCAGTTCAGCGTGATCACCCCTCAGAGCTCATCATCGGTGATTTGACTGAGAGAACTTTGTGTTCGTCTGGTAACTCTCTTGCTGTGTTTTCCGAATCTGCTTTTGTTGCATCTTTTGAGCCCAGAGATGTTTCTCATGCTCTTTCTGATTCTAATTGGATCAATGCTATGCAAGAAGAGCTTGAAAACTTTGTCCGCAATCGGGTTTGGACACTAGTTGAGCCGCCACCAGGATGCAACCCCATAGGCACCAAGTGGGTGTTCAAGAACAAGCAAGGTGAAGACGGGGTTGTGGTGCGCAACAAGGCTCGATTAGTTGCCCAGGGTTTTTGCCAGAAAGAGGGTATTGATTTTGAAGAAACTTTCGCCCCTGTTGCCCGTCTTGAGTCCATTCGCATTCTCTTAGCTTTTGCCGCTTCGAAGGGTTTTAAGCTTTTTCAAATGGACGTTAAGAGTGCTTTTCTAAACGGGTTCATAGAGGAGGAAGTTTATGTTAGGCAGCCCCCCGGTTTTGAGAACCCTAAGTTTCCTCGACATGTTTTTAAGTTGCAAAAAGCTTTATACGGGTTGAAGCAAGCCCCAGGGCTTGCTATGACCGGTTAAAGCAGTTTTTGTTGGGGAAGGGATTTGTGATGGGTTCTGTGGATAAAACTCTCTTCTTGCTCAGAGATGCTTCCGATTTTTTAGTGGCTCAGATTTATGTGGATGATATTATCTTTGGTGGTACTACTGATGCTCTTGTGTCCAAGTTTTCTGAGCAGATGCACAATGAGTTTGAGATGAGCCTCATGGGTGAGCTCAAGTACTTCTTAGGGCTCCAAATCAAGCAGACCAAGGACGACACCTTCGTCCACCAAGGTAAGTATACTCGTGACATGTTGAAAAAATTTGACTTTGGTGGTGAGTTGAAGCCGCAGATGACCCCGATGGGCACATCTGGGGGTCTGGACAAGGATGAGAGCGACGTCAAGGTCAATGAAATGGAGTTTCGAGGGATGATCGGTTCGCTGCTGTACTTGACAGCAACAAGACCGGACATACAGTTCGCTGTGGGACTTTGCGCGCGTTTTTAGTCTTCACCACGCGTGTCTCATCGGCAGGCTGTCAAGCGCATCTTCAGGTATCTCACTTATGCACCCGATCTCGGTCTTTACTATTCAACATCATCATCTCTTGATTTATCTGGCTTTTCGGACGCCGACTTTGGTGGGTGCCGGTTGGATCGCAAGTCGACTTCCGGTACTTGCCAGTTTCTCGGTTCTTCTCTTGTTTCTTGGTCTTCTCGAAAGCAATCTGGAGTTGCTCTTTCGACCATTGAGGCTGAGTATGTAGCTGCTGCCAGCTGCTGCTCACAGTTGGTTTGGATGATTTCCACTCTGCGAGATTTTGGGTTGTTCTTTCCTACCAGAGTTCCTTTGTTTTGCGACAGCACCAGTGCAATTAGTGTAGGGAAAAACCCATGTCTCCATTCAAAAACCAAACACATTGATGTGCGCTTTCACTTTTTGCGGGATCAATATGAGAAAGGTGTCATTGACCTTATTCATGTTGATACCCATCATAAGTTGGCTGATATTTTCACCAAACCCCTAGATCAGTCTACCTTTGAGCGTTTACGAGGGGATTTGGGTGTTGTGTATCCTTTCTAGGATATTTTGCGTCAGTTTTTCCTTCTTCTTTACTCTTTTCTTGAGTCTTTTTGTGTGTGTTCATATCTTGCATATTCATATATCACACTTTAGAGCTGCTTCTGTTATATGATTGAACTGCTTTACTTACTCTAGCTGGTACATGTTTTTGATTACTTGTCTATGATCATGCTTTAGTTCAGTTCACTAGATATGTCTGATATCTGTCATATGCATGGCTTTTATGCTTTAAAACTTAAAAAAAATGATCACCATTGCTTCTGGTAACTAGCATGTGTAGGCTGAATGTTTTTGCTATCTGATACATACCTTGTAGCTCGCTCCTTACTTAGATGCAAATACGCAACTTGGACATCTTTATGCTTTTGAACATGGAAAATGTGCTATAAAATAATGAAAAATCAGAAAAATGAAAATTCCATGCCTTTTTATGCTTAAAATTGAAAAGATCCAGGTGGGTTTGTCTTGTCGCATTGCATTGTTCTGGACTACGTACCATAGCACTTTGGTATGAACTAGGACACTGTAGTGTATGCCAAGACCAATGTCTTAAGCTTCTGATGGTCCAGTTCTGGCCTAGGCTTGACTTGGTCGGTCAGCATAAGGTTTGACATACAAATAACCCCTGGCAAAAATGAAAAAGAAAAAAGAAAAAGCCTGAAAATTGAAATGATAACAAGTTTGCTGAAGCACTTTGTTTTGGACAATGCTTATCTTGGTAGATATCTGTTAGCTTCTACATCTCATGTTTTACCTTGCTTGTCAATCGGAAAATGTGGTGATGTTTTTGTTTTGCAAAAATTGAAAAATGTGTGCTAATGACTTTCCTTAGATATCATCTGTTGCACTGATCATGCCATATGTCTTAGACAGTATGTCTTTTGCTATACTTGTTAGATGTTGTAATTGCAGTCAATCATATTTGAGAAGCATGCTTTCTACACTCCACATGCACTCCAGTTGAATTCACTGCATATTTTGAGGGGGAGTTGCATTTCAGGGGGAGTCCGTGTCTCTTTTGAGTGCTTGATGAGTTCACTTGTCAACAAGGGGGAGAAAATTTGGGATCAGAGTTTAAGGGGGGAGTTTTTGGGGAGTTTTTTGCCTCGCTTGCTCTTACTCTGTTGATATCCTTGTTGATGTTTCTGAGATCGCACTCATTCTGAGCTTTTACCTTTGGTTAACCATAATGACCGCTTCTTGCTTTTGTTCGGCTTTGGTCATTAGGGTTAAAATTTTACCTTATTTTCTTCTTCTTTGTTTTCTTGTGCTTTGTTTTCGTGTTTCCACAGTTGTTCACAGGTTCTGAAGAGCTGAAGAAGTGAAGTGTTGACAATGCACTCATCAAGGGGTAGATTGAGGAGCCATGCTGAATAGCGTGGGCCTCATGGCTCCAGATGTGATGAGTCATTGTCAACGATAGTCAAAGAGGACTGAAGAAGAGAGGAGATCTACTGTTTCATGGGCCGCGTGTGACTCAGGTACATGGGCAGCGAGCGACTGTCGGGCTGAGAGAGCTGCGAAGTCGGGCTGGCCCAATCCGGGTACATGGGCCAGAAGCAGTAGAAGACCCACTAGGCTGTTGACCAGGGTTGACTCAGGTACACGGGCGGTGAATGATTGCCGGGCTGAGAGAGCTGCAGAATCGGGCCGGCCCAATCCGGGTACCTGGTGCAAAGTCGGTGGAGGCTTTGTCAGTTTCGGCACAAAACTGACAACCGTTGATCTTGTATCTGACTATCCAAAAGAGAAGTCGTAGTCGCTATGAAAGCTTAGCTTCCGGATAAGTCATCTGTATCTCTAGGCCCACAGTCAGTCAGTCGTGTCTGTAAAAATTCCTAAGGGAAGTTGAGTCTTTTCCTTTATTTTAGCGTCTGTAAAAACCCTAAGGGGCTGGTGGAATATTCTAGGCCATTGGGCAGCCTATAAATAGGGCCCCAATCCCTAGGGTTGGACTACCCTTCTAGAAATTACTTTTTCCATCATTCCTTGGGTCATTTTTGTCCCTGCGTGTGTTCTCTCTCTCCTGTGTGTGCGCCGCCAGGCTAATCATTGCTGTTCATCTATTTTGTTTCCTGCTTTTGGATGTTTCTATTCCTTCTATTTCGTGTGTAGCATCTCATTTAATGGGTTTGCAGTATTCGGTTTGCTCACAGCGATTTTATTCCTGGTTTTGAGTGCTTCGGTTGCTTCTGTTCTTCATGAGAAGAGTACTAGTTCTTACTGATTGCAAGTAGTACTACTACACTGTAGCAACAGTACACTAGTACTAGTTTTGCTTTTTCTGCGTAGCCTTTTTGATCGTATAGACAAGGCCAAGTGACTTTTCTGGCTGTTCTTTGGTGAAGCCCCTTCTCTGTTCGAAGCCCCTCGGCTCCGTGAGGCAGGCTTCGATCTGACATCCTCGAGGGCTTCACTTGAACTTCGACTTCGCTCTTGTCCTGTGAATCTAGCTTCGAAGTATGTGTTGCACTTAGTCTGTTGGCTTGTCATACTTCGATTGTCTTTACGAAGGTGAACTCCGATTTTGGCTATTCGAAGTTCATACTTCGACAGGCTTAGGAGTTAGTTTCGAAGCTGGCCTGTGGTTCGAAGGTCATACCTCGCTAGTGCTAGCTTCGAACGTAGTCGTGTAGGCTTCGAATTAAACTTGCCGCCGTGTGTCGGGCTTCGCTTATTCTTCGAAGATTGCTTTTCTGGGAGCCTGTTCGAACCTCTGTTCGAAGTTAAGGCTTCGAAGTACTTTGTTCGAAGCAAGCTTCGATACTCTCATACTTCGCTTCGAAGCATACTTCGCTCCCTGCCACCTCGAACTAGGCTAGACCAAACACACCTTCGACACTGACCTCCGAAGTAGGCTTCGACACAGCGAAGCAGGCTTCGACCTCCGAAGCAGACCTCGACAGGCGAAGCAGGCTTCGCCGAGTTCCAAACTAGAGACAAATCTGAACAGTAACTTCTCATCTCACTATATATATACTTAGATCATTTCATGGAGAAGTTTGGCCTGACATGTCTAGTATACTTTGTTTATCTGCCTAGTTGCACTACTTTGGTAGTTCTCTATTTAACATCAGTTGCTTCTAGGCTAGATACCTTTAGACTTAGGGTATCTGTTCATTTTCTGCTGCTTAGTCTTTTAAGGTGCGTTGGGTGTTGGGAACATGCCATATATTCGAAAGAATTTTTAAGGCGCCCATTCAACCCCCCTCTGGTCGCTACTTTTGGTCCTACACCCTTGGCCTCGGATCTCTTGCCGTTGAAGCCATTGAGCATCAAGTTAGTATTCTTCAGATCATCCTCGCCCCTGCCAATTTTCTTCAACAACGAGTAAGGCATTAAGTTAACAGTGGCGCCACCGTCGATGAGCATTCGGGAAATTGGCTTTCCATCGATGTGACCTCTAACGTAGAAAGGCTTCAGATGGCGAGCCGAGTCCTCAGGCTTCTCGAAGATGGCGTTGCGTGGGCCGAGGTTCAATTGAGCGACCTCGGCCTCATCCTACGGTAGGGCGAACTCGGCAGGCAGTGTGACGATGTTGATGTCCATCGCCTGGGGCGCAGGCCCCTCGGAGATGGGCGAGTAGTCATCGTCGAGCATGTCATCATCGTCGTCGCTCGGACTAGGAGTCGGGTTGGTTATCTCAACCAGCTTCTCCCTCCATACCTATTTTGTAGTTGGCCGAGGGCGGATTTCTTTGAAGATAGCGTCGCGCTCGGCCTCAGCTTCCTTCTCGCGCATCTCCTATGCCCGCAGTCGTTGTAGGCGTCTCTTCAATGATTTGGACATGCCTGGAGGTGCCCAAGATGGCTGCGGCTTGGTGTCAGGTGCTACTGTTCATCTTTTATCAACTCTGGCCGAAGTGGTCCTATGCCCTTCGGCCTTGTGCACCCTGTGTTCGGAGGGGCCTTCGCCGCGAACCCTAGTGGATGGACCGGCCTTGTTCGGTCAATCGAACCAGGCTTCGGTGCAAAGCCCGGCCGAAGCATGGGATTTACCTCCGCCAGACTTTGGTGACAAAGTCTTTGGGATTGAGACTTCCTGAGACCACACTCTGATGGTGATGGCTTCGGACTCCCTTTCCTTGGCCTCCTTGCGCCTGTACCCTTCAGCTTCGCTCTTCATGGTCTGATTCGGAGGCACCACGGATAGTCTGTGGACTATGTCCCCCTCCGCTGCGTCTGCTTGTCCCTGCCATCCATAATACTCCGAAGGAAAACAAGGTATAATGTTAAGTTGTGGAGGGTACTCCGACCCAGACACGTGCGGAGCCCACGGAGTTCCTGCCCAGTTGTACGGCGGAGGCATAGGTGGCTCTAGTGGCTCACCCACTGTGAGCCGAACCCGCTACCGAAGGGGGGTTCGGCAGAGTCGATGGCGTCTCAGACCATACTAACGAAGGGTCCCGCCACGCCGGAGGTACGTTTGGCCAGTGCTGGCCGAAGCCTCCCATCGGAGAGTCTGTCCAAAATGGTGCGGGGTTCGGCCATTGGGGGCCGAAGTTGCTATATAGGGGCTCCGTCCATTGATGCTCGAAGCCACCGCACGGGGGGTCCGCCCATTGAGGCTCGAAGCCACCGAACGGGGTGCCATGCCACTATGGCCCGATGCCGTTGTGTGGAGGGCTCGGCTGCTTCGGTCCGAAGTCACCCTTTGAAAGTCTTGAACCCTTCGGCTGTCCTAGTTTCTTAGTCAGGGGTCCCGCTTCCCTAGCCCTTCTTCGGTGCTTATCCAACAGCATGTTGTATGTTACCTTCGGCCTCTTGTGAGCCTTAGCCGAAGGGGTGTCAATGTTCTGTTTCCACACTCCTACCTCGAGGTTC
The DNA here is from genome assembly GCA_019279435.1 of Zizania palustris. Lineage (NCBI taxonomy): Eukaryota > Viridiplantae > Streptophyta > Magnoliopsida > Poales > Poaceae > Zizania > Zizania palustris. The sequence continues at coordinate 14,102,938 of JAAALK010000285.1, read as the reverse complement.
TTTGGTATGAGCGTGCGAGTGCGTGGCTCTCCAACAATTACATCCTTCCCCTTAGCCGACTCGGCCTGTTCTGGCCGAATCAACACCTTCTTCTCACCGAGGTCTACGACGTTGACAGGAAAAGGATCTTTATCCAACTTCATCTTTGGATTATGGTCTATCTTCAATCATCCTTCTTCTATGGCCGATTGGATCTGCCGTCGAAAAACATTACAGTCGTTAGTATTATGTGAATGTGAATCATCCACTGGTCTGTTGACCAGGTTTGACTCAGGTACACGGGCGGCGAGCGACTGCCATGCTGAGGAAGCTGCGGGGTCGGGTCGGCCCAATACGAGTACCCGGTTCGAAGACGGTGGACGCTTTGTCAGTTTCGGCGCAAAACAGACAACAAATGATTATTTTGTTTTTAGGATATTAATATTTAGTTTTTAAGTCCAGAATATTTTTATTTGAGTCAGTTGATTTTTCTAAGGGTATTTTAGTAATTTCGAATTTTATTTAGAGTCAGTGTAATTTACCCTAGGGGTAAATTAGTTTTTTTCATGTATTATGGGTCGCCTATAAATAGGCCCCTACCCCCTTAGGGATAGGGTGACTGTTTTTGGGGAGATCAATCTACAGTCAAGAATTATTTTCCCACGTTTTTCCTTTCATCCGCCTCGGCTGTGTCTTCCTGTTTTTGTTCTCTGCGCTGCCTCTTTTTGTTCCTGATTAATTTTCTCTGGCGGAAGCAGCACATGCAACACGGTAGTGCGTGCCTTGGCGTGTAGCACAGCAGTCCACGCGCGAGGGCACAACAGCTTCAGCCCTCAGGCATGGCAGCCGAGTCTGCAGGCCCGCGGCGACAAGGACTCAGTGATAGAGTTTTCTTCGGCCAGGCGCAACAGTGCACGGCAGCCGAGCACGTGGTTCAGAGCAGCAACATTTTTCGGTGTAACGCCCATGTTAAATAAAATAATAATAATAATAATAAAACTAATACTTTGGATATTTATAAAATAATTCAAAACTATGAAAAGCTACTTTTTCCAGAATTTTAGACCCGCTTTTCTTTTTTTTAAAAAAAAATTATATTTTTCTCTTTAGTTTTTCTCTCTCACTTACACGTGGGACCCACTTGTCATCACCTTCCTCCAACCCTCCTCTCTTTTCTCTCTCTCCCACTTCCACCATGCACGCACCTTCCTCTCCCCATGGCAACCGCCGGCCGTTCCGCTTCCCTCGTCGCCCACTCCGCGCCCACGACACCAGAACCGCCATCCCCCTCGCGCAACGTTTTATTGAGTCGTTCCTCTTTTCCCCCATTCCGTTTTCTCCCACTCTTCACCATTTTTTCCCCTCCGAGCTCTCCTTCCTCACCGTAGCCGTGTCATCGTCGTCGTTTCCCCCGGTGAGAACTCCTCCCATGCCCATTTCTCCCCTTAGACATGTCGTTGTCACCGTCGTCGTCGCGCCGCGGTGGCCGTCGTCGTCATGCGCCACCCGCGCCACCGTTGTCCACGCGCCAGCCGCGCTGCCTCGCGATGCCGCCCGCGCGCCTGCGCCCGCCCGCACCGGCCGCCGCCGCCCGCGCGCCCGCGCCTGCCCGCGCCGGCCGCCGCCCGCGCGCCCGCCGCCCGCGCGCCGCGCCGGCCGTGCCAGCCGGACCTAGCCAAACCCCCCTTTTTTTCTATTTTGCGATTTAGCCCCTCTGTTTTAGAGTATTTAAATCCTGTTCTGGCACTTTAGCCTTCTAACCCCTCTGTTTTAGGATAATTATTTTCCGCCCTGCACGGTAGTATTGTTTCGGCTAAAAATACAACTAAAACTTCTAAAATACATAACTAATTCATACTAACTCCGTTTGGAGTGATTCAAATTGCTATGTTTTCATAAAATTGCAAAGAATCTAACTATGCATTTATTTTGTATTGTTCATGTGTATTGATGTACTGTTTTGCATTAATTATGTATGTGATCACGTAGACGCCATCGATTTCGTATCGCCGGAGGCCTACTCCATTGAATATCAAGCCTTCGTGGACCAAGGCAAGCTACCTGAACAGTTGAACATATTGAAATCCCATTTTTCCTAATTTATTTTGATTTTAACTTAATGCATGATTATTAAGACTATAATATGCTATTACCATTGTGTTGCTATACCCATTGTGTTAATTATGGCCCCGTGCAATTAATACCATGCCTTTGTCAACTGAGGTAAAGTTTGGTTCAGCTCATACTTTAATAAGGGTTGGGTTGATCGGGATAAGAAGTACTGCTTAGCCATGCTTAGTTTACCTAGACTCTTTGAATGGGGAATTATTCATCTCTTTAATGACAAATGTTGTATCTTTCATGATGATTTAATTGTACCCTACGGTAGGGTTACTACCGTTAGTGGTTTGGATTAAAACTTGACCAATTAAAATATTGAAAGGGCTAGTCGTGGGTGCATGCTAGTATTTTGGAATGTCGCACCCAGGGCGATTAAGGACCAGTCCGTGGCTACTGTTGCAATGCATTTTCGTACTACCACAAGTCTAATGGGTACGACCTGGCTTAGAGTATTAACTATACATGCTTACAACACCAGTGGTATGATGGGTGACGGTTTGTGGTGGGTCGCACCCCTAGGCCTGAATGTCACTTGGCGCAAGAGGGGGCTTACTCGACTAGGGTTGACCCTACGGGAAGCGAAACCTTAGCGGGTGTTTGTATGTTTGTATGGCATACGATAGGCCTTGGCATGGGATTGGGTCAGGGTACCGTGGTGGTATCCTGACGTTAACCGAGACTGTGCCTTGTGGGTAAAGTTGTACACCTCTGATCAGAGTTAAAATCTATTCGAATAGCCGACCCCACGGTCAAGGGCAGGCAAAGTGATGTTTTCACGGTTAGAATAACTTTCCACTTTAATTCTGGTATGATGGTTGGGATGGGATCTAAGGATCCTGCAGGTGGTGGTAACCTACTAGTGCAGGTGCACTGTCTGGATTGTATCTTGTTCTTAGCACCTACTTTATTACTTGTAGATGTTTTACAATTGTTTTAACTGAAAATCAACTTTACGCAAATGAACCCTATTATGCCATCCTTGTTATTCCCTTGCATTATTTGCATCATTTCGGGTGGCTTGTTGAGTACCAATGTACTCAGCCCACTATTTCAAACCTCTTCAGAAGTTGAAGGGTTCTACACCGATGAAGACGAAGAGGAGGCGTGAGGCTTGGCCGCACTCGAGTGCTTGTGGGAAAAGGCCATTATCCACTGCTTGTGTTTTTCTTAGTAATCTCTGATCAGGTCGTTTAGGCCATGTATACGACTATGTGTAATTACTTTTAATTCACGTGGAACTCTGTTGTATCTACTTGTTATTGTGTACCCTGCCTTTTCCTGGGACAGGGACTTAATGCACAAAGAGTTCGGGAAGGTATTATTCCCGGGCTTGACATTCGGCCAAAGCGAGAAGAAGCTTTTTTCTTCACGGGCATCGCAAGACGTGAGGAAAAAATTCTGCTGCAGCAGGCTGCGCGCGGGGAGCGGCAACTCATCTGATTGGTGCGCGATGTGTTGATCGGTGCAAGCAGGAACAAATGCATGCAGCGGGCGATGAGCACGCAGAGCAGGTAAGTTGTTTTTAATCTAATCTCATATTTCCTAGGTAGATTAATTAGATAGATAATCATCTATTTTTAATTAGTTGCAAATCTGATTATCAATATCGTGATTAATTTTTATCAGCTAAAATATTATTAGGGCGCGCATATTTTTATTTAAATATTTTTAATCTGCTCATAAAAAATATTATTTTTAGTTGTAGTAATATTTTTATTATAGATTTACATGAAATATTTTAGGTTTATTTCTAAATTAATTTTTGGATGATCCATGCTTTATTCATTTGATTAGTATTTTATTTTTAGACTGCAATCTAAATTTTTATTGATATATCTAGTTTTGTTTAGTTTAATTTATCTTTAATATCATAGTTAAAATCACTTTAATTAGGACATCAGTCATTTTTAGTCTAGACAACTCTAGTACCTGTGATCTGGTTTGCTACTGCTGTTTGTTTTGTCGAGGTGCGTTGGGTGTTAGGATTAAGTGTTATTGTTTCTTAAGAAATTTTTTTGTGCCCATTCACCCCCCCTCTGGTCGCTACTTTCGGTCCTACACTATCCTCGTTGGAGTCCGAATGGAACGTCTGAGCATACGCCACCTTCTTCTGATACTTGTCCTTTTTGCCTCCTAGAATCGGATCTCATGGGCCAATACCCGCTGTACCAGGTGTGAGAGGCTCGCAAACTCTTGTGATGAAAATCTTTCTTCTATTGGGTTTAGGAGCCATTGGAATACTAACTCAACCAATTGCACATTGCTAAGGTTTAGGCTATAGCACCTACTTCTCACGTTGCAGAATCTTTGCACATAATCTTGCACTGACTCGTCCATCTTGTACTTCACTGTTGTCAAGTCAGTAAACTTCATTGCATGTATGCTGACGAAGAAATACTTGTGAATCTTGTTCTCCAGATCTGCCCATCCTCTGATAGAGTTCACACTTTGAGCTTGCTTCTGTTATATGATTGAACTGCTTTACTCAGTCTTGCTAGTATATGCTTTTGAATACATGTCGATGATCATGCTTTGCTTCAGTTCACATGATATATCTGATATCTGTCATATGCATGGTGTTGGGGAAATTAGTTTTCCCTTAAACAGGGGCCAAATGACGTCAGCCTCTGAAAGCCTCGGATCCGAAGCCTGCTAACTGGCGAAGCCTGAAGCAAGTTCCAGCCTCCTCAAACGAAGTCAACTTCAAGAACATCCAAGATTTGCCCCTCCGGAGCCCTTCGGAGCCAAACCTCCGGGATCCCTCTCGATCACCTCTGGAGTCAAGCCTCTGAGACCCCTCCGGTCCCGTCGAAGCCCTCTCCAGGGAGCCTTTCGGAGTCCACTCAGAGAGCCACTTTGGAGCTCACTTCGGAGCCCCCTCGGCTACCTTCGACTAAAGACCTCCGACAAATACTCTGGACCAGAAGAAATATCCAAGTGTCGCTACAATGTAAAGCCATACTAGGGCCTCTCGCCCCTGGTATGTCGTATACTTGCTCCAGAAGTGATGTTTATCTACTGCGTCTGTAAAGTCAATTGTACAGTAGTCTAGCCTTTTTCCCTTTTTGCCCCTATAAGCCTATGACTTATAGATGTTATTTTAGTCTTTTCCTTTGGCCTGTGAGCCTATAAAAGCAGGTCCATGCCCTTGTAATCGGGGATCCTCTCTAGAGGGCTCTGAGGACTGGATCCTGTCCGGATACTAGTTCCCTTCGGAACATGTTTAGTAGAAGGAAAAATACCGAAGCCCTGCTTCACTTTATTTAATGTCGAAGCTCTGCTTTGCTTTACTGATTACCAAAAGCTTTCACTTTATTTAAAACTGAAGCTTTGTTGTGTCCTTATCGAGACCCGGAGTCAAGGCTTCGTTCTTTTAAGAACCGAAGTACCACTTCGCATCAATAAGAACCGAAGCACAACTTCGATCTATTTAAAATCCAAAGCACTGCTTCGAAGACTACATAGTGCCTCCGGGCCCGTAGCAGTGAGCTAAAGGACTTTGGGCCACTGGCCTGATGCATCCAACGACTTCAGGCCACCGTCCTGATACGTCCGAGATCTGAAGGCCATTGGCCTGATGCATCCCAGGATCCCGAGATTCGTTCCTGGTATCCAGAGTCAAAGGTGGCTCAGAGCGAAGGTAGCTCACAATCACATGTTCGGTGAATCCACACCACTCTTCCATTCTCATACAGAATTAAGATCAAAAGCCTTGCTTCGCACTTTAAACATGCTTTGAAGCCTTGCTTCGCGTGTCAAAATTAAAGAATTAAGCATACCGAAGCCATGCTTCGCCTAATCTAAATGTGCTTCGAAGCCTTGCTTCACGCATATTTATTATTTAAAATTAAGCATGCCGAAGCCATGTTTCGCTTAATTTGAGTATGCTGAAGCCTTGCTTCGCTTCAAATTAAGGTGTTTGAAGCCCAAAAGAGGCCTCTGATCGACGCGATATAAGTGCCCAAAGCCGCCCAAGGTGCACCTCTTCACATTTTATAATTGCGTGCACTGGCAACGACCAAGTCCCTAACCGCCACGCGCAAGGGGGGACCGAGGTATGTATGCGAAGTGTGCGAATGAAATGCGCAGTAGGAGCAGAACAAGCTAGACGTTCTAAGCACATAAACTTGCGAAGCATGCAAACGAAGTATGCGTATATAAATACAACACAAATTCTATTCATTGAATGCCAAAAGCGAAGTATGCTATAGGTACACTTCGAAAATGAAAAAACTATGAGTAATATGTATCTAAGCCTAGGAAAAAGTGAGCTCGAGGCCCTGACATGTTTGGCCCTCGCTTGCTCTTCTTCTGAGCAAGGCCCACTCGGCTGGACGAAGCCTCGTCGGAGCCTGACCTCCCATAGCCAGACCGTCCATGCTTCGAAGCCTGTAGAGCTTGTCTTTCTTCTTGCAGGTCAGCCAAAGTCTAAAGCACAAGCGGTGCCACATCAAAGACAGAAAAGTCTAGGACTTTGTCGCCTTGTAAGGCCGCACTCGAAGACTGCACCCCCTCGCCACTTAAGCCTACAACAAAATAGCTTAAGTCTGGTGAAGATGAAGAACTCCGAAGGGGCTCCATCTTCATGGTAGCCAGTAGCTCCTGAGATACTTCGAGAATAGCTTCGCCCCTATGACCCCTCGGAAGTTTGAACCGAGGGGGGCCTTCAGACCTAGCTACCTCGAGCACCACCCAAAGATGGCAAAGCTCTTCTGAATCCTCAAGCATTTCAAAGTCAACATCCGAAGGCTAAGCCTGGGCAGGTATAAAATACCCCCGCATTTCTATTAATAAACTGATAAGTCATTTATAGGCCTATGACTACAAATTACAAAAAGCCTAAGGAGGTCTACACCTTCGGTGGCGGAGGGTTCGATGTCAAAGGCTGAGCTGGTGAGACATGTGCCCTGGCTCGGCGAAGGCGAGAGACCCGTTGCAGATCGAGGACAGCTTCGCACCCTTGGGCCTTCCAAGGTTCTTGAAGCCGGTGCCACGCTCCATGAACTGCCGAAGGTGGCGAAACCAAGTGAGGGCCTCCTAAGGCCACCGGCGTGGCTGAGGTCGCTGCTTCGAGGTGGTTGCACCCTTCGTTGTGAAGCATTTGCAACACCCCTTGGCCAGCCACTCGCCCGGCCATCAGCACGAAGCCCTTCATCGACACCTCTGCCATCACCGCAGCCATTTGAAGAAACTCGAGGCGGTCCCCGACAAGATCTTGAGGATTGAAATCCGGGGCCGGGCACTCGGTCCCTAGCTTCTCAAGGACTTCAGTCAAGATCGAGGCAGCCTTGTCGACCCCTCGGACCATGAAGTCTTCCAAAGATCGACTAGCTGCATGAAGATTAGAGCACTCCGACGCCAGCTTCGCTCTGGCCTCCTCCGTAGCCTGAAGTGCTTCTCGAAGTTTTTCTATCTCTGAGGCCAAGGCTTCTCTTGCCTTAACTGCCTCAGACCTCGCTGCCCCTACCGCTGCTTTGGCTTGCCTCCACCTCTCGGCCTCCTCCAAAGCCTGGCGCCGAAGGGCATCCCTCTCCTCCACCAAAAGGGTTTCCTGATGGTCCGCGGAGGCTGCTGTCACGGTGTTCAGTGCGAAGGCCTGGCAAGATTCCAGAAATCTTCAGTATTGATTAAAGAGATAAGACTACTCGAAGCCCATGTGAAGATTCACTCACCTGGATGAGGGCTTCATGGGCATTTGCGAAGAGATCGAAGTGGCTAGCATGGCTAAGCTATGCCACCAAGTCCCCTTGCGCCGCAGCAACACAACCCCCGTAAAAGGAATTGATGGCCACCTCCGTTATGGGTCCCCTCAGAAGTAGAGGCCAGACCATCCGCGTCACAGGCTCCGCCGGAGCCGGGCTCCGGTCTACTACCTCGACCACCTCTTCATCTTGCTCTTAAGGGGCCCCTCCACCATGGTTGTCCCCCTCATCCTATTCGGACAAAAATCTCTCAGACTCCGAGCTGCTGCTGCTCCCACTGCTATCGAAGGTCCTCTCTGGCTCCGCCACGATAGGCCTCACGTCGTCACTAGCACCTGAAGAAAAATACAAGTCAATATACATGAATTTAAAGAGAAGGGTGATCAAGTGTCTTCCTCCGTCAGCATCCTCTTCACCCAAAGAGATGTCCTAGAAGGATGTGGGAGCAATGTGCGCTCCCTAGTCCCTTCGCTGGGCTGGCTGAGCCCCAGCCCCCGCGCTCAAAGGGGTTGCCATCACAGACTCTGACACCACCACTTTGGTTGCCACTGCAGACTCCGGCGCCACCACTTTTCCCGTCGCAGCCGGAGCATCCGGAAGCTCCACTCCAGCATCAAGGTCCGGAGCCGCACGCTCCGCCGCGCTAAGGGCTTCATCCGCCGAGGTCTCCAAGCGAACCCTCGAGGACTCAACGGTCTTCGAGGTCTCGAGATCCTCATCGTCCACCCATTTCCTTTTGGAACCACTCGCCGAGGGTGTTGGGCGGGCGAAGTCCGAGAGTGTTTGGACTCCCTCGACACCGAGCCAGGTCCACACGTGGTTCTAGCGCTCCCAAGACCCCACCAGAGCAAGCCTTCGATTGCGCTTGTCCGGTTTCGGAGCCCCAACGACACGTTCGACGACCACAATTGCCTCCTCCGGAGGCCGCACGTCGCGCGTAGCTACATCAAGATTCCAAATCAGCACAAGTTTAACTTTGTGAAGTATGAAGATAAAAATGTTTCGAAGCCTTAAAAAGACGCTCCACAGATACTTCACTCGGGCCCTCCGAGCCTGAAGCCTGGAACAAGTTCTCTAGCCAAGAGAGTGTGAGGGGGCTAAGTCGAAGGGTGATGAACTCTTCGGCTAGGTCCCTCATACTCATCTTCGAAGCCACCCTTCATAGGAGCAGGATCCTCGAATGGAGGCCCTCGGAGCTCAACTTCACCATGCCCTCGTGTCGGTAAGAAATGAGCACGTTGGTACTCTGAAGGGGGGAGTCAACGCCCACTGAAGCAGAAAACCACTCCTGATCCTACTTTGAGTACCACTTGTTATTGACGGCCCTCACTGGGAAGTCATCTTGGAACTCTCTGCAGAGCTGGAAGTTGGCACTTTCGAAGGCTAAGGCCCTATCAACGCCATCTGCCCCCTCCATTTGCTTCGGCTGGCAGCTTGCATCGTGAAGGGCGACGAAGACATCCGCGCTCCCCTCGCAGCCTTCGGCCCTCATGGCCCACTCGAAGATTGCCAGCCTTGCCACGACGTTCGGGGACAAGTGAGGGAGCTCGAAGTTGTATGCATTCAGCACCTCGCTCATCATATCCACTGCCGGCAGTCCGAGGCCTACCTCAAAGAAGGCTTTGAAAACAACAACTTCGTCAGGCTGGGGCCTCGAAATGGTCTCTGTCTTCTCGGGCACCCGAAGCTGGATGCCCTCGGAAATCTTCCCTTCACAAATCCTCCGAATGGACTCTTCCGTGGTGGACAAAGCCTTTAACTCCAAAGTTTGCTCGAACCTGTCTGACGGTGACCGAAGATCCCTTGGACCTAGGCACCGCGCAGCAGGCTTCGTCACCGCCGCTGCCGAGTGGGCCTAGACGGAGCTCGAGCTCGTGCCTGGGACCAAGGCCTTCTTCGACACAGCCTTCTTTGGCATCTCGTAGGGCTTCGGCACGAAGGGCACTAAGGGGCTTCAGAGCAGGCTGCGAGCGAGGTCGAAAGTGGAGAACAAATGTTAGTGTGGGCGGAGCCGTGGTACGTTAAGCCCCCTTTTATAGGCAGTAAAAAGAGACCGCGCGCCTCGCACCAAAGTCTTTTTTCACCGGTTACCCCGGCCCCCGCAGTCTCTGACTAGTGGGCCCAGGGTGAAAAGCTGAAGCAAACTGTTGCGCCCCCCCCCCCGCACTGCAATAGTCCGTTTTCTAACTATTGCATGATCGATTGGGCTCCCCGAGAGCGTCCCATCAATCTGAGCCGACATTTATTGCCTCCACGGTTCGTAGCCAGCCTTAGGCCTAGGTTCCAAAGGCCTGCCTTCCGTGAAGCTTCACTTTTTTTCAGATCATTTTTCCTGAGGCACACGCACCCCTTCACTCTGAAGGGCTACATGCGAGGGGCTACTGTTGGGGGAATTAGTTTTCCCTTAAACACATGCCAAATGACGTCATCATCCGAAGGCCTCGGATCTGGAGCCTGCCAACTGGCGAAGCCTGAAGCGAGTTCTAGCCTCCTCTGATGAAGTCAACTTCAAGAATAGCCAAGATTTGCCCCTCTGGAGCCAAACCTCCGGGATCCCTACGGGTCCCCTCCGGAGTCAAGCCTTCGGTACCCCTCTGGTCCCCTTCGAAGCCCTCTCCATGGAGCCTTTTGGAGCCCACTCTGAGAGCCGCTTCGGAGCTCACTTCGGAGCCCCCTCGGCTACCTTTGACTGAAGACCTCTGGCAAATACTCCGAACCATAAGAAATATCCAAGTGTTGCTACAGTGTAAAGCCATACTGGGGCCCCTCACCCCTGGTATGCCGTATACTTGCTCCAGAAGTGATGTTTATCTACTGCGTCTATAAAGTCAATTGTACAATAGTCTAGCCTTTTTCCCTTTTTGCCCCTATAAGCCTACGACTTATAGATGTTATTTTAGTCTTTTCCTTTGGCATATGAGCCTATAAAAGCAGGGCCATGCCCTTGTAATCGGGGATCCTCTCTGGAGGGCTCCGAGGACTAGATCCTCTCCGGATACTCGATCCCTTCGGAACATGTTTAGTAGAAGCAAAATAATGTCAAATCCACTATAAACTAGACGTAGGGCTATTATCCCTCTGGGGAGGCCTGAACCAGTATAAACTCTCTTCCTTTGTGAGAACCCTTCGACGTTCATTCTATACACCAAACACTAATACACAAAAACCTCATGTAGCTAAAACAATGGCTACAACACATGGCTTTTATGCTTTAAAATTGAAAAATGATCACCATTGCTTCTGGTAACTAGCATGTGTAGGCTGAATGCTTTTGCTATCTTTTACATGCCTGGTAGCTAGTTCCTTACTTAGATGCAGATATGCAACTTGGACATCTAGATTCTTTAACATGGAAAATATGCTATAAAATGATAAAAATCATTAAAATAAAAAATTCATTCCTTTTATGCTTAAGTGAAAAGATCCAGGTGGGTTTGCTAGGTCGCATTGCATTGTTCTGGACTACTTACCATAGCACTTTGGTATGAACCAGGACATTGTAATATATGCCGAGACCAATTTCTTAAGCTTCTGATGGTCATGTTCTGGCCTAGGCTTGACTTGGTCGGTTAGCATAAGGTTGACATGCAAATAACCCTTGGTAAAAATGAAAAAGGAAAAGAAAAGGATTGAAATTAAAACGATAACAAGTTTGCTGAAGCTCTTAGTTTTGGATCATATCTATCTTGGTAGATACTAGGTAGCCTTTGCATATCATGCTTTACCTTGCCTATCAACTAGAAAATTTGGTGATGCTTTTATTTGCAAAAATCTGAAAATGCGTGTTGTTGTAGCAATTGCATTAGATACAAACATGTTTCTATAATAGGGGTGTAGGATATGAACCTTAAGGGTTCTTGGAGAGAGAGAGGGTTTTTATACTGGTTCATGTCTCCTTTGAGGATAATTACCCTACATCCAGTTTGGTAGTATTTTTACTATGGGGTTGTCCCCCCTATTACAAGGGTGGTGCCATGCTTATATAGGCAAGAAAGCAAAGGAAAGACCAATTGTACCCTCTACTTACAAGTCCCTATTATTGGGCCTTATAGGGGTAAAACGGTAAGAACTATTCGAATACATGTGCAGCTTTACAGACATGGTGGTTATGTGTCAATACCAGGGGAAAGGGCCCTTGGTATTGCTACTCATTTTACAATGGTATTGGGATATTTTACAGCTTCTGAACCAGAGCATTTCGCTAGAGGGTCCTTATATGACAGCCTCGGGGAAGGCCTCGGAGGGCCCTCCGAAGGGGGGCCTCCGAGAGTGCTTCAGAGTAGTCTTCGGAAGGAGACCTTGAGAGGGCTTCAGAGTGGCCCTCGGAGAGGGGACCCAAAGGAGGCCTCGTGCGGGACTCTAAAGAGGGCCTCGCGTGACACCCTGATGCCCATCTAGCCTTGTGGTTCCTACCTTCGCGATGATATTTGTACGAAGGGGGGTCGGGGCCTGATAATAGGGCCTGCCAGCCCGACAGGCTCCGGCTCTAGGGGGCTTCGGAGTTCACTGTCATTTGGCCCTCGTTAGGGAAAACCTATTTCCCCCAATAGTAGCCCCTTGCACGTATCCCTTCACAGCGAAGGGGTCCATGCGCCATGGGGCAAATGACGCTTGTAGAATGGTGTTCACGGTCGGTAGGCCTTCGGAGCATGGCCTTGGAGTTCAGCCTCAAAACGTGTGATCATTAAATGCCTAGCCGGAGTGGATGAGACGTCGTCGGAAGCCCAACCGGTGCCAGCGGCCAATGGTCTGGAATCGAGCCATTAACACGCGGGATGCGATGCTTCGGATTTTATCTTGGCCCCACTAGTCATAGACCGCGGGGGGTGGTTTATGTGTATTAAAAATTCTAACTGTGGGGGAACGCGGTGGCTTTTACCACCTATAAAAGGCCATCGGTGCCCCGCCATCCCGCACACGCCTGCGCATTTGCTTCTTCCTTGAGCTCTAGCCACCCCTCGAGCCTCTAGCCTTCTTATCTGGAGCCCCTAGCACCTTCGCGCCCGGAGCCCCTAGCGCATTCGTGCCTAGAGCCCCTAGCGTGATGTCGAAGAAGACTTCAGCGAGGCGCCTTGAGGTGGGGGGTCGAGCTCCGTACAAGTTTAGGAAGCTACGGCGAGGCCTTCAGTGAGACGCCTTGAGGCGTTCAACCTTCGTTCACCTTCAGATAAATTCGAGCAAACCTTGGAGCTGTAGGCCACGACCTCTACGGAGGGGTCCATCCAGTGGATTTGTGCTGGAAAAGTTTCCGCCGAAGTTAGCCTTTGGGTACCACTGTCCAAGACTATTCCAAGGCCTCAGCGCGATGAAGTAGTGGTCTTTGAGGCCTTCTTCGAGGCCAGAATTGGGCTCCCAACCGAAGGTATGCTAGCCGAAGTGTTAAAGATGTTCAACTTTGAGCTCCCTCATCTATCCCCGAATGATGTGGCTCGTCTTTCCATCTTCGAGTGGGATATGAGGGCCGAGGGGTGCGAAGGGCGAGCGGACATCTTCACATCTCTACACGATGCCAACTGCTAGCCGAAGAGGAAGAAGGGGCCGAATGGCATGGAGAGGGATTTGGCCTTTGGCAGCACCAACTTTCAACTTTGCAAGGAGTTCGCGGACGTCTTCCCACTGAGGGTAGTGAATAACCGTTTGTACTCGAAGTGGGATCAGGAGTGGTTCTATGCTACGGTCGGTGCAGACTCCCCCCTTCAGAGCACCAATGCTCTCATCTCGTACCGTTGCCAGGCCAGGGTGGCGTCGGACTCTGGAATCATCTAGTCTTGGATTTAACTACTGCAAAGGGTGGCCCGGAGGATGAGCATGAGGGACTTGGCTGAGGAGTTCATCACCCTTCGGATCAGTCCCCTCGCGTGCTCTTGGCCGAAGATTTTGTTCGGAGCCTCTAATTTAGACAGCTTGAGAGGCGTGACTTCGGAGTTCCTCGGTAAGGCTTCGAGATGTATTTATTTCTTCTTGACACTCATGACTGATTGTCGGTCTTCGTTGCTGCAGCCACGCACGAGGTGTGGGCACCGTAGGAGGTCATCATAGCAGCTTAACGAGTCATCGAGTCTTGGGAATGGAACAACCTGGTATGGACCTGGCTGGTCGTCAAAGGAGTTAAGGATCTCCCATAGTTCATGGACCCGGCACCTTCGATTGAGGGCCCAAAGTGGAAGAGGGTGGACGAAGGCGAGGTGGGGGGTTCATTGCCTCGACGTATCGAGGGTCCTTCAGAGGCTGCAGAACCCTAGGGGGATCTTCCAGAGTCCATGAACATCGAAGTCCCTTCGACCACCGAAGCCCATGACATGGCGGGGCAGCTGCCTTCGAGGCCTGCGCTCGAAGGGGGACCTGCAGCGATGCTAGGCATGGGGGTCGAGCGTTTGGGGCCTAAAGCGGTGACTGTGGGCTTGGAGCCAAGGGTGGTCGCCATAGACCGGAAGTAGTGGCTCCGGAATAGGCCTCCACGGGCTTGGAGTCTGAGGGGTTACACGCCTACCGAAGAGACTGGGGGAGATTTTTGCGACTTCAGAGTATGCAAAACTCTCTCCCATTGAGGAGGAGAGCGAAGGTATCCTTCTGTATTTATCCTCCTATTGACGCAAAAATGCGCCCCCGCACTTGGGCTGGTTCGACATCCAAAAGTATCGCAACGATATCGACGCCGCGTCCCGACTACCCTAGATAGTGACAAGGGATTTGGAGTCACCAGGCAATCAGATAAATAATTAATATTTCAATCCAATTGGCCGAAAGTATTAATAGCAATGTAAACAATAACAAAATGACCAAAATACCTAGACTCGGCCAATTCGGAGGCCGATTCGGGGTTACAACAGATACGGATCCGAAGGGTTCCTGGGACACCTTCGGCCTCAATCCCGGTCAGACCGAAGGTACAACCCCGGTCAGACCGAAGAGCTGCGAAGGGGCTTCGGGCGGTGCCCCGAAGGCAGGTGCGAAGTGTGACTCCGGTGGTCGGACTGACAAAGCTTCGACGGTCGAACCGACCATGCTACCCCGGTCACACCGGGCAAAGGGATCTTCCGGACATTGGCCTTCGAACGTGTGGAGCTCTGGTGCGCAGTGTTTCGGTGGTCAGGGCTCAGACTTTGGCTTCAGCACGCCCGGTGCGAAGGGTCCCGGTCGGATCGGCGGAGTATCATCGGTCAGACCGGCTGTTGCCAACAACGGCGTGGCGAGGGGCTCCGGTCAGACCGGTGTCCCAACGCCTGTCAGACCAAAGTAATAGATCCGATCTATTAAGCCTCGGCAACCATAGCAAATGATCTCAATTTACTCCCAAACTTTGCAGGGATGTTTAGGAGAATGATTAATCTGCAAAAACAATAATAGATCACAAACAATTCGGCCGGAGGGCCGAATTACTGGGTAGGGCGATAAAAACCGATAAAAAGGATAACAATCCGTTATGTGGATTAACGGGAGGTCCACAAGCAAACCGTCAAGGGTTACCATGATTACGGATGCGGTAGACGGAGGGCTTTCAAGCAAACCCACAAAGATGCGGAAAAGTAAAGAAAGTAAATACGATTCAAAGCTAGGGCTTTGGATTGGTATGTTGGAGAGATCCTTTTGAATCGGCCTTGCCCCTAGTATTTATAGGGGGGTGGGCTAGTTATCCCTTGCTAGAGATAGAGTTAGATGCGTCCAAAACTCTGTTGAGATAAGTTTTGGGCGAAAATACCTCGAATCCTACTCGGATCCGAAATCCAGACCCTGGCCGGTCTGACCGAGCCCATGGGTACGGTCTGACCAGACCTTGCCGGTTAGACCGGCCTACCATAGCCGGTCAGACCGGCCTTTTCCAGGTTGACATATTTTCAGTCAAAAATATTATTTTTCAGTATTTGCCTAGTTTGACCATCAATGCCATTTTTTGCTATAAACACATGCCCCCTGCCTTTTAGAAAACATAGTAAGCTAAAAGCACAACAGGCCTTGGGCGATACCTGCAATATCGACCTTTTAACACTTCAAGCATTTTGCCACACACTTGGGAAGTACCTTTTTAAATATCTACCATTTAAAGCCCTTCGAAATCACTCTCCTTGTAAAGATTCTAGGACATATGCATTGCCCGGATTCCGAAGGCGGGCGGCGGTGCGGGCGGGAGGCGATGAGGGCGGGCGACGTCGACGGCGGTGAGGGCGCGGGCCGGAGGTGGGCGGCGGCGGCACGGGCGGGAGGCGGCGTGTGCTGAGGCGGCGGATGTGGGCACGTACAGGGAGTTAGGTCTCCCTGTACACGCGCGCGGTTGGGGAAAACCCCCTAACTTCCGTCGGCTTTAATGCTGGCCGACGGAAGTTAGGGGGATCTGATCGGCCGTGAAAAAATGCAGCCTAACTTCCGTCGGCCACTGTGAAAAGCCGACGGAAGTTAACTTAACTTCCGTCGGCCACTTGAGGCCGACGGAAGTTATTTAACTTCCGTCGGTTTTTCCAAAAACCGACGGAAGATATTTTAGCCGATGAAAACTTTCTGTTTTCTTGTAGTGCTAGTACCTAATGGCAAAATCGTCTTCCACACCAAATCATTGATTTGAAACGATTTTGCCTTGACCTTCTTGTTGTAGGCCCTAGCTACTCTTCTTTTATCTCTCTCTATTGCCTCCAGATCCTTCAACCTCTTATCGGTCACCTCTTCTAAATTATCCTTTAGAAGTGTCTCATATTCATCGACCGACAAGCCATCTTGCTTAAGAAATCTAAGTGAGCCAAGATCCACCTCTACCAGTAGAACGGCTTCTTGTCCATATACTAACTCATAAGGACTGACTTTAGTGGCACCATGCTTTGCAACTCTACTAGCCCATAGAGCTTCATAAAGTACATCGTGCCACCTTTTTGGAAACTCCTCAATCTTTTTCTTGATCAATTTAATTACAGTTTTGTTACTAGACTCGGCTTGACCATTGGCCTGAGCATAATATGGGGAAGAGTTTACCAATTTGACCCCATAGTATTCGGCAAAGTCCCTCACCTCTTTAGCAACAAATGAAGTACCTTGGTCCGTAGTGAGAGTTTGGGGAATGCCGAATCTATGTATAATGTGTTTCAAGATGAAATCAATTACCTTGTTGTGAGTCATGATCCTGAGCGGCACGGCCTCGTTCCATTTGGTGAAGTAATCTATCACCATCAACACGAACCGATGTCCTTTAGAGGATGGAGGATGAATTTGGCCGATGAAGTTTAAACTCCAACCTCGGAATGGCCATGGTTTGATAATAGGTTTAAGTGCCGATGTGGGCGCTAGCTGAATATTCCCAAACTTCTGACAAGCTTCGCACCCTCTATAGTACCTAAAACAGTCTTCAGTCATAGTTGGCCAATAAAAACCTGCCCTTTTGAGCATCCAACTCATCTTTGGGGCCGACTGATGAGTACCGCAAAGGCCTTCATGTACTTCACCTACAACAACTCTAGCTTTATCGGGGTCCAAACACTTCAAAAGTACCCCATCAATAGTTCGGCGATACAACACATCGTCGAGCAGAACAAATTTGAAAGTTTGTCACCGAACTTTCCAATCAACCTTTTGGCTCGGGTTTCTCAAATATTGGACGATTGGGACCCTCCAATCATCCTCACTAACAAGAGGAGCAATGACCATATTCCCACTAGAACTGACCTCAAGGTTTACCATTTGGTCTTGTCTCCCGAGCACTAAACCTTCCTGACAACAGTCGGCAGCACCCTCGGGTGCTACATCATCTCCAAACATTGGCCTTTCCCGTGTGCAGAATTTGCCCCTCCTAATTTGATAGTCTGATGCTTGTTGAGCCAAGTCATTTGCAAGTGAGTTGGCCTCTCTAGACACATGAGTAATCTCAAAATCATCAAAGGTAGAAATTAAGTCTAAACATTTGTCCAAGTAGCTATTTAGCAAACCATTAAAACATTGAGCGAGCTTGGCTACTTGTTGTACGACTAATAATGAATCCCCATATGCATGAACATATTTCACACACATGGAGTTTAACAACTCAAGACCTAGCAATAGGGCTTCATATTCGGCTCGATTATTAGTTGAATGAAATTCCAAACGGGTCGAGGTCTCAAAGCACATACCACTCGGTGATACGAGTACCACTCCAACACTTTGGCCATTTTTGCAAGACGAACCATCGCAGTAAAGTTTCCATGGTAATACTTCAATCAAGGTGACTTTATCGCCCCAATTGACATCCACGTGGTGATCTACTATAAAATTAGCAACGACTTGGCCTTTCATAGATTTCAATGGTTCATAAGCCAAATCATATTCGATTAACGCATACGCCCACTTGTCAATTCTACCACTTAGAATCGGCTTTTTGCAACATGTATTTTATGACATCCGTTTGGCAAGTGACAATACATGTGCTAGGGAGAAGATAGTGACGTAATTTGGTACACGCATAATAGAGCGATAAACATAAACGCTCCACAAACACGTACCTTGTCTCGGCATCCAGAAGTCGACGACTCAAGAAGGTGATGATGTATTCTTTCCGTTCGATGCCTTGAGTCAGTACAGCCCCAATCACACTCTCCTCCATGTACCGGCATGGCCTAATAAAACCTACTGCTAATAGACATTCAATCTCCTCTTTAACTCAGTCATAGATGGCCGAATTGAAGCGGCGCGACGGCTGTTTATAAGGCCTAAATCTGGGTTTGATGGGGAGCCGATGCTCAACAAGTTCTCGGCTTAGCCCGGGCATCTCGCTCTAATCCCATGCGAATCAATCAACATACGATCGAAGCAACTTTATTACTTCGGCCTTTACATCATTATTCAGATTATGATTTACAAACGTCGCCTTGGAACACTACCATCTCCTATGTCTACTTGTTCCAAAGGGTCGGCCGACGAGAAGCCTTGACCTAATTTCTCCACCTGGCTAAAATCCTTGATGGCTTCGGTGATACCGTCTTGAGAAGACTAATACTGCTCCACGCGAGACTTTAGCCAATCAAGATTAGCACTAGACATTCTCCTATCTTAGACACACCCGAGCCACACCGGCCGGCTTCACGGAAATAGGAACGAACCTCCCCTCTGATACGCTGACAAAGTCATAATCCGAGATGTCTCATCACGACAAACACTCTATCTCATCATGGGTGGCATCACCGAACGCATCGGCCAAACTAACATGGGTCGATGTGTCGGCGTACACTATCTCAACTTCGTCGCCATCCCATTGTATGAGGTGATGATGCAAGGTGGATGGTATGCACTGATTTGCGTGGATCCAGTCACGCCCAAGCAATACATTATAGTTACCCCGTACGTCGATGATGAAGAAAGTGGTAGGTAGCGTCTTGTTTCCCACCGTTAGTTCCAGGGATAATACCCCCTTGGCTTCCGTTGTGTCACCGTTGAAGCTGTTCAGGGTGACGTTGGTTTTCTTCAGGTCGTCCTCATCTCTACCGAGCTTCCTTAGAAGGGAGCACGGCATCAGGTTCATGGTGGTGCCGCCATCGACAAGCATCCTCTAAATGGGCTTCCTGTCGATGTGCCCCCTTATGTAGAGGGGTCTCAGGTGATGGTTCGTATCTCTGGGTTTCTTGAATACAGCGTCTCGCGGGCCGAGGTCTAGCTGAGCGACCCCAGCCTCCTCCTGTAGTGGAGCAAACTCAAAGGGAAACATGACGACGCTGACGTCCATCGCTTGAGGAGCAGGCCCCTCGGAGATAGGAGTGTAGTCGTCATCGAGTAAATCATCTTCATCGGAGCTAACAACGGGGGCCGAGTCATCGACTATGACCGGCCTGGATCTCCAGACTTTCTTCACGGTGGGCCGAGGACGGATTTCCTCAAAAAGTTCATCCCATGCCTCTTCGGCCTTCTCTTCTCATATCTCCTGTGCGAGCAAGCGTTGCAACCTCCTCTTCTATGACTTGGACATCCCTGAGGGCGCCCATGATGGCTGAGGACGGGTGCCGGGTGCCACGGTCTTGCTTCTAACATTTTTAGCCGAAGGGAACTTGCTTGTATCGGCCTCGAGCGCCTTGCGTTTGTCATGAAAGGTCTCCTACCCTGATCGATCGGACCGGCCATGGTGGGCCGGTCAGCCCAGGCTGTGTCAAAAACTATCGTAAGGCCGGATGGACCGGCCAAAGTAGGCTGGTCAGACTGAGCTCCGGTTGAGTCTTCACGCATTCCCGTCAGGGTATCCTTCGGGATTGGGACCTCCTGGGATCCAACCCTAATGACTATAACCTCCAAGGTGTCTCCACATTCACCACTTCTGGCGATATCTCGCAGGGCCCGGTTCTGCGGTACTACGGACAGGCGATGAACAATGTTGTTATCCTGTGCCAGAGTGTAAGTGTTCGTGGCCGAACATTGCACGAAGTTCTCCGGTGGTGGAGGCCAAACTGGAGCCATCGTCCAGTAGTAGGGCGGCAGCATCGGGTGCTCTAGCGGCCTCGCCCACTGAGTGCTGATCTCGTTGGCTAGTTGGGGGTCTGGCCACGTCGATGGTACCTTGGACTAGACCAGTGAGGGGTCCTGCCAAGCCGGAGGTAAATTAGCCCATGGTGGAGGTGGGCCCGACCACTGGAGGCCGAATCCCTCCAGAAGCTGCAAACCGCTCGAAGGAGGTGGGTTCGGCCACCGAGGCCCGGACCCACCCGGAGGCTAGAAACCCTCCGAAGGAGGTGGGCTCGGCCACTGAGGCTTGAAGCCTCCTGGAAATAGGGGCCAAGCCAGGGGAGGGTTCGGCCAATGAGGCCCGAACCCTGCCGGAGGTTGGGACTAACCCGGAGGGGGGTTCAGCCACTGAGGTCCGAACCCTGCCGGCTGCTGCATCCACTCCGGGGGAGTGTTCAGACCTTGAGGTCCAAACTCATCACTTACGAGGCTCGTCCTCCTAGGAGGCTTCGACCATCCCGAAGCCCGTGGGGGACGCCTTTTGCTCGGACCTTCGCTGGTGCTTGTCCAAGAGCATTTTGTACGTCACCTTCGGCCTTCTGCGATGTTTGGCCGAAGATGATGACTTAATATTCTCTTTCCACACTCCTACCTTCGGATTCTTTGGTACAAGTGTGTGCGCGAGCGTCTCCTATGACGATCGCCTTTCCCTTAGCCGACTCGGCCTGCTCTGGCCGAATCAACACCTTCTTCCCTTCTAGATCAATGTTGTTCATGGGGAAAGGGTCTTTGTCTAATTTCATTTTTGGATTTGCTTCTATTTTCAATCGTCCTTCCTCTATGGCCGATTGTATCTGTCGACGAAAAACGTTGCAATCATTAGTGTAGTGGGAATGTGTTGGACCGAAAACGGCGACCAGAGGGGGGGGGTGAATGGGAGCTTTTAAAATTTCAGATTAAAAATAGGCTTCTGTTTTAATTCTGTCTTCTGCGGAACAGGCTTCGAACACACCCTTCGAAGTTCTGGTTCAGAGGTATTTTATAGCTCTGAAACCAGGCTTCGTAAGGAGCAAAAGTTCGAAGTCAAGAAGACTTCGCTCCACCCACAATACCAATAACCAACCTCTGCTAAGTCAGTGCAGGCTCCGCACACTAGGTGCCTTTGAGCAGACTTCGCACTTCACCCTTCACAGGAGCAGACTTCCCTCTGAGGACTTCGACTAAATACTCTGCACTAGCAACTGGTGCCAGGCTTCGTATTTCGAAGGTCGAAACACACACTGAACACACTGTGCTGAGGACTTTGACAAGGTAAGAAAACAGGCTTCGATTTAAGCCAAAAACAGTGCTTCTCTAGTAATCAAAGAGGTCTAGCCTCTAGTTTACACAGAGCGAACAAACACTGAGAATCACACTTCACCCGGACAGACCTCTCACACACCACTCCAGAAGAGATTCAAAACACAACTTCACCCAGGAAGAAGATGGTGTACATAGGAATCAAAGCATACAGTGCAACACAGAATACAAGTTCAAGCACAAATGAAAATAGAATCAAAGTTTCATTACTTGAACAGGGAACACAAAAATGAACTCACAGATCTGAATACATGAGTGTGGCGGCTAGCACAGGAGCTCAAAAATGACTACTCAAAGTGTTACTGTGACCTAGCTAGCCTCCACTATTTATAGGCACTATTCAGCCCTATGAATAGGCTACTTTACCCCTAGGGTTTACACTGGTTTTGTCTCATCAGAACAGGGGGTACAGTTGGTAGTCTACTTTATTTGGAGGCTTCTTTTGTCAGCTTTGCAGAGGAGACATCATCAGCTTTTGCAGAGCAGACATGGTCAACCTTTGCAGTCCTGGAGTCTTCTGAAGCCCCCCTTCGCACGCGAGGGGTGCGGTAGCTTCGGTGAGAAGCCTTGAGCCTGACGGCCTTCGCTTCACCGAAGTCAACCTTCGATATAGTGAAGGTTTTGAGCCGAAGCCATCAAAACCCTTGAGCCTTCGCGCCATCACCTCCGGAGTGGACCACCACGGCTTCGCAGCTAGTCCCAGCTCGAACTCCGTCAGCTCATGTACCGAAGCCATGCATGACCGAAGTACCTCAAGTCAGCCACACTCCGAAGCCCCACCTTCGGAGTACCACCCTTCGAAGTCCCTCCTTCGTCTGAGGCCTCCGCACGAAGCATTCCATGAGGACTTCGTCGCAGTGTCTCTCCCCGAGCACACTCCTCGACGAACCTCACCCGGACCATGCCTTTGATGCACCTCGACTTCTGAGACCTCCGTCGGGTATACCTAGGTTTACTTGCTGTGAACCGTCCATCACCTCCGATGTCAGTTGCGCACCACAAACAAACAGACAAGTGTATCCAGTACCTCGGAGACCTCTCCGGGTAAACAACCTTCGGCACACACTCTGGTGTACCACCCAAAGTACCGAACCCTTCGGTACAACTAAGTCATCGTGTACTGTCGGACCCCTCCGACGGGCACACTCTGCTACAATAGCTGCACCAAACAAAACCCACCAAACCCTTCGGTGAAACAACCTCCGAACCCCTTCGGAGGGAGCCCTTCGAATCAGAGGATAAAATCTGTCAATCACTCATCACAGACTCCGAAACCAACCCTTGGTTTCTCAATCTCCCCCTTGATGAGTGAATTGACAACCAAATTCAAGTTCAAAAAAATTTGAAAAATTTCAGCACACAAGTGACCATAGAACTCAGAAACGAGCCAAACCATGTCACTTGACAAAAGAATTTTCCTCCCCCTTTTCAAAAGAGTAAAAGCCCCTTTGGCAAAACTTCTCTTTGCAAGATAAAAACTCCCCCTTAGTTATTTTACCCCCTTGCTGCAGAGAACTCAACAATTTCCCCCCCTTTGGCAATGCAAGCATCAAAGAGCATTTAACAGATGCACAGCTTCGAAATGGACAGAATTACAAAGACACAAAGCAAAAATATGCCAACATTAATACCAATTTTCATGTGCTCAGCTCAATTTAACATTCTTCTAAAAACATGATGACAGCATGTGATTTTATCATTTTGAAATAAAAGCGTCACCACTTAATCAAGGTAACTAGACAAGTAAAAATAAGGACTACGCAAAGCTAGTCAATTTCTACTTTACACAGACAAGTCCAATTTAAGTGGAGCATTGAAAGCAAACTTGATGAACAATGAATTTTTGTTGTTCTTTTCACAATGACAGGGGTTATTTGTTTGTCTACCTTATACTTTCCAATCAGGCCAAGCCTAGGCACGAAAGCCATCAGAATCTTAAGGCGGTGATTTTGGCATACACTACACTATCTCAGTTCAGACCAATGTGCAATGGTAAGCAGTCTAGAATAGGGTAGTGCGACAAACAAACCCACCTAGATCTTTTTGCTTGTAGCATGCAAATCATGGATTTTTGGATGTTTAACTAGGTTAACAAATTGTTTAGCGCTTGATGAATATCCATGAGTAAGTAATACAATTTTTCAAGTTGCAATGTTTTGCATCCAGAGAAAAGGAGTCTTGCTATCAAGCAGATAAAACATAGCTAAAGCAGTGCTGCCTAAACATGGTAGATCCAAGACTAAGCAGTGAGCATGATTTGATTTTAGAAAGAAAAATCATGCACAAAATGTTCCAAACATATTAAATAGAGCTGAGCTGACATGATTACATGAATTATAATCAGGCATATAAGTGCAAAAGATGTAAATGCAATTTCACACATAATGAGCATATGCACGACAATCAAAAACTGCTCCCCCTCACAAAATGTCTTAAGGGTGACAAACACCAAGTTCCCCACGCAAGTAGGCAAAACATGAAGCATCGAGAGGTTTTGTGAAAATATCGGCTAGCTGGTGTTGAGTATCAACATATTGAAGTTCAATATCACCCTTCTCATTATGATCTCTGAGAAAATGATATCGCACATCAATGTGTTTGGTTCGAGAATGTTGAACTGGATTATTTGCAATACAAATAACACTAGTGTTATCACAGAAAAGTGGAACACTCTTATAATCTAACCCGAAATCCCACAAAGTGGAAATCATCCCCAAAATCTGAGAGCAACACCTAGCTGCAGCAACATATTCGGCCTCAGCCGTCAATTGTGCAACACTAGACTATTTACGAGAAGACCAGCAAACCAGCGAAGTACCCAGACAATGACAAGTACGAGAGGTACTTTTCCTATCAATCCTACACCCAGCGAAATCCGCATCGGAATAACCTCGAAGACACAAAGAGGAAGACGTAGAATACCAAATGCCAAATTCGAGGGTATGTTTGAGATACCTGAGAATGTGCTTTACTGCTTGGCGGTGCGAAGCTCATGGTGAAGCTTGAAAACGAGTGCAAAGACACGCTGCGAAGTGTATGTCTAACCTCGTAGCAGTCAAGTAGAGGAGGGAGCCGATCATGCTTCGGAACTCCTTCTGATCTACGGCTTCTCCATCCTCATCAGGATCCAATGCTATTGAAGTAGCCATGGGAGTAGTGAGGGACTTCGCATCAGCCATGTAGAACTTCTTGAGAAGGTCCTTGGTGTACTTCGTCTAGTGAACGAAGGTACCTTGTTTGTTTGCTTGATTTGCAAACCAAGGAAAAATGTGAGTTCACCCGTCATGGACATCTCGAACTCCCTGCTCATGGCATCTGCAAACTCGGCAACCAAAGCATGAGAAGAGCCACTAAAGATGATATCATCCACATAAATCTGAACTAGTAGGAAATCTTTGCCATGCTTGAGAGTGAACAGGGTTTTGTCAACAGATCCCATCAAATACCCCCGCTCAAGCAGAAAAGACGTAAGTCTATCATACCAAGCCCGAGGGGCCTGCTTGAGTCCATAAAGAGCCTTATGAAGTTTACAGACTTTATGTGGGTATTTGGGTTTTCAAAGCCAGGGCGTTGTTTTACATAAACATCTTCGCCTATGAAGCCATTAAGAAAAGCACTTTTAACATCCATTTGATAAAGTGTGAAACCACGGGATGCCGCAAATGCAAGTAAAATCCTAATGGCCTCAAGACGAGCAACATGTGCAAAAGTTTCAGTAAATTCAATCCCTTCTAATTGAGAATAACCCTGAGCTACAATTCTAGCCTTGTTTCTAACTACAGCCCCATCCTCCCCTTGTTTGTTTTTGAAAATCCATTTTGTTCCAATGAAATGAATATTTGGTGGAGGATCAACTAAAGTCCAGACTTGGTTTCTCTAAAAATTTTCAAGTTCTTCATGCATGGCATTGATCCAACTAGAATCAGAAAGTGCATGACTAACATCTAAGGGCTCGAAAGAAGTAACAAAAGCGGAATCAATGAAATGAGCATGAGAACGTGTTACCCTTTGATCAAGCTCACCAATGATCTATTTTGGAGGATGCATCCTTTGAACATGATGTGGAGCCTCGCGGCGGGATGCAGTCTCCCCCTCAACTTGTGCGTTGGAGTGGTCCAAGATGACGAATGTTGAGGTAGTTACTTCGGGACCTTGTGCCGAAGTGGTCGAAGCGGGGTCAGCTTCAGGGGTTGAAGTCGAGGGTAGTAGGGGTTCATCCTCGAACTCTCCGGGATCTTCTTCTTCAAAGAGGGGCTGCTCCATGTCGTGTTCATTTGCCTATTCAAAAGTGGAACTAATAGAGGGGGTTGATTCATCAAAAGTCACATCACATGACTCGATGACAGTGTTAGTCTCCAAATTGTAAACATGATAAGAATGACCATGAGTAGTGTAACCCAAAAAGATCCCGTCAGAAAAACACGACTCAAATTTGTCCAAATTTCCATGTTTTAGGATAAAGCAACGACAACCAAAAACTCGAAGATGAGTAACTTTAGGTTGTCTCCCAAAACGCAGCTCATAAGATGTCAAGTTCAAAATTGAGCGCAAGAAAATTTGGTTTGAGATGTAACATGCAGTGTTCATGGCCTCAGCCCAGAATTTTCTAGGAGTCCTGTGCTCATCGAGCATCGTCCTAGCCATCTCAACCAAAGTTTGGTTCTTTCTCTCAACAACACCATTCTATTGAGGAACCCGCGGAGCAGAGAATTGATGTTCTATGCCATGCTCCATGCAAAAGTCAACAAAGAGACTGTTCTTGAACTCAGTGCCATTATCACTTCGAATGAATTTAAATGCACTAGGGAGTTCAGTGAAAAGTTTCAAAGCCAAGATCCGAAAGTGTGAAAACACTTCATCCTTGCTGGCAAGAAAGAAGACCCAAGAGTAACGAGAGAAATCGTCGACAATAACTAGCACATACCACTTGCTGCCTAAAGAACTAACCCGAGAAGGACCTATAGTGTACATGTGGAGAAGTTCTCCGGGTTGTTCAATCATCACCGTGGTGACTGGCTAGTGTGAAGTGGCAATCATTTTTCCATGTCGACAAGGAGCGCAAACTAAATTCTACTAAAACTTGAGCTTGGGCAATCGTCGGATCAGACCTAGGGCACTCAGACGAGCAAGCAACTCAAAGCTCATATGCCCTAGTCTCCTATGCCACTTCCAAAGCTCAGAAGTCGAATGTGCAACAAGACAATGAGAAGAACCAGATGACTCAGAAAAATCAGCTCCAAAAACTCTCCCAACTGTAAAGATCTTACAGACCACAACGCCATCAGAATTGAGTACTTGCGAAATATCATGATGGAATCACACTCCGAAGCCCTCATCAAGCAATTGAGATACAGAAAGCAAATTGTATCTCAAGTTTTCAACCAAAGCAACATATTTGAGAATGAAATTCGAGTTGATTCTTACCACACCTTTACCTTTCACTCTACTCCTTCGATTGTTTCCAAAGGTGATATGTTCCTTTTGCTTGGTTGTGGTGAGGCTAGAGAACCATGCTGCATCTCCGGTCATGTGGCGCGAACAACTGGAGTCCATGATCCACGTGCCCTCCAAGCCTCGGTATGGCGCCTACACAAGATAGGAAAATCTCGATCGCTCAGTGCTGGGGTGACTGAAAACATGACGAGGCATCTAGCATTGAGGGATACAAGTAGTTGGCATAGTAAAAATAGACTGTCTACGCACAGGATAATCAGAATGATGCAAAGTGCGAGGTCTACCTACATGCTGTGACCCAAATGTATGGCGAGGTCTCCTAACCTTTCAAGGTACAAAGCTACTCGCATGAGGTCTACCACCATATGGAACATGGTGAATACCTAGAGGAGCAAAACCTCTCTGAAAAGTACGAGGAGCCTCAAAAACAGGATGTGAGTAAAACTCAGACTCATGCATACCTCGAGATGGGTAATGCATGTTTTGGAAACTCATAGCCTAAGAGCGTCGCACATCCTTGATGCGACGAAAACAGAACCCAACCAGATGACCTACCCGCTGACAATAGGAACAATGAAACACTCTCCTAGGGGCACTCACATGGGTCATAGGAGCAATCCTCACAGGCTCCTTGGGCTTCTGCTGAGTGGTTTTCTTGGGAGGAATTTTCTTTGCGGGAGGAGTGGTTTTCTTTGGAGTTTGGGTAAGCTTTTTGGCTGATGTAGTGTCTAACAGAGCTCTCTCTTTCTCTAAAGTAGTGGGTGAGGTAAAAATAGTTTTGTTCTCACTGTCTGAAGGAATCCTCTCAAAACCCAATCCTAGAGCTAACCCTACTCTGTCAGCACACATCTTGGTCTTGGCCAAGAGCAAGTCCATCCTACCCTTTCCCTCAGTGCATTTGTTAACCACAGAAAGAAGGTACTCATTCTCAGTCATGAGGTGTTCATCTCGCTCTCTAACAGTGCCTAGCTGGTCCTTAAGGGTTATGCACGTGTCACACACAGGTTGCACATCCTTAGAATTACCGGCCCTCTGTAATCTAGCCTCTAAGTCATGAACATGCTTATCACGTAAATTAATGCTCTCACGTAATAAAGAACAGTTCATGCATTCATTTATATCATGAGTACTAGAATCAACCATCAAAAGCTGCTTCTATGCAGTCTCAAGCTCAAAAAGTGTTTGAGCATGCACAGAACGCAACTAAGCAAGCTCACCCATGAAAACAGTGCAAGATTCACATTCAGCATCATTAACCCTAGACTTAAGCATGGCATAATCAGTAGAAACAGATTCTATCCTAAGTCTAAGGTCTTTTCTATCTCTAGCGGCTTGCACAAGCAACCTATCGCGACCAAGAACTACTTCATTTAGTTCCTCTAATTTAATTGAAAGCTAGTCATAGGATAGAGGTAACTCAGATGAGTCAAGCTCATCGCCGCTGTGATCGCTGTCGGCTATGAAGCAAAGGCCGGTAAAATCTCGTCCCTTCTTGTCCTTCTTTTCCTCCTTCATTGGGGACTCCTCCTCCTCATCAGAGCTCGACTCCTCAGTTGAGGAAGTGTCGATGTTTCTGAGGGCAGCAACAAAAGCTCTGGAAGCGGCTTTGGCTACCCTCTTAGCCACCTTGCCACACTTGCCCTTCACAAAAAGCTTCCTCTCCTTTTTGTGGTATTTGGGGCGCTCACTCTCATCTCTCTTCTTGAGTTTAGGAAAATTAGCCTTGATGTGAGAAGTTTCACCACACTCAAAACAACCACTAAAACCACATCTCCTCTAATCTCGTCTCTCATGGTGAAAACGGGTGAACCTTTTGGCAATGAGAGCAATCTCTTTATCATCCAGAGTATCCACCTGCTCCTTAGTGACGGAGACCAGGGAGGACAAAGAAAAACCACCTGCAAGAACACAAGTGCCAGATGTGCTTGGTTCTACGGTGGTGCCACGGCTAGTGCTAGAAACTAGTGTCAATGGCCATGGCAAGGAGTTCCTATGCACTGCAAGAGATGCCTTGGCAATCTCTGTGGACTTTAGCTTGCTGAAGAGCTCATCACAGGTTAATGTGTCATAAACTGTGGACTCCTCAATGCTGGATATCATCACTTCCCATATGCTACGATCAAGAGCATAGAGAATCTTGATAGCCCTATCATGATCATTGTAATCAAGCGTCCCGTTGGACCGCAAGTTACTCACTATCGCATCAAAGCGAGAAAACATGGCATCTATAGATTCACCAGGTGCCTACACAAACAGCTGATACTGCTGATTGTATGTGCTTTGGCACTTGGCCTTAATCTGTGTAGAGCCCTCATGAAGGATAGTGACTGTAGTCCAAATCTCCCAAGCTGTCTTAAGGTGCTGCACCCTATCAAACTCACTCTGACTCAAACCAATGAACACTATATTTCTAGCCTTAGAGTTGGCATTATACTGATCCTTCTCTGTTTGAGAGGTGCGAGTTTCAGGGATGGAGTATTGTGAGTCCACAATCTCCCAAATTGCATTTCCTTGGCTTAGCAAGTAAGCCTCCATGCACACCTTTATAGGACCAAACTCAACCTTCGAGTATGCAAAATCCGTCCCATCAAACAGAGGTATTTTACTAACTCTGTCCATGTCGCCAACAGATCACAAAACCGTTTAAGGTCAACTAGTGATCTTAACCGGCTCGGATACCAATTGTTGGACCGAAAACGGTGACTAGAGGGGGGTGAATGGGAGCTTTTAAAATTTAGACTAAAAATAGCCTTCTGTTTTAATTTTGTCTTTTGCGGAACAGGCTTCGAACACACCCTTCGAAGTTCTGGTTCGGAGGTATTTTACAGCTCCGAAACCAGGCTTCACAAGGAGCAAAAGTTCGAAGTCAAGAAGACTTCGCTCCACCCACAACACCAAAAACCCAACTCTGCTAAGTCAGTGCAGGCTCCACACACTAGGTGCCTTCGAGCAGACTTCGCACTTCACCCTTCGTAGGAGCAGACTTCCCTCTGAGGACTTCGACTAAATACTCTGCACTAGCAACTGGTGCCAGGCTTCGTATTTCAAAGGTCGAAACACACACTGAACACACTGTGCTGAGGACTTCGACAAGGTAAGAAAACAGGCTTCGATTTAAGCCAAAAACAGTGCTTCTCTAGTAATCAAAGAGGTCTAGCCTCTAGTTTACACAGAGCGAACACACTGAGAATCACACTTCACCCGGACAGACCTCTCACACACCACTCTAGAAGAGATTCAAAACACAACTTCACCGAGGAAGAAGATGGTGTACATAGGAATCAAAGCATACAGTGCAACACAGAATACAAGTTCAAGCACAAATGAAAATAGAATCAAAGTTTCATTACTTGAACAGGGAACACAAAAATGAACTCACAGATCTGAATACATGAGTGTGGCGGCTAGCACAGGAGCTCAAAAATGACTACTCAAAGTGTTACTGTGGCCTAGCTAGCCTCCACTATTTATAGGCACTATTTAGCCCTGTGAATAGACTACTTTACCCCTAGGGTTTACACTGGTTTTGTCTCATTAGAACAGGGGTACAGTTGGTAGTCTACTTTATTTGGAGGCTTCTTTTGTCAGCTTCGCAGAGGAGATAACATTAGCTTTTGCAGAGCAGACATGGTCAGCCTTTGCAGTCTTGGAGTCTTCTGAAGCCCCCCTTCTCACGCGAGGGGTGCGGTAGCTTTGGTGAGAAGCATTGAGCCTAACGGCCTTCGCTTCACCGAAGTCAGCCTTTGATATAGTGACGGTTTTGAGCCGAGGCCGTCAAAGCCCTTGAGCCTTCGCGCCATCACCTCCGGAGTGGACCACCACGGCTTCGCAGCTACTCCCAGCTCGAACTCCATTAGCCCATGTACTGAAGCCATGCATGACCGAAGTACCTCAAGTCAGCCACACTCCAAAGCCCCACCTTCGGAGTACCACCCTTTGAAGTCCCTCCTTCGTCTGAGGCCTCCGCACGAAGCATTCCATGAGCACTTCATCGCAGTGTCTCTCCCCGAGCACACTCCTCGACGAACCTCACCTGGACCATGCCTTCAATGCACCTTGACTTCTGAGACCTCCGTCGGGTATATCTTCGAGTGCCTCTCTCCGGAGCACACTTAGAATGCCTTGCCTCATTTCTGAGGATTTTGTCCACCATACTACGAAGTCACTCCATTCGGAGTACCCTTCGAAGTGCCTCGCCTCTGAGGACTTCATCTTAGAGTACCTTCAGCCGGAGCCACGCTCTGTACTCTCTGCCTTCGCTTGGCACACATTGACCTGAGGACCAACCTCGACCCCACATAGCCTTTGTGACCATGCTCCCCGCTCGCCTGGCATCAAGCCTCCCGCTTGACCCAGGTTCACTTGCTGCGAACCGTCCGTCACCTCCGACGTCACCTTCGCACCACAAATAAACAGACAAGTGTATCCAGTACCCCGTAGACCTCTCCTGGTAAACAACCTTAGCACACACTCCGGTGTACCGCCCAAAGTACCGAACCCTTCGGTACAACCAAGTCATCGTGTACTGTCAGACCCCTCCAACACGGACACTCCGCTGCAACAGCTGCACCAAACAGAACCCACCGAACCCTTCGGTGAAACAACCTCTAAACCCCTTCGGAGGAACCCCTTCGAATCAGAGGATAAAATCTATCAATCACTCATCACAGACTCCGAAACCAACCCTTGGTTTCTCAGAATGTGAATCATGCCACTTGCAGTAGAGACGCTTTTTTAACTCATCGGCGGATGGCATGACTTGCCCTTTCAGCAGTCGTAGAAGTTGATTTTTCAATAGGAAATCAAATATCTTATCACATTTAGTTGCGTCAAATGAATATCTAACTTCATTAGGCCGACTCTTAGAGGGAGATGGCCGCAATTCGGAGCAAGTGATGGGCTTAGACTTCGTGCTCCAAGTCCATTCGGCCGTGTAGGTGTCGGCCGGATCTTCCTCCTCCTCGGATCCTTCCTCGTCAGAGTGTTCCATAGTGTGGATCTCAGCCCTTGGTTTGTTAAAAGTTTTGACGAATTTTCTATCTTTGGCCCGGCCTTCCTGGACCAGAGTCTGCTGCAATACCTGGCTAACATCCAAGAGGATTTGATTGTCCATACGCTCCTTAATTTCTGCCCGTAGAACATTGCATAATAGATCTGCTAGATCCCTTTCTGATATGTTTAGGCTAAAACATTTATTCCTGGTGTCTCTAAAATGTTTAACATACTCAGAAACACTTTCGCCGGATTTTTGCCTAACCGCTGTGAGGTGTGATAGCCTAAGCTCGGTCTCGCCTGTGTAGAAGTAATCATGAAACTTCTGCTCTAGTTGGGCCCATGTTTGCACGCAGTTCGGCGGGAGTGCCGAAAACCAAGTGAACGTAGTGCCAGATAATGACGGGGAAAATAATATGAGTTGTAATGCATCTGATCCACTAGCTTCGCCACATTGTGCTAAAAACTGGCTAATGTGTTCTAATGAGGATTTACTACCCTCACCATCAAATATCGTGAAATCCGAGAATCTATAACCATGAGGGTACGGAATAGTGTCAAAGTGGTCGGGATATGGTTTTCAATAAACTCTAGCTCTATCCCGAGGTGCAAAGCCGGTGCATTCCCTAAATAGTGCATGAATACGCTCCTCGATATCGTCGTGATCTAATGCTTGCGCGCGCCTTTCATGTGGTGGCGGGACGCGTGGTAGTATATCGACATGCTCTGGCCTATGCTGTGGTGTGGGAGTATGCAGTGCAGGCGGCGGCGGCAAAGCAGGTATGGGCGTAGGCGGTGGTGGTACCTAGTAAGCTCGGTTTGTCTGTCCATCGTAGTTATGTGTTTCGGCTGTGGAGGAAGTAGCCGGAAACGTGATGGTCTTCCCAGTATTACCGTCGGTTCTGCTATAGATATGCTGTGTTGGTAGAATACTAGCAATTGGTGCTGGTGAATCGACCTCAGTAAAACCGAATCTTCTAAACACTGCAGCCACTTGCGAGATAACTGCAGGTTCTAGTTTATTGGCTAGCGAGGTGCTAACCGCTTGATCAACAGACCCAGCTATCCTATGGTCTACTTGCGAGGCGGTTAAAGGGAGTGATGACGGGCGTACCTGGGCCAGGTTGAGGTTGTCGCGCATGACGAAGCCCGAGCGCGTCTTTATGCAATCTCTAAGCATCAGTTCTTCGAGTTCTCTCTTCTTCGCTTCGATCTTTGCTTGGTCTTCCTCAGATATGTCCACCATGGTGGGTGTTATAATGTTGCGGTCGTCGATGTCCGCGCTCCCCACAATGTTCATCGGCGATGTAGTGGAAGTAGACATAGTAGATGTATCCGCCGCCGATGTAGAGGTAGTAGTCATGGTTGGCGTTGTCCCTAGCGGAGTTGCCAGAAAGTGTGTTGACGCAGAAATGCGCCCCCGCACTTGAGCCGGTTCGACGTCCAAAAGTATCGCAACAATACCGACACCACGTCCCGACTACCCTAGATAGTGACAAGGAATTTGGAGTCGCCAGACAATTAGATAAATAATTAATATTTCAATCCAATTGGCCAAAAGTATTAATAGCAATGTAAACAATAACAAAATGACCAAAATACCTGTAATCGGCAAATTCATAGGCCGATTCGAGGTTACAGCAGATACGGATATGAAGGATTCGTAGGACACCTTCGGCCTCAATCCCGGTCAGACCGGAGGTACAACCCCGGTCAGACCGAAGAGCTGCGAAGGGGCTTCGGGCGGTTCCCCAAAGGCAGATGCGAAGAGCTGCGTTGGCCTTCGAACGTGCGGAGCTCCGGTGCGCAGTGTTTCGGTGGTCAGGGCTTTGGAGGGCTCGGACTTCGGCTTCAGCGCGCCTGGTGCGAATGGTCCCAGTCGGATCGGTGGAGTATTATCGGTTGGACCAGCTGTTGCCAACAACGGCATGGCAAGGGGCTCCGGTCAGACCGGTGTCCCAACGCCAGTCAGACCAAAGTAATAGATCCGATCTGTTAAGCCTCGACAACCGTAGAAAATGATCTCCAATTACTCCCAAACTTCGCAGGGATGTTTAGGAGAACGATTAATCTGCAAAAACAATAATAGATCACAAACAATTCGGCCGGAGGGCCGAATTGCCGGGTAAGGCGACGGATTACGGACATGGCAGACGAAGGGCTTTCAAGCAAACCCACGAAGATGTGGAAAAGTAAAGAAAGTAAATATGATTCAAAGCTAGGGCTTTGGATTGGTATGTTGGAGAGATCCCTTTGAATCGGCCTTGCCCCTAGTATTTATAGGGGGTGGGGCTAGTTATCCCTGGCTAGAGATAGAGTTAGATGCATCCAAAACACTGTTGAGATAAGTTTTGGGCGAAAATACCTTGAATCCTACTCGGATCCGAAATCTAGACCCTGGCCGATCTGACCGAGCCCATGGGTCCGGTCTGACCAGACCTGGCTGGTTAGACCGACCTACCATAGCCAGTCAGACTGGCCTTTGCCAGGTTGACATATTTTCTGT
Source organism: Zizania palustris (assembly GCA_019279435.1). Classification (NCBI taxonomy): domain Eukaryota; kingdom Viridiplantae; phylum Streptophyta; class Magnoliopsida; order Poales; family Poaceae; genus Zizania; species Zizania palustris. The sequence continues at coordinate 14,068,447 of JAAALK010000285.1, read as the reverse complement.
CAAAAATACTATTTTTCAGTATTTGCCTAGTTTGACCATTAATGCCATTTTTTGCTATAAACACCTACTTCTCACGCTTCCATGCTAACTTGCTTCTGGATCTCTTTTTAGATGTTATTGGAGCCGAGCATGCAAGGCCCGAAGCCGCCGATATGGAGGAAACCTCCGGAAGTGGTGAGGACAGCGATGAGAGCAACGAGGGGGAGTTCGAAGGGGACTCTTCGGACGAGGGTGACGGAGGGGCCAATTCGGACGAAGTGATTCCACTGGAGCCCTCGGACGAAGCCTAGAAATTGTGGACCAGAACCCGGCCCCGGAGGCGTCCGTAAGTCAAGCGCCTCTCGTGAGGCCCCTCCTTGAGTTGGGGGGAAGCTGTGGAGGAGGCGGTGAATGCCTTCTTCGATGGCAGCGTGGCCCTAGCGAGGAGTGACTTGGTGGCACAATTGAGCTAGAATACCAACGGAGACCTCTTCGTAAATGCTCAGGAAGCTCTACTCTAGGTATGCGCTGCTTCGCAAGGAGTTTTGTACACTTAAAATTTCTTGATATCAATGGATCCTTTTGTTCCTGCCAAGCCTTCGCATTGACTCACACGACCATCATCTCCGTGGGTCGTCAGGAGGTCTTCATGACAGAGGGAGTTGAAAACCTTCGATGTCAGGCTACTGAGGCTGCCCAACAGTAGTGGCAAGCCAAGGAGGCGGTCGAGGCAGCGAGGGCCAAAGCGGCCAGGGCGACCAAACCCCAGGAGAAGATGGCTTCGGAGGTTGAAATGCTTCGGCAAGCGCTCTAGGCTTCGGAAGAGGGTAGCACGAGGCTGTCGGCGGAGAACACCGAGCTTTGGTCAGTCCGACAAGATTTGGAGGCTGTCGTTGTGTGAGGGGTCAACGAGGCTACCTCCGCCTTGACTGGAGTCCTCGACGCTTGGGGACCAACTGCTAGGCTCCGAATTTCAGTGACCAGGACTCGATTGGGGATCGTCTTGAATTTCTCCAAACGATAGCGTCTATAATAGAGGAAACCTTAACAGGCTTCGTGCTGACGGCAGGATGAGTTGCCGGCCAAGAAGTGCTGCAGCTATTTCACGAAACGGGGTGCCAGCACCTCAAAGAGGAAACCTCCGCTACGCCGGTGGCCTTCAGAGGACCTCATCTGATCTTGCATACACCTGATGTCCACAGGGCGTGGCGTTGCCTTCACGAGCCTTGGAGGGCCCAGATGCACAAAGAGGTCGTCGAGATTCAGGCGGCTAGCCGCTCACACCGAGCGGGGTTGTGGAGCCCGCCTTTGGGATCGAACCCTCCACATCCGAAGGTGTAGATTCTTTAGGCTGTCTAGGCTCAACCTTCAGACATTGACGTCGAAGTGCTTGATGATTCGAAGATGCTTCGTCAGCATTGGGTAGTGCTCGAGGTATCTAGGTCCAAAGGCCCCCCTCAGTTTAATATGTCACAGGGTCCTAGGGGCGAAGTCATACCTGAGGTAGCCCAAGAGCCGTTAGCCTCCATGAAGATGGAGCCCCTTCGGAGATCTTTGCCCTCGCCAGACTTGAGTGGCTTTGAGGAAATCCTAAGTGGCGAAGGGGTCCAGCCTTCGGATGCACCTTCACGAGGTGACGAGGGAGTCTTGGACTTTTCTGTGTTTGATATAGAGCCACCTACACTTTGGACTTGGGCTGACCTGCAAGAGGAAAGGAGGGCTTTGCGGTCTTCGAGGCTTGGACGATCCGGCCGTGGGAGGTCTGGCTCTGACGGGGCTTCGTCCAGCCGAGGGGCCCCTACTCAAAAGAGAAGCAAGCGGGGACCAAACTTGTCGTGGCCTCAGACTCACTTTTTCTTAGGTTTAGATAATGCTTACTCGTAGTATTGCCTCGAGGTGTATAAGTATACTTGGTAATTGTATTGTACTTCATAATTGTATGAACGATATTAATTCAATACTTCACAAGAAAAATAAACGAGGCGTATATGTGATTAATTCACACTTAGAGTAGATCAATGATGTGGTACAAGCACGCTTCACACGTATAATGAATCGTAAGCGTACTCCGCACTCATAGTTGTCGGTCCCCCCTTGCACGTAGTGGCTAGGGCCTTTGGCATAGTCGGTGCGTGTAATTATGCAACGATGTGACATAGAAATGTGGAGGGAGCTCCGAACTTTGAATTGATTATGTCTTGCTTGGTTGTTTTGATCACTTTACTTGGGAGCGTACGAACATCGGAGCATGTATCGCACGCACGAGCATACTCCAAACGCACGGTTAATGGTCCCCCTTGCATGTGGTGGCTAGGGAATTCGGCGTATTCGGTGCACGCAATCGTAATGCTCGGAGGTTTAGCGGGGGCTCCGGCTCAATTAGCGCGTGTGATCGTAACGTATTGCCTCGATGAAGCACGTGTTGCGGAGGGTATGCTCGGCCCGAGGGCTTCAAACGCATGAATTAACTTGCACTGGTGCTGAAAAGGTTTTGCGAATGAAGCGAGGCTTCGGGGTTTATGATAGGTGAAGCGGGCTTCGAGAATTTATTTACAATAAGCAAAGCAAGGCTTCAGGGCTTACCTCGAATTAGGCGAAGTAAGGCTTCAAGTTTATTAAAAAGTGAAGCGAGGCTTCGGGATATGCTTAGCAGGCGAAGCAAGGCTTCAAGGCTTGTGTTTGGAAAGAGGAGGGTGCAGATCACACTAGATTATTTGAATCACCTTCGACTCTTTTTTCAGGTGCTTCGCGTCGGGGCTCGGAATCCTTGGATGCATCGAGTTGCGAGCTCGGAGTCCCTAGGATGCTTCGAGTCGCAAGCTCGGAGCCCTATTTTTTATATCGCTATGGGCTTGGAGGCATTGTGTAATGATAATGGTGGAGCGGATCACACCAGATTGTTGGACGCTTCGAGTGCTTGCTCAGAGCCTTTTTACTTATTGCTACGGGCCCGGAGGCACTGTGTAGCTTTAGGAAGCAAGGCTTCGATTTTTTTATAAGACGAAGCAATGCTTTGGAATTTGATACGACGAAGAAAGGCTTCAGATTTTGATGTGGTGAAGCAAGGCTTCAGATTTTGACATGACGAAGCAAGGCTTCGGATTATGACGAAGCAAGGCTTCGGGTTTTTGATAAAATGAAGTGAGACTTCGACTATTGTTAGGGTGAAGCGAGGCTTTGATTGGAGTAATGGGGATAGGCATACGCACCTTCAGAAGCCTAGAAAGGTCCAGAGACCATGGGCTTCACGCCGGCGCTAGAAGTTTGCCTCGTAGCCCCTAGGGCTCCCGAGACTGGAAGGGAAGGCTAGGGGGCCCTCGGTGTGTGCACGGAGCCCCTTGCCGATGAGTGCGCAGAAGGCCATAGGGCTCCGAAGCTTTCTTCACGGGTGTACTCCAGGATGCGAATGGTGGCAGAGACACTAGCTTTGAGTACTAGGATCCCCACGGACAGCGTCAACTGTTGTAGCAATTGCATTAGCTACAAACATGTTTCTATAATAGGGGTGTAGGATATGAAACTTAAGGGTTCTTGGAGAGAGAGTTTTTATACTAGTTCAGGCCTCCTCTGAGGATAAATACCCTACATCCAGTTTGGTAGTATTTTTACTATGGGGTTGTTCCCCCTGTTACAAGGGTGGTGCCATGCTTATATAGGCAATAAAGTAAAGGAAAGACCGATTCTACCCTCTACTTACAGTACCCTGCTATTGGGCCTTGTAGGGGTAAAACTGTAAGAACTATTGGAGTACATGTGTAGCTTTACAAACGTGGTGGTTATGTGTCAATATCAAGGGCAGGGGCCCCTGGTATTGCTACTTGTTTTACAGTAGTATTGGGATATTTTACAACTTCTGAACCGAAGCATTTCACCGGAGGGTCATCGTGTGAGGGCCTCGGGGAACGCCTCGGAGTGCCCTCCGAAGGGGGGCCTCCAAGAGGGCTTTAGAGTAGTCTTTGGAAGGAGACCTTGAGAGGGATTTGGAGTGACCCTCGGAGAGGGGACCCAAAGGGGGCCTCGTGCGGGGCTCCAAAGGGGGCCTCGCGTGAGACCTTGATGCCCATCTAGCCTTGCGGTTCCTGCCTTCGTGATGATCTTTGTATGAAGGAGGGCTGGGGCCTGATAGTAGGCCCTGCTAGCCCAGCGGGCTCTAGCCCTAGGGGGCTTCAGAGTTCACTGTCATTTTGCCCTCATTAGGGAAAACCTATTTCCCCCTAACATGTGCCAATGACTTTCTTTGGATATCATCTACTGCACTGATCATGCGAAGTGTTTGGCCGAAGAGGGCTCCGACGTGCAGTGCGAAGGGTGACTCCTACCCTTCGGTCGGTCGGACCGAGGCTATACCTCCGATCAGACCACGGATAGCCGAAGGGCCTGAAGGGACTCTAGCGCAAACTGACCTTCGGTGTGAAGGGGTTTGCCGAAGTGCGTCGTGAAGATGTCCAAAGGGGGTTTGGTTCCCTAGCCGGTTAGACCAGTGTCCGATGCCCGATCGGACCGAAGGGTTTGTGTATTCCTCGAAGAGTGGCCTTCGTCACCGATGCGAAGCGTTCCCGGGGTCCCCTGCGAGGCCCGGTCAGACCGGCTTTGTGCCGCCGGTCGGACCGCCGTGTACTAGCGTGTCAGGTGACAGCACGACAAAGGCCGGTCGAACTGAGGGGTGGCTTTCGGTCAGACCGACGGCTCCTAGAAGATAGTCTTCGGGGCTCCGGTGATAGTCTTCCCATGGATGGATGGCAACAAAACTTCTTGGAGAAGATGGGAGTGATGAGACACGACAAAAACAACAAGAACCAGAGGTAATTCAGCTAGGACACCGAATTAACGGTAGAAATCGATAAAATGATAGAAATCCGTTACGTGGATGAAATTGATGATTCATGAGCGAACTAACAAGGAATTACCATGATTACTATGAGGCGAACGAATGGTTTCTAGCACAAACCAGCAAAGATGGACGTTAGAACTAAACCTAGAGAAAAAACGTAGATTGAAAAGTAGCGGTACGATTCAAGGAAATAATAGATTGGATCTATTAGAGTTTGGGGGGTTTCCTTGAATCGGCCTTGCCTCTATTTATAGAGGGTTGGTCATGAGTTCTTGAACTCTATTTGGAATTCAACACGAGTTCCAAGTCATCAATAATTAATTAGAGATAAAATAGACCCAAAATCAGCTAATCTGAATTGGATACAGATTGGACCAGGTCTCGGTATATTATCGGTAAAACTACCAAAAGTGATATTTTGATAATTTTGACCATTAATGCCATTTTTCGCTATCAACAGCTTTGTCGGTTTCAGCTTTGAGAAACCAAGGGTTGGTTTCGGAGTCTGTGATGAGTGATTGACAGAGTTTATCCTCTGGTTCGAAGGGGTCCCTCCGAAGGTGTTCGGAGGTGGTTTCACCGAAGGGTTTGGTGGGCTTTGGTTCCTGCAGCTGTTGCAGCGGAGGTTACACGATGATTGGCTGTACCGAAGGTCTCGGTACTTTGGGCAGTACACCGGAGTGTGTGCCGAAGGTTGCTTACCCGGAGAGGTCTCCGGAGTACTGGATACACTTGTCTGCTTGTCTGTGGTGCGCAAGGGACCTCGGAGGCGATGGACGGTTCGTAGCAGGTAAACCTGGGTCAAGCGGGAGGCTTGATGCCAGTGGAGCGGGGAGCTCCATCACGAAGGCTACGAAGGGGTCTAGGTCGGACCTTGGGTCGAGGTGCACCAGGAGAAGGCAGTAAGTGCGGAGCGTGGCTCTGGGTGAAGGTACTCCGAGACAAAGTCCTTGGTGGCGAGGCACTTCGAAGGGTACTCCGCATGGAGTGACTTCGGACTATGGTGGATCAAGTCCTCAACTGAGGCAAAGGTTTTGAAGTGTGCTCCGGAGGGAGACACTTGAAGGTACCCGACGAAGGTCTCAGAAGTCGAGGTGCATCGAAGGCATGGTCCGGGTGAGGCTCGTCGAGGAGTGTGCTCGGGGAGAGACACTGCGACGAAGTGCTCATGCAATGCTTCATGCGGAGGCCTTGGATGAAGGAGGGAGTTCGAAGGGTGGTACTCCGAAGGTGGGGCTTCAGAGTGAAGCAGGCTTCGGAGCGAGGCTAGCTCTGGAGTGAGGATGACTTGAGGTACTTCGGCCATGCATGGCTTCGGTACACGGACTAACGAAGTTTGAGCTGGGAGAAGCTGCGAAGCCGTGGTGTTCCACTCCGAAGGTGTTGGTGTGAAGGCCCAAAGGCTTTGACGGCTTCGGCTCAAAACCGTCACTGTATCGAAGGCTGACTTCGGTGAAGCGAAGACCGTCAGGCTCAAGGCTTCTCACCGAAGCTACTGCACCCCTCGCATGCAAAGGGGGGATTCAGAAAGGTCAAAGACTATAAAGGCTGACAATGTCTGCTCTGCAAAAAGCTGACGCTGTCCCCTCTGCAAAGCTGACAAAGAAGCCTCCAAATAAAGTTGACTTGGGTGAATAGTGGCTATAAATAGTCAATTCACTGTAAACCATTGTAAACCCTAGGGGTAAAGTAGTCAATTCACTTGGGTGAATAGTGGCTATAAATAGTGGGGCTGGGAAGGTAACATTTAACACTTTGAGCATTCACTGTTGAGCTCCTGTATTAGCCACCAACTACTTTGTATTCATCCAGTGAGTTCATTTATTGTGTTCCTTGTTCAAGCAGCGAAGCCCTGCTTCTGTGTTCATTTTATGCTTGAGCTTGTTTGCATACCTCGCTGCATACTTCGATCATGTGTGTGTCATTTGGTTTGACTTGTGCACCGAAGCCTGTTTGTGCGAAGTGTGCTTTTCAGTGTGTGTTCGCTCTGTGTAACTAGAGGCTAGTCCTCGCCAATTACTAGCGAAGCACTGATCAAAGCCCGTTTTTCTTCCCGTGTCGAAGCCCTTAGCGAAGTCTGTTTTGTGTGCATTTTGATCTTCAAAGTACGAAGCCCAGCACCAGTTGCTGTCGCTAAGTTTTTGGTCGATGTCCTCAGAGGGTAGTCCACTCTTGCGAAGGGTGAAGTGCGAAGCCTGCTCGATAGCACCCTGTGTGCGGAGCCTGCACTGACTTAGCAGAGTCGATTTTTCCGGGTTGTGGGTGGAGCGAAGTCTTCTTGCCTTCGAACTTTTGCTCCTTGCGAAGCCTGTGTTCGGAGCAGTCAAATACCTCTGAACCAGAACTCTGAAGGGTGTGTTCGAAGCCTGTTCCGCAGAAGACAGAATTAAAACAGAAGGCTATTTTTAGTCTGAAATTTTAAAAGCTCCCATTCACCCCCCCTCTGGTCGCTGTTTCCGGTCCAACAGGCTTAAAACCGACGCCCCAAGCTAAACTATTGATCTGACTTCAGACCATCCTAAAGCGAAGTCATAGCTGCTACGAAAGCTTCGTATCTGGACATTCTACCTTTAATTAGGATTTTACTGTTTTTCCCTTTGGGCTCGCGTCTGAATATCAGAGTCTGTACCCTAGGGGTATTTGCGTCATTTTTAGTTTTTGAATTGCCTATAAAAGGGCATGTGTGCCCTAGGGTTGCACTAACTCATTCAATGAAAAAAATCTGAGTTCAAAATTGATTGCCCTTTCTTCTTCCTCTGTTTCACTGGTATTCCTGTAGCATTTTTGCCGCCACCACCAAAAACCTTCTAGCGCCGCCACTGTATCACGAGATTAATGTGCATCCAAAAATCTAGGCTCGATACAGCTGGTTTTCTTCGGCTTGGTTTTTCTTTTCCCGTCACCCCAGGCCATGATTTTTCATCGCTGGCGCCAGCCACTTCCGGTTTTTCTGGTTTTCTCCTGGCGGCTCTGCACTCAAGCACATTGGCGCATGCTGGGACCCTTGGCGCAGCGACTTGATGCGTGGGAGGCACGAGCTGGAATGCGCTAAGTGGCGTAAGGCCACGCAGTACTGGACAGGGGGCTGCTCGACATGACGCCCTGGACATGGGAGGCTGCGGTGCCCTGAAGCAATAGAAGTGACGCACGCCAGGTGTTCGGCAGAATGCACAAACATGAGACAGCCAATAGAACAGTATATTATTTTCTCGATTCTTGTGCACTGCTGCTTTTATTTCTGAATATTAATTGACATAATTGTGAGCACAATTTATTTATTGCATTTATTTTGTCTGGAGTAAATGCGTTAAATATTGTGCAATCTCTTATTTTTGAAATGCATGTGAGTTAAATGATTCGATGATTTACCTTTGAACACTGTGGTGGTGTATGTTTGATTAGGACACCGGTCATTTATAGTGTAGATTATTTTCAGTGCTTGTGATCTCTCAATTGTCACATCACATCATATTTGACAGGAGAGTGATGGCGCTATTTCCATCTATGGTTTTTGGTCTGAGTTTTTGGGTATCTCTTGAGCTGTGTTGGGTGTTGGGAGAAGGCCATCGATTCAAAAGAATTATTGAGGTGCCCATTGTAGGATCGAAAGTAGCGACCAGAGCAGAGGGTGAATGGGCGCCTAAAAAATTCTTTCGAATCAATGGCCTTCTCCCAACATCCAACGCACCTCAACCGACAATCAACAAAACCAAAACAAATCACAAGCACCAAAATAATCTAGCCTAAAACTGATCAGTGTCCTAATCGAAAAGACACCAACAAAGTGCTTACAGGCAGATCAACAATGCATTCAACCCACAGGCATTACAGGAAGCGCAACTAAAAATATCAACAATATTCAATCATCTAATCAGATAAAATTAATGATGTAAATAGACGTGCTCACAGATGATTCAAAATGCACGAAAGAAACACAAATACATCAATACAGCATTCATAGTACAACGTGAAGAATAAAAATGCTAGCGATATTCAGCAAAGAATGTTCAAAAATAAACTTTTATAAGTGCCCAAGTATTGAGATGAACTTTACTGTGCTGCAGAAAAATTAACGAGTACAGTGCAGATTTAATCCAACCAGCTTCTAAACAAAAAGCTTAGACACGTTTTTCAAGAAAGAACAAATAATTTGCTGTGCTAATTTCATTGCTATAGTAGCTTGTGTTATGTTTCTTCAGCACGCAACGCCGCGTGCGCTGCCCTACAGCTTCTGCCCCACGTCGCGCTACTGACACTGCGCGCGCCACCCAGCAGTATGCATGCCTCTGGCGCTACAAACAAAGCCTCAGCCGAACATAAGAAAAATGGTGCACGCCTCTAATTCTTGGACTTAGCACCAAGCCAGCCAAAGTTGTAGCACTTTGATTCAGCGTCTTTGCACGCCACGTGTGCCTAGAAACGAGAGCTGCTGCTCCCGCAGCTTCAACACGCCACCTCATCTCCCAACGCTTGGTGCTGACTGCTTCATGCCATGCCAGCAGCATGCGTCGCCATGCGCCGATGCCTTCCCGATGCAAGCGCACTGAGCACACAGGAAAAAGCAATCAGGCTGAGATTTGCACCGAGAAAAAATGGAGTGGCGGCGGCTGAACATGAAGAAGGACTTAGGGAAAAATGAACTCTAATTAAAATTTCTGGTTAGTTAACCCTAATCCTAGGAGATTGGGGCCTATTTATAGGCAGCCCAATAAGAAGGGAAAAGACAGATTTACCCCTAGGGTAAATTACACAGATGCAAAAATAAACTGAAAAAACGAACATGCCCTTAGGACTTTTACAGACTCGACTAACACAGACTGTGGGCCTAAAAGGCAAAATAGTAAAATCCTAAAAAAAGATAACTTGTCCTGATGCGGAGCTTTCGTAGCAGCTATGACTTCGTTTCAGAATGGTCAGATCCAAGATCAACGATCATCAGTTTTGCATCGAAACTTACAAAGCGTCCACCGTATTCGCACCGGGTACCTAGATTGGGCTGGCCCGATACCGCAGCTCCCTCAGCCCGGCAATTGCTCGCCACCCGTGTACCTGAGTCAATCCCGGTCAACAGACCAGTGGATCTCCTGCCACTCCTAGCCTATGTACTCGGATTGGGCCAGCCTGACTCCGCAGCCCCTCTGCCTGGTAGTCGCTCTCCGCCTATGTACTTGAGTCACACGTGGCCCAGACACAGCAGGTCTCGTCTTCTCTTTGACTTCCGTTGACAATAACTCATCACATCTAGAGCCATGAGGCCCATGATCTTCATCATGGCTCCTCAACCATTCACCCCCCTCTGGTCGCTACTCTCGGTCTTACAAGTGGTATGAGAGCAAGGTTAGGGTTTTCCATACCTTAAACGGTTCTAACACAAAGTAGCGATCATGACTTCTACTGGCAAGATTTCTTCCCTTGAGGTCTTTGGCTATAACTATTGGAAGACTCGCATGCGATCTTATCTATTGAGCCAGAGCTCAAGGATATGGGACGTGTGTGTTCATGCCACGTTCATTGTGCTTCTGGTTGCTAAGCGTACTACCCCTGAGATAGTCACTCTACATGACCTAAATAATAAGGCATTGAACATTTTGTTTTATGGTTTAGGTTCCAGCGAGTTTGAGCGTGTTAGAAACATCGACACTGCTCGAGAGATCTGGGTTATCCTCCATACAAACCACGAGGGGACAGATCAGGTCCAGGCTAGACTCTATCAGACCTATCGGCGAGAAAATGAAAATTTCTCATAGAAGCTGGGTAAAACTGTTGAATCTTTGTTTGGTTGCTTTCAGTCGATCATTAACAAGCTTCGAGCCAACAAGGCCGATAGAGATCAGCTAGTCTCAGATCATGAACAAGCGCTCTAGGTTCTTCATACCTTGGACCGTAAGATCTAGGAGATCAAGGTATCTTCTATTGTTGAGATTGCTTCGTATGATACCTTGATTGTCGCAGAGTTTTTTAGTAAGCTCAAGGCCTCAGAGGTTGATATCCAGTTGAGATCAAATCTCACCTGGTCCTGGCTCAAAAACCCTAGCCCTTGCGACACCTTCTACTAATCTTGCTTCTCTGAGTTGTGCTTTTTCCTCCTTGATGTATATCACTAAAGACCAATTGGATCTCTTAGGAGGTGATGACCTATGTATGTTCAATAGCCTGGTTCGTCGTGTTTATGATAATAGGATGTTTAAACGACATGGCACAAAACTTGGTTGTTTTGACTATGGTGAATCTAGGTCATTTCATTGCCGATTGCCCCAAGCAGAACACATAGAAGAATGGCACCGGTGGTGGCTTCTGCGACTCCAACAAGCACGACAGCTCCACCTTCACAAAGGGCAAGCCCAAGACAAAGTTTTTTCGAAAGGCTCTGAAGGATTACCGGTGCGAGAACAAGAAGCGAGACAAAGCCTTCTTTGCCGAGATGGAGAGAAGCTACTCCAAGCGGTCTTCTTCTTCCTCTTCATCGAGCTCAAGCGATGAGGAGATCGTGATCAAGAAGGGGAAGGACAAGGATGATCCGACAGTCCTCTGCTTCATGTCCTGCGGGGACAAGCCAAATACTCTCTCACACCACAACCAAAGATCCCGCAAGAGCGTCTGCTCAATGGCTCTTGGGGATAAAGAAGAAAAGGGATCCTCTGGCAACTCCGACGACGACGATGATAAGAAGGTATCTTCCTATGAACGTGAAGTCATTGAATTACTAGAAGAGAATCATCAAGAGTTGAAATATCAGGAGAAACTGCTTAGAGGTGCCAAGAAGAGGGTAGATGAGCTTGAGAGTGAGTTTGCTTTGGCCAATAGAATGATTGAGAGTCTATCTTCTTTCCCTTGCTTGGGTGAGTGCCCTAACTACGAGGTGTTCTTGTGTGACCTGACCACTCTGAATTCCAAGTACACTGAGAGGGTAGATGAGAGAGACACTTTGGCCACTAAGCTTGAAAGCGCTTAGTTGGAGCTAAAAGATGCTCATGCCTCAGTCATCGTGCCCTGTAGAGACTGCCCATCCCACTTATCTGATGTAGCTAAGCTGAGAGCGAAGGTCGATGAGTACTCGGGCGAGTTAGAGAGAATTAGAGCTGAGCTAGAGCAGACTAAGCTTGAGCTTGAGACATTGTTAGTTCCACCCTCTGTCTATGAGAACTGCTTGTCTCTAAGGTTGGAGCTGATAAAGATGAAAGCTGAAAAGTCTGTTCAAATTGATGAAGAGTGTGAGATCTGCTTGTCTTAGGTGGAGGTGCTAGCTTCCTTAAGAGAGGATCTAGATTATGCTCAGAATGAGAACTCTTACCTCCGACAGATCCTAAGTTGGGTGAGTGCTAGAGAGCCTCAACTCGGCATGATGATCCAGCAGTTCAAGAGGCAGAATGGTTTTGGAGTAGGTTACACCTACACCTAGGCTGATTTTGAGAGTGTTGTGAGTAGGGCTATAGAGTGGAGTAAGATGACCCCACAATAGAGATATCCCAAGACCCACTCTACCGAGCCCTTCAAGGCTAGTCAGCCTAAGGATGGTGTCTTCCAAGAAAAACCTAGAGCTCCACAAAAGAAACTTGTCTAGATCCCAAAACCCAAGCACCTCCACACTTCTCTTGACTCTCTACCTAGACCCTCTCATACCAAAGAGCAAACACTCAACACCACCAAGCCCAAGAAACCCAAGGCTCAACCACATCCCAAGAAGTCTACCTATCACTGTGAGTTCTGTCAGAGAGAAGGGCATCTTGTGGAGTTTTTCTTCAGGAGGAAGCGGGTTGAGAGAGCAAAGAGAGCTCTAGTGGGCAGGAGTAGTTCTACCAGCAAGGTGGTAGACAGAGAGTCCCTCAATGTGGAGATAGTCTAGATGACAAGGCACGTCGTGTAGGTGGTGGTAGAGGAGACGAACTTCGTGACTATGCTCTAGAGGGTGTTTTTTCTCCTGCAGAGCTCCAGGTCGTTCTGGATACAGCTTTGGACCTCGTAGCCATGACACTATGCAGAACAGAGAACCGTGCTTTAAGCCACGCTTTGGTCCAAACTCTTACACTTATTTATGCTTTTCGTCTTTTGAGCAGATGACTAATCATTGGTTTAGCTCTTTTGCTAAACCTAGTGTCGGACAGTTTGATCCCCCTTATGACCATTGATTTTATAGGATCGAGGCTTGGAGGACATATGGATCATAGATTTGGAATGCTCTCGCCACATGATGGGATATCATAGATGGTTCTCTACTCTCACTTCCCCGTGCTCCAAGGAGTACATCACTTTCGGGAACAATGATCAAGGGAAGGTACACAGTTTTGGCTCAATTCAAATTTCTGAGCATTTCTCCTTGAAGAATGTTGCTTTGGTTGGAAATTTGGGGTTTAATTTGGTTTCTATTTCGCAACTTCTTGAGGAGGGCTTAGAGATTTGTTTTAAGAAGGGCATGTCTTCTGTTATTGATTCTTGAGGATCTTTGGTTTGCCAGATCTTACCTTCGGTAAGGTTTTTCAGAATGATTTCTCTAGTTCTTTTGGCCCTTCTTGTTGTTTGATCGTTGGATCCTCCTCTGAGCTCTGGACGTGGCATAGGAGGAAAGGTCATTTGAGCTTTGATCTGCTAGTCACATTGAGTTCTATGGACCTCATCCAAGGATTGCCCAAGCTTAAGATCAATATCGTTCTAGTTTGCCATCCCTGTCATAATGGGAAGATGGTTGCCGCTTCTCACACACCTGTGACTTAGGTGATGACTTTGTACCCGAGAGAGCTGTTACATATGGATACGGTTGGTCCTACTCGGGTACATTAAGTCGATGAGAAGTGGTACGCGCTTATGGTTGTTGACGACTTCTCTCGATTTTCGTGGGTTTTGTTTTTGGAGTCTAAGGACGAGACCTTTAAGTTAGTTCATGATCTGATCCTGAAGCTGAAGAATGAGAACAATGATTGTATGCGAGCAATTTGCTCTGAAAATAGTTCTGAGTTCAAGAATTCTCAATTCGTCAATTTCTATAGCAATCAGGGTCTTGAGCACCAGTTTTCTGCCCCTTACACTCCCTCATAGAACGGCGTTGTGGAACGAAAGAACTGATGCACATGGGTGCCCGATCTTCCGTCAGATGGGGTAAACTCGATTGGTGGAGGACTCGACGTTGACGATCCGGCTTTCGATCAGTACTGATCCGAACCCCACAATCGCTACACCACGGCTCTGTTGGTTATCAACCATGCACGAACGCGATTGACCTCACCAAGAAGGCTTATCCCTGCATGCGAATCGAGAACATAAGCAAGAACACGGAAACACAATCTATCAAACAGATGAAAGATCGATTTCTCGAGTGGGGTTTCACAATCTGATGAACATTAGAGTTCAATCTGCAAGGCAGTTCGAAACTAAGCAAAACCCAACCCTAATTCATGATGGTTACAGAGTATTAATACCTAGGGTTTGTGTAAAGTCTTCCCTAATGTTGGGCTTAAGGCCCCAAACGGATACAAGGCCCAAAGTGGCCCAAAATGGTGACGCGGCACCTTATGACTTGTTCGGACGATAGAGAACGTTTCGTAACGAACTAGGACTTGGCACCAAATTCATTGGAAAGATATTTTCGTTATCTTTCCAACGCCTTAAATAAGGCCTCAATCCGCCTCCGTACGAGAAAGTTATGCCCATTTTAATAAATTGTGTTCTGCTGAAATCGAACCGAAATCGGAGTTTGAAGTGGAATCCGAATTGGATTGTTGCACCGCCTCTCCCTCTTGTGTTTGATGCAGAAGTGCTTCTCCCAAGTTCCTTAGAGTCAAAATATCACCAATAAGTAGCATCTCATCCATATTCGTATCATTATGTAAAGTATGAAATGAACGCACCTCATAATTAAGCTTGCGGGCACGAGAGCGAGTGATTGGTCCAGGAATGATAGCGTGTTGAATGTCTTTATCATTGTTATTGATGTCCTCATCATCCTTCCCTTCTTGAATTGGAGTCATCCTCGACTCAAACTCATCTTCTTCTCCTAAATACGGCTTCAAATCTGAAATGTTAAATGTGGGGCTAACCCTAAAATCTGCAGGCAACTCAAGCTGGTATGCATTGTCATTAATTTTCTTAACTATCTTGAAAGGACCATCAGCTCGAGGCATCAATTTAGACTTTCTCAAATCTGGAAATCTATCTTTATGCAAGTGTAACCAAACAAGATCACCTATTTCAAAGGTTAAATGTCTTCTACCCTTACTGTCAGCAATTTTATACTTTTCGGTCATCTTCTCAATGTGTTCTTTAGTTATGGTATATAATTTCAGAATAAAATCAGCACGTGTCTTAGCATCTAAATGCACATGTTCAAAAGTATGCAATGGCAAAAGATCAATGGGAGCATGGGGATTGAAGCCATACACAACCTGGAAAGGACTCACCTTGGTGGTAGAATGTATCGCTCGATTATATGCAAACTCCACATGAGGTAAACATTCTTCCCACATCTTCAAATTCTTCTTCAAAACAGCCCGCAACATGGTGGATAACGTACAATTAACTACCTCTGTTTGCCCATCGGTTTGAGGGTGGCATGTGGTGGAGAATAGCAGCTTGGTTCCCAACTTGCACCATAAACTTCTCCAAAAGTGGCTTAAGAACTTCGCATCGCGATCAGAGACAATAGTGCTGGGTACTCCATGTAGGTGAATGATATCCCTGAAAAACAAATCAGCAATGTTTGTAGTACCATCACTCTTATGACAAGGTATAAAATGTGCCATTTTTGAGAATCGATCGACCACCACAAATATACTATCCCTCTCCCTCTTTGTTCTAGGTAAACCTAATACAAAGTCCATTGATATATGCTCCCAAGGGACGCTAGGAACAGGAAGGGGCATATAAAGTCCAAAGGGATTCAAGTGTGACTTAGCTTTATTACATGTAGTGCAGTGTGAGACGTAGCGCATGACATCCCGCTGCATCCTTGGCCAAAAGAAGTGTGTGGACAGCATGTCCTCAGTTTTCTTCACTCCAAAATGTCCCATCAATCCTCCCCCATGAGCTTCTTGTAAAAACAAAAGGCGAGTGGAGCTAGCTGGGACGCATAGCTTGTTAGCACGATATAATAAACCATCATTCAACACATATTTATTCCAAATTAGGCACCCTCTACAATTTTCAAAAGCATCCTTGAAATCTAGATCAGTAGCATATAACTCTTTTATTGTTTCTAGACCAAATATCTTATGATCAAGCTAAGATAACATAGTAAAACGCCTGGATAAAGCATCTGCAATGATATTGTCTTTACCACGTTTATGTTTAATGATGTATGGAAATGACTCTATGAACTCAACCCATTTTGCATGTCGCTTATTTAGTTTTGCCTGGCTTCTAATATGTTTCAAGGATTAATGATCAGAATGAATGACAAACTCCTTAGGCCAAAGGTAATGTTGCCAAGTCTCTAACACCCGAACTAAAGCATACAACTCCTTATCATAAGTGGAATAATTTAGATTAGGTCCATGCAATTTTTCACTAAAGTAAGCAACAGGTTTACCTTCCTGTATGAGAACTCCTCCTATACCAATCCCACTAGCATCACATTCAAGCTCAAATGTCTTACCAAAGTCAGGAAGTTGTAGTAGAGGGGCATGCATAAGTTTCTCCTTAAGCATGTTAAAAGCTTGTTCTTGTGCTGGCCCCATGTGAATGAAGCTCCCTTCTTTGTCAACTCATTGAGTGGAGCAGCAATGGTGCTGAAATTCTTCACAAATCGTCGATAAAAACCAGCAAGTCCATGAAAACTTCTCACTTGCGTGACGGTTTGAGGTGTTGGCCAGCTCTTGATGACTTCAATTTTCGCCTCATCTACCTCAATACCCTGTGGAGTAACAACATAGCCAAGAAAAGAGACTCGATTCATGCAAAAAAGTACACTTTTCAAGATTACCGAACAAGCATGCATCTCTCAAAGCATTAAAAATAGCACGCAAATGATTCAAATGTTCATCAATAGACCTACTATATATCAAGATATCATCACAGTAAACCACCACAAATTTGCCAATAAATACTCTCAATACTTCATTCATTAAACGCATGAAAGTGCTAGGTGCATTAGTTAACCCAAAAAGCATGACTAACCACTCATATAAACCAAACTTAGTTTTGAAAATTGTTTTTCATTCATCTCCTAATTTCATTCTAATTTGGTGGTATCCACTACGCAAGTCAATCTTTGAGAAAATGATAGACCCACTCAGTTCATCGAGCATATCATCTAACCTAGGAATAGGATGACAATACCTTATTGTAATATTATTGATGGCTCTACAATCAACACACATACGCCAACTACCATCTTTCTTAGGGACTAAAAGAACAGGCACAACCCATGGGCTAAGGCTCTCTTGTACATACCCACGGTCCAGAAGTTCTTGGACTTGTCGCTGAATTTCTTTAGTCTCTTCCGGATTTGTTCTATATGCAGCACAGTTTGGAAATGTCGCTCCTGGGATCAAGTCAATTTGATGCTCAATACCTCGAATAGGTGGCAGCCTTGGAGGCATCTCTGCTGGAAACACATCCTTATACTCCTGCAAAAGGTTAGTGACAGCAGGAGGCAACGAGGTGGAAGAATCCTCAAATGAAAACAAGACTTCTTTGCATATCAATAAATGATAACAAGGAGAATCAAACTCATTAACATCAACCAAATCAGACTTAGTAGCAAGCATAACACCCCCCTTTAATTTAATTCTGTCCGACTTAGAGCTATTGTCTTTCTTATCTTTCTTAGGTGGAAAAATAGTGTTAGCTACTTGCTGATTTTCAAATTGTGGTGCAATCTCTTCTTGCTATTCTCAATACTCTCTTTCTCACATTTCTTAATTTCAGTGGGAGTCATAGGAAGCAAAGTAATTTTCTTTCCCTTGTGCATAAGTGTATATTTATTACTCCTACCATGATGTGTAGCATCCGTATCAAATTCCCACGGCCTACCCAATAAAAGTGAACATGCTTGCATGGGTACAACATCAAAATCAGCAAAGTCATGGTACGTACCAATGAAAAAGTGCACTCTCGCAGAGTGTGTTACCTTGACCTTGCCACTATTGTTGAACCACTAAATGTAGTATGGATGAGGATGTGGACGTGTGGTCAATCCAAGCTTATTAACCAGATCTAAGCTTACCAAATTGTTGTTGCTCCCTCCATCAATTATGACACGAACACGACAATCGTTGACAATGAGGAACATTTGAAATAAGTTATGTCACTGAAGTGTGTCCGTTTGCTCCACTTGAGTGTTTAAAACACGTTGTACAATCAACGCCTGATACTTCTCGGTGGTGGCAGTACCTAAAATCTCCTCGCCGTCACTTTCAGTCTCCTCATCGTCACCTGCATTGTTAGTACCACCTTCATCAATATCACTAGCACTAACATACCCACCATCCTCAGTAGCAACAAATGTCCGTTTCTGGCTTGGGCAATCTCTCATGAAATGGTCCTTCCCTTTGCAATTGTGGCAAATGAATCCACTGGTTCGACCTGTAGAAGCAACAGATGAGGAACCCTGAACCGCTCTGACTAGGGTTTAGGGTTGAATTTGGATATCCTGGGACTAAACCAGGTTATGGATTTGAGTCGCGATCAAGAACACAACTCTAAACCAGCAACTCGACATCGACCATGGATCAAAACTCAGCAATACGACACCGTGACGAAATTGCAAAGGCTCAAAACAGTAGGACGATAAGGATAACTTGCCCTAGATGTCTACGACTCTTTTTTTTGCGGCTTTTTCTGGAGTTCTAGGAGACGGCGAAGAACAATCTAATGGATACGATGATACCTGATGGGAAACATGGCTCTGATACCACTTGATGTGCACGGCTGCCCAATCTTCCGTTAGAGAGGGTAAACTCGCTTAGTGGAGGACTCGATGTTGATGATCCGGCTTCCGATCAGTACTGATCTGAACCCCGCAATCGCTACACCAAGGCTCTATTGGTTATCAACCATGCACGAACGTGATTGACCTCACCAAGAAGGCTTATCCCTTCATGCGAATGAAGAACACAAGCAAGAACATGGAAACACAATCTCACAAACAGATGAAAGATCGATTTCACGAGCGTGGTTCCACAATCTAACGAACGTCAGAGTTCAATCTGCAAGGCAGTTTGAAACTAAGCAAGACCCAACCCTAATTCATGACGGCTACATAGTATTAATTCCTAGGGTTTGTGTAAAGTCTTCCCTAATGTTGGGTTTAAGGCCCCAAACGGATACAAGGCCCAAAGTGGCCCATAATGGTGACGCAACACCTTATGA
Organism: Zizania palustris; assembly: GCA_019279435.1. Taxonomy (NCBI): domain Eukaryota; kingdom Viridiplantae; phylum Streptophyta; class Magnoliopsida; order Poales; family Poaceae; genus Zizania; species Zizania palustris. The sequence continues at coordinate 14,049,339 of JAAALK010000285.1, read as the reverse complement.
CTTGTTCGGACGACACAGAAAGTTTCTTAACGAACCAGGACTTTGCACCAGATTCATTGGAAAGATATTTTCGTTATCTTTCCAATGCCTTAAAGAACGTCTCAATCCGCCTCCGTACAAGAAAGTGATGCCCATTTTAATGAAGGGTGTTATGCTGAAACCAAACCGAAATCGGAGTTTGAAGTGGAATCCGAATTGGATTGTTGCGCGGCCTCTCCCTCTTGTGTTTGATCCAGAAGTGCTTCTCCCAAGTTCCTTAGAGTCAAAATATCACCCATAAGTAGCATCCCATCCATATTCATATCATTATGTAAGGTAAGAAACGAACGCACCTCATAATTATGCTTGCGGGCACGAGAGCGAGTGATTGGTCTAGGAATGATAGCGTGTTGGATGTCTTTATCATTGTTATCGATGTCCTCATCAAGAACCACATGCTGGTCGAGATGGTCAGGATGGTGCTCAATGAGGATAGAACTCCTAGACGCTTTTGGGCTGAAGTTATGAACACAACTTGCTATCTGGCCAACCACATTTTTTTAGAGATTACCTAGGTAAGACTTCATATGAGTTGTGGTTTGGCAGACAACCCAAGGTGAGCCACTTGCGAGCGTTTGGCTGCAAGTGCTTTGTGCTCAAGAAGGGAGGACATTTGGACAAGTTTGAGTCTCGTTGCTGGGATGGAGTCTTTCTTGGTTATGCTTTGCATTCTCGAGGCTTCCGTGTTTGGAACCTCGACTCCCAACAGCTCAACGAGATGTATGAGGTTTCTTTTGATGAGTCCATGCCTTTGCTTACTCCTTCTTTTGATTTTTCTGGTGATGATGAGCTTGGAGAGTCTGTCTTCGAGGAAGATGATGACACTCCTACTGTTGATGAGGGTGGGCATTTTGCACAGCCTGCAGACCCCACACCTTCTAAGACTTCGACTGAGGACGAGGCCGGACCTCTGATCACTACTTCCACTTCGATCAAGCCCCCTCAGTAGAGTCCAAAGGTGCCAGCTGTTGACTCCTGTGAGGTGACATCTGATCACCAAGTGTCCTGAGTAGTTCAGCGTGATCACCCCTCAAAGCTCATCATCAGTGATCTCACTACGAGATCTTTGCATTTTCAGGCTGGTTCTCTCACTGTGTTTGTTGAGTCTTCTTTTTTGCCACTTTTGAGCCTAGAAATATTGCTCACGCTTTATCTGATGCAAATTAGATAAATGTCATGCAAGAAGAGCTTGGAAATTTTGTTCATAATCAGGTTTGGATACTAATTGAGCTGCTTCCTGGATGCAACCCCATAGGTACCAAGTGGGTGTTTAAGAACAAGCAAGGTGAAGATGGGGTTGTTGTGCGCAACAAAGCTCGATTAGTTGCCCAAGATTTTTGCCAGAAGGAGGGTATTCATCAAGGTCAATGATTGAGAGTATCGAGGGATGATCGGATCGCTTCTATACCTGACTGCGACAAGACCAAACATTCAGTTCGTTGTGGGATTGTGAGCACGCTTTTAGTCTTCACCACACACATCTCATCAGCAGGATGTCAAGCGCATTTTCAGGCATCTTACTTACGCGCCTGATCTTGGTCTTTACTATTCAGCATCATCATCTCTTGAGTTATCTGACTTTTCCGACGCTGATTTTGGTGGGTGTCGGCTGGATCGCAAGTCGACTTTCGGTACTTGCCAGTTTCTCGGATCTTCGCTTGTTTCTTGGTCTTCTCGAAAATAATCTGGAGTTGCGCTTTCTACCACAGAGGCTGAGTACGTAGCTATTGCTCACAGTTGGTTTGGATGATTTCCACTTTTTAAGATTTTGGGTTGTCTTTCCCTGCCATAGTGTCTTTGTTTTGTGCTAGCACTAGCATGATTAGTGTAAGGAAAACCCCATGTCTTCATTCAAATTCCAAATATATTGATTTGCGCTTTCACTTATTGAGGGATCAATATGAGAAATGTAAACATTCTGACCAAACCCCTAGATCAGTCTATGTTTGAGCGTTTGCGAGGGGATTTAGGAGTTGTGTATCCTTTTTAGAATATTTTTGAGTCTTTTCTTTCTTCTTTACTCTTTTATTTGAGCCTTTTTGTGTGAATTCATATCATACACATTCATATATCACACTTTGAGCTTGCTTCTGTTATATGATTGAACTGCTTTACTTAGTCTTGCTAGTATATGCTTTTGAATACTTGTCGATGATCATGCTTTTCTTTATTTCACATGATATATCTGATATCTATCATATGCATGGCTTTTATGCTTTAAAATTTACAAATGATCACCAATGCTTCTGGTAACTAGCATGTGTCGGCTGAATGCTTTTGCTATCTTTTACATGCCTAGTAGCTAGTTCCTTACTTAGATGCAGATATGTAACTTGGACATCTAGATTCTTTAACATGGAAAATATGCTATAAAATGATAAAAATCATTAAAAATAAAAAATCCATGCCTTTTATTCTTAAGTTAAAAGATTTAGGTGGATTTGTTGTGTCGCATTGCATTGTTCTGGACTACTTACCATAGCACTTTGGTATGAAATAGGACATTGTAATGTATGCCAAGACCAATATCTTAAGCTTCTGATGGTCCTGTTCTGGCCTAGGATTGATTTGGTCGGTTAGCATAGGGTTGACATGCAAATAACCCCTGGCAAAAATGAAAAAGAAAAAGAAAAGCCTAAAATTAAAAAGATAACAAGTTTGCTGATGCTCTTAGTTTTGGATCATGTCTATCTTAGTAGATACTAGCTAGCCTTTGCATATCGTGCTTTACCTTGCTTGTCAACTAGAAAATTTGGTGATGCTTTTATTTGCAAAAATCTGAAAATGTGTGCCAATTACTTTCTTTGGATATCATCTACTGCACTAATCATGCCATGTGTCTTAGACAATATTTTGTGCTGTACTTGTTAGATATTGTAATTGCAGTCAATCATATCTGAGAAGCATGCTTTTTACACTCCACTTGCACCCTAGTTGTATTCATTGCATATTTGAGGGCGAGCTGCATTTCAGGGGGAGTTTTAATTTGTGTCTCTTTTGAGTGCATTTAGTCTCACTTGATGAGTCCAGTTGCCAACAAGGGGGAGAAATTTTAGGTTACTTGATCTTTTAGAAGAGTTTAGGGGGTGGTTTGGCTTTCTCTGGGAATTGTTTCAAGGGGAGTTTTAGTCTCTTTTTCCTTTACTCTTTGGATATCCTTATTGATAATTCATAGATTGCACTCGGTTGAGTTGTGTTTTTGAAATTTTTGTTGATTTCTTTTCTGTTTAACCATAATGACTGTTTTCTGGCTTTTGTTCGGCTTTTGGTTATTAAGGTTAAATCTTTTATTTTATTTACTTCTTTCTATTCTCTTTTTCTTTGTTTTTTCATGTTTCCACGTGTTTTATAGGTTACGAAGCATTGATGAAGAGAGTGTTGACAATGCACTCATCAAGGGGGAGATTGAGAAACCATGTTGAAGATCATAGGCCTCATGGCTCGAGAAGTGATGAGTGATTGTTAACGGAAGTCAAAGTGAAGAAAGAGATGAGACAAAGAGGAGACGAGATCTGTCGTGTCTTAGGCCGTGTATGACTCAGGTACACGAGCGATGAGCGACTGCCGGGCAGAGGAGCCATGGAGTCAGGCCAGCACAATCCGGGTACATGGGCCAAGAACGGTGGGGGATCCGCTAGTCTGTTGATTGGGTTTGACTCAGGTAAATGGGCAGTGAGCGATTGCCGGGCTAAGGGAGCCAGCAGAATCAGACCGGCCCAATCCGGGTACCCGGTGTGAAGACAGTAGATGCTTTGTCAGTTTAGGCGTAAAACTGATGCCCCAATTCAGACTGTTGATCTAAGATCAGACTGTCTTGAAGTGAAGCCGTAGCTGCTATGAAAGTTCTGCATCAGGACAATCTAACTTTAATTAGGATTTTTCTATTTTGCCTTTTGGGCTCGCGTCATTTTCAGTTTTTTAATTGCATGTAAAAGGGCTTGTGTGTCCTAGGGTTTCACTAACTCATTCAACGAAAAAAATCTGAGTTCAAAATTGATTGCCCTATCTTCTTTCTCTGTTTCACTCGTATTCCTGTAGCATTTTTGTCGCCGCCACCAAAAACCATCCAGCGCTGCCACTGTATCGTGAGCTTACTATGGATCCAAAAATCTAGGCTCGCCGCTCTTTGTTTTCTTCGGCTCGGTTTTTCTTTTCCCATCACCCCAGGCCGTGATTTTTCATCGTCGGCGCCGGCCACTTCTGGTTTTTCTAGTTTTCTTGTTGCGGCTCTGCACTCAGTGCATTAGCGTGTGTTGGGACTCTTGGCACAACTGCCTTGATGCGTGGGAGGCATGAGATGGAGGCGCTGAGTTGCGTAAGGCCGCGCAGGACTGGCCAGGGGGACGCTCGGCACGACGCGCTTGACATGGGAGGTTGCGGTGCCCTAAAGCAGCAGAAGTGACGTATGCTAGGTGTTCGGCAGAATGCACAAACAAGAGACAATCAATAAATAGTATACTATTTTCTCAATTCTTGCGCACTACTGCTTTTATTTCTGAATATTAATTGACATAACTGTGAGCACAATTTATTTACTGCATTTATTTTTTCTAGATTAAATATGTTAAATATTGTGCAATCTTTTATTTTTAAAATGCCTGTGAGTTAAATGATTGAGTGATTTGCCTTTAAACACTGTGGTGGTGTCTTTTTGATTAGGACATCGGTCGTTTATAGACTAGATTTTTTTCAGTGCTTGTGATCTCTCAGTCTATCACATCACATCATATTTGATAGGAGAGTAATAGCGCTATTTCCATCTATGGTTTTTTGGTCTGAGTTTTAGGGTATTTCTTGATGTGCGTTGGGTGTTGGGAGAAGGCCATCAATTCAAAAAAATTATTAAGGCGCCCATTCAACCCCCTGTTGATAGCAAAAAATGGCATTAGTGGCTAAGATTGTCAAAATATCAATTTTGGTAATTTGGGCCGAAAATACACATGTCCCAGGTCAAGCTGAAGCCCTATAGGGCCGAAGAACCATTGGGCTATGGGCTCCGAAAGCTTCCAGCCAGCCCACGGCCTTCGGCCAGGAAGCCTTCGGAGGCCCACGCCGCCGAAGCTTCGGCCCGAGGAGCAGGCTTCGACGGGCCTGGCCGAAGGCCCACTTCAGCAGAGATAGAGTTGGATACGATTTTAGCTAAGTTTTTATCTCTATACAGCCGAATTATAGCAAATTAGATCAGAGGTATAGCCCCTATAAATATAGAGGCGAAGCCAGTTCAGAGACCCCCCAACACAAATCAAACACAAAGCCCTAGCTTTGATCGCATTTACTTTATCTTTACTTTTCTGTACTCTTTGTGGGTTTGCCTAGAAGCCCTCCGATGGCCACTTCGGAATAATGGTAATCCTTGTTACTTCACTTGTGATGTATCCATTAATCTACGCAATAAATTGCTATCGCCTTGTTACTTCGCCTGTGAAGTATCCGCTAATCTGCATAACAGATTGCTACCTTCGCTACTAGTGCAACACTTAGCAGAATTCGGTCCTTAGGTCGAATTAGTACTTCGAATCTTATCTGTTGCAGGTTACCTATGTTCGGAGCTACTCGTCGGAGGTGTCCAGAGTTGAGAGATCGGTTTCGGAGGTTTCTAGAACACCCTTCGGTGGGACCGCTGCTTCGATCACACGCTTCGCCAACATACTTCATCACGACAGGCTTCGCCACGCTCGTACTCTGCTCCGGACGAAGTCACACTTGCGTGTTGCGCTCGAGTCATTACTCTGTATCTTACTGTATCGGAGACTTCACGCCGAACCCCCGCTGTTCGGAGCTGATTGTCGCGTCCAGATCCGTTCGGAGTTCATCATCAATCAGACCAATCCGAACGCCGAAGATATCCTTCGGCGGGATACTTCGCATCAAACACTGAAGGTATATTCGGTGAACCCCTTCGACTATACTTCGAAGCAGACAGGCTTCGACCGATTTGCTGATTTATTCTGTTTAATATATTTCTTTGACTAATTGGATTATTTTGTGTGATCTGGTTGCCTCGCGACTCCACCCCCTTACCACGGCTAAGGGAAGTCAGAACATGACGTCGGTGTTGTGTTACGCTTAGGCTTGTCCCTAAGTATGCGCACACTTTTGGATCGTCGAACTGACCCAAGTGCGAGGGCACGTTTTTGTGTCAACACACTTTTTGGCGACTCCGCTGGGGAAAAGCTACGCCAATATGACGGGTACATCTACATCGGCCACTGGTACATCTACAATGACTACTACGTCTACACCGCCGATGGACACCATAGGAGGCGCGGATATCAACAACCATAACATCTTAACACCTACTGTTGATAGCAAAAAATGGCATTAATGGCTGAGATTGTCGAAATATCAATTTTGGTGATTTGGGCAAAAAATACACATGTCCAGGGTCAGGCCGAAGCCCTACAGGGCCGAAGGTCCATTGGGCTGTGGGCTCTGAAAGCCTCTAGTCAGCCCATGGCCTTCGACCAGGAAGCCTTCGGAGGCCCATGCCACCGAAGCTTCGGCCCGAGGAGCAGGCCTCGACGGGCCTGGCCGAAGCCCACTTCGGTAGAGATAGAGTTGGATGCGATTCCGGCTAAGTTTTTATCTCCATCCAAGCTGAATTATAGCGGAGATCTGAAGTTTGGACCCTATAAATAGAGAGGCGAGGCCAACTTAGAGACCCCCCAACACAAATCAAACACAAAGCCCTAGCTTTGATCACATTTATTTACCTTTACTTTTTTGTACATCTTCGTGGGTTTGCCTGGAAGCCCTCCGCTGGCCACTTCGGAACAATGGTAACCCTTGTTACTTCGCTTGTGAAGTATCCGTTAATCTACGTAATAGATTGCTTGGGGCTATGTTAAGACGCGCGCAGGCTTCATCAAGCGTGACATTGTCACCCCCGACCTCGCTCAGGTCCAGGTAACACCTGTATCGCCTCGTTTATCTTCTTTAGAGATTGAGAAAAAAATAGCCGCATCAGTAGATCAAGTTGTTAGCACTTCGCTAGACAACCGTTTAGATTCGGCAGACAGCTCCCAAGTAGAGGCAACTCTTAGGAGCTTCGGTTTTACTGAGGCCATACCCCCGGTTCCTATTGCTAGTGCACCTCTGGCAAACCCCGTGTACGGCAGAACTAACGACAGCACATGCACAACCATGTCTCCGGCCTCAACACTTATGGCCGAGACTAATCATTACACTTACGGTCAAAATATCCCTGCGTACCATGCACCACCACCTGTGCCGGTACCCACGCTGCCTGCACCGCATGTGCAGGCACCTGGACACGAGCACGTCATGCAGATAGCACGCATGGAAGAGGCCCATGGCCGACACACCGATATTCCACCACGTGTCGTTCCCCCGCATGAGAGGCACGAGCAGGCAACATGCCAAGATGACATAGAGGAGCGGGTCCGCGCACTATTTAGGGAGTGTGCCAGCTTCCTGCCCAAGGGACGGGTTAGGGTTTACCATAATCCATACCCCGACCATCTTGATACAATACCCTACCCCCGCGGCTATAGAATGTTGGACCGAAAGTAGCGACCAGAGGGGGGTGAATGGGCGCCTAAAAATTCTTTCGAATTAATGGCCTACTCCCTACACCCAACGCACCTCAACAGACTTAGCAAAGAAAAAAACAGATTAACAGAGCCTAAAAAGATCTAGCCTAAAAACAACCGATGTCCTAATCGAAGAGACACCAACACAGTGCTAAAAGGCATATTAACAAAGCATTTAAAACATGGCTAATCAAACTTCACATAAATAGATAATCACAGAGATTTAATCATGAGTGCACGTAAAACCAGAAGTCTTACTATTCAACGTTGTCTCTAGTTCGGTACTTGACGAAGCCTGCAATGCCGAAGCCTGCTTCGAATCGGTCGTGCCGAAACCTGTAGTTGTCGAAGTAGGCTTCGAAGTATGCAGTGTTTAAGCCTGTAGTGGACGTGCCGAAACCTGCTTCGAAGTTGATGTGCGTAGCACACTGCGAAGTCTGCTTCGGTACGAAGTAGCTTCGCACAGAACAAGAATTTCTGACAGCACTTCGAACAAGCAGACACTCCGAAGGTTGTTAGCGAAGCACCTTCTAAAGCAAACCTACGGAGCCTATACTCCGAAAAGACAACTCTGAAGACAAAACAATGTGGGGCCCACGCTCTAGCTCCGAACAGTGAAAACTCTATCAAAAATGCTTCGGAAAAGTTTGATCGAAGCTATCGTGCGGGCTTCGACGCCAAACTAAGATCGATTCCTGTAGCCTTCGCAAAGACAACAAAAAAAACGAAGTATGCTTCGAACAGGAGACTTCGACTTCGAAGTACCTTCGCATGGGGACTAGAAAACAGACCTTCGCACAGCCCAGCAAAAACTTCGCGTTGGACTTCGAACTAGACAAATACAAAGTAGTCCGCCTCGGTAGAGCCAACGTGGAGCGGCCTGCTTCAATAGGAACAACGAAGGGAAAAACAACTGGCGAAGGTTGTGGATTAAAAACATCCACACACTACTAGCACATGCTAGCTAGCCTTTGAACTCTGCCACTAGTAAAGCTGGTTGTTCATAGGCCTGATGCAACTGTGAGACAAGACTATACGGCAAGAAATCCACACTGCATGCAAAGCAAAGAACCACGCCATAAAAATGTTGTGCAAACTTTCGCTTCTGCAACCTCCTCTGATCAAACCAGTACTCAAGTGCCTAGAATATAGCTAGAACTAGAACCATAAACATAGGTACTACTTCACGAAACAGGACATGCCACAAATAAAAAACATCAAGGAAGAAATCGATCGGTAGAGAGATACCGCGCGTGAGATGAGCTGGACAGGCATGCAAAAACCGGGATGAATAAAATAACTTCACAGCATGATGTTCTATGAATCAGAGAGGAAAATCACACAGCTGAAGAACTCGTGATGAACAGAAGCAAAGAAATGGTGGCGGTGGTGCTCTCACGGAAACACAGAGGATAAAGCTAAAAGTGACCCAAGCTTTAGAGAAAGTAAACTTGATTTCAGAGTGGGTAACCCTAACCCTAGGGATTGGGGACCTATTTATAGGCAACCCAATAGCCTAGGAATATTCCAACAGACTCTTAGGGTTTTTACAGACGATGAAATAAAAATGAAAAAGACCAAACTGCCCTTAGGATATTTTACAGACTCGACTGACTGACTATGGGCCTAAGGACAAAATAGTAAACTCCTATTTACAGATGACTTATCCGGAAGCGGAGCTTTCGTAGCGACTACGACTTCGCCCCAGAACGGTCCGATCCAAGATCAGCGGTCGTCAGTTTTGCGCCGAAACTGACAAAGCGTCCACTAACTTAGCACCACGTACCCGGATTGGGCTGGCCCGATTCTGCAGCTCTCTCAGCCCGGCAATCGCTCGCCGCCCGTGTACCTGAGTCAATCCTGGTCAATAGCCCAGTGGACCCTCTGCTGCTCCTAGCCCATGTACCCAGATTGGGCTAGCCCGACTTCGCGGCCCCTCTGCCTGACAGTCGCTCGCTGCCCGTGTACCTAAGTCACAAGCGGCCCAGACGCAGTAGGTCTTCTCCTCTCTTCGTATCCTCTTGTACTACCATTGACAATGACTCATCACATCTGGAGCCATGAGGCCCACGCTCTTCAGCATGGCTCCTCATAGAATCCCTGAATTCACTAAGTTTGACGGTGAGGGTAGCAAAACAACACTAGAACACGTTAGCCAATTTTTGGCACAATGTAGAGAAGTTAGCGGGATAGATGCCCTAAAAGTTAGGCTATTTTCTCTCTCGCTATCCGGCACCGCTTTCACTTGGTTTTCGGCGCTCCCACCGAACTCCATTCAGACGTGGGACGATTTAGAGCGGAAGTTCCATGATTACTTCTACACGGGTGAGACAGAACTTAGGCTTTCACATTTGACATCAGTTAAGCAGAAATCTAACGAGAACGCCTCTGAGTACATCAGAGTTTTAGGGATACTAGAAACCGATGTTTCAGCCTTAACATTTCAGAAAGAGACTTGGCCGAATGGGTTTGAAACGCTAAGAGCAAACCTATCACTAGCTCCGAATTATGGTCTTCTCCCACGAAGAATCGGCCTAGTGAGGTCAAGTACTCATTTGACATAACTAAGTGTGATAAAATATTTGATTTTCTCTTAACGAACAAGCTTCTCAGGTTGCCTAAAGGTCAAGTCATTCCCTCTGCCGATGAGTTGAAGAAGCATCCATACTATAAGTGGCATGATTCAAATTCACATAATACTAACGACTGTAATGTTTTTCGATGGCAGGTTCAATCGGCCATATAAGAAGGACGATTGAAGATAGACCATAATCCAAAGATGAAGCTGGACAAAGATCCTTTTCCCGTCAACGTCGTCGACCTCGGCGAAAAGAAGGTATTGATTCGGCCAGAACAGGCCGAGTCAACTAAAGGGAAGGATGTAATTGTTGGAGAGCCACGCACTCGCACACTCATACTAAAGAACCCTGAGGTAGGAGTGTGGAAACAGAATATTAACATCCCTTCGACTAAGGCTCACAAGAGGCTGAAGGTAACATACAAGATGCTGTTAAACAAGCATCAAAGAAAAGCCAAGGAAGCAGGTCCCCACGCTGAAAAACTAAGTCAGCCGAAGGGCCCAAGACTTCCGGAGGGTGTCTTCAGACCGTAGTGGCCGAGCCCTCCTAGTGATGGCTTCGGACCGTAGTGGCCGAACCCTCTACACGGGGATTCCGGGCCACAGTGGCCTGACACTCCGTACGGTGGCTTCGGACCTATATGGCCGAACCCCCTGTACATTAACTTCGGCCCCCAATGGCTGAACCCCGCACCGCTCTCGATGAACACTCCGATAGGAGGCTTCAGCCCATAGTGGCCGAACATACCTCCGGCCTGGCAGGACCCCTCACTGATATGGTCCGAGACACCGTCGACTCTGCCGAACCCCCCTCCGGGTAATGGGTTTGGCTCACAGTGGGCGAGGCCACTAGAGCCGCCGATGCCTCCGCCGTACAGCTGGGGAGGAACTCAGTGGGCTCCGTACGTATCACAGCTGGAGTACCCTCCCAACTTAACGATGTGCCTTGTTTTTTCCTTCGGGGTATTATGAATGGCAGGAACAAATAGACACAGCGGGGGAAGACATCGTCCACAGGCTATCTGTGGTACCTCCGAATCAGACCATATAGGGCGAAGTTGAAGAGTACAGGTGTGAGGAGGCCGAAGATAGGGAGTCCAAAGCTATCATAGTCAGAGTAGGGTCTCAGGAAGTCCCAATCCCGAAGGCCTTATCATCGAAGTCTGACGGAGGTAAGCCCCATGCTTTGGCCGGAGACCGCGCCGAAGCCTGGTTCGATCGGCCGAACAAGGCTGGTCCGATTGCCGGGGTCCACAGCGAAGGCCCCTCCGAATATAGAGTGCACGAGGCCGAAGGGGGCAGTACCACTTCGGCCAAAGTTGACATGAACCAGGAAGTAGCACCTGGCACCAAGCAGCAACCATCTTGGGCACCTCCAGGCATGTCCAAATCACAAAAGAGAGGTTTGCAATGACTACGAGCACAAGAGATGCGCGAGAAGAAAGTCGAGGATGAGCGCGACGCTATCTTTGAGGAAATCCGCCCTCGACCAACTACAAGATAGGTATGGAGGATGAAGCCGGTTGCGATGACCAACCCGGCTCCTAGTCCGAGCGACGATGACGACATACTCGACGACGACTACTCGCCCATCTCCGAGGGGACCGCACCCTAGGAAATGGACATCAACGTCGTCACGCTGCCCGCCGAGTTCGCCCTCCCACAGGACGAGGTCGAGGTCACTCAGTTGAACCCTCAGCCCGCGCAATGCTATTTTTGAGAAGCCTGAGGACTCGGCTCGCCATCTGAAGCCTCTCTACGTCAGAGGTCACATTGATGGAAAGCTGATTTCCTAGATGCTTGTCGACGGTGGCGCCACTGTTAACTTAATGCCTTACTCGTTATTGAAGAAACTTGGCAGGGATGAGGATGATCTAAAGAAGACCAACTTGATGCTCAACGGCTTCAACGGCGAGAGTTCCGAGGCCAAGGGCATGCTCTCCATGGATTTGACAGTAGGCAACAAGACATTGCCAACAACATTTTTCGTCGTCGATGTACAAGGTAACTACAGCGTGCTGCTTGGGCGTGACTGGATTCACACGAATTGCTGCATTCCTTCTACTCTGCACCAATGCCTAATTCAGTGGGACGACGATGAAGTAGAGGTCATTCCAGCAGATACTTTGTCCCAAGTGGCGTTGGACGATATATCAGTTGACGCCATTCACAACAAAGTAGAGTGTCTGTCAGGTAGAGATCTTTCGAATTACAATTTTGTTAGCGTGTCTAGAGGACGTTTTGTACCAGTGTCTGTAAAGCCTATTGGTGTAGCACGACTGTTTTTGTATTAGTAGTAATGTCTTGCAAGAGTAATCTGGATTGGCTAAAGTCTTGTGTAGAACGGTATCGGTCTAATAAAGACGGTATTGCCGAGGTCATCGAAGACTTTAGCGAAGTAGAGAAATTAGGACAAGGATTTGCGTTGGCCAATCCCTTAGAGGAAGTTGACATAGGTGATGGTAGCATCCCAAGGACGACCTTTGTAAACCAACATTTACAACCTAATGAAAAGGCCGAAGTAATAAAGTTCCTTCGGTCGTATGTCGATTGCTTCGCATGGGAGTATAGCGAGATGCCAGGTCTAAGCCACGAACTCGTGGAGCATCGACTACCTATCAAGTCCGGATTTAGGCCGTATAAATAGCATCCTTGTTGCTTTAACTTGGTCGTCTATGACCGAGTTAAAGAAGAAGTAGAGCAACTTCTCAATGCTGGGTTTATCAGGCCATGCAGTTACGCGGAATGGGTCGCTAACATTGTGCCTGTAGAAAAGAAAGGGAGCGGCAAGATATGGGTATGTATTGATTTCAGAAATCTGAACAGAGCCACTCCGAAGGACGAATATCCAATGTCGATAGCCGACATGCTAATCAACGATGCTTCAGGACACAAGGTACTAAGTTTTCTTGATGGCAATGCTGGTTATAATAAATCTTTATGGCCGAAGAGGACGTCTACAAGACTGCCTTTCGATGCCCTAGTTTTGTCGGTTTATTCGAGTGGGTCGTTATGACTTTGGTTTGAAAAATGATGGCACCACATATCAGCGTGCTATGAACTTAATCTTTCATGACTTGCTAGGAGTTATGTTAGAAGTTTACATTGATGATGTTGTAGTCAAATCGGACACTATGGGAAACCATTTAGCCGATTTGAAAGTTGCTTTTGATAGGATGCGGTAGTATGGTCTAAAAATGAACCCACTCAAGTCTGCTTTTGATGTGTCGGTGGGAAAGTTTTTAGGTTTCATGATCCATGAAAGAGGCATAGAGATTGATCCTAAGAGGCTTGAGAAAATTAGAAACATTACGGCGCCGACATGCAAAAAAGATGTGCAGAAGTTACTAGGCAAGATGAATTATTTGCGTTGCTTTATATCCAACTTGTTTGGCAAGATTGATGCCTTTGTACCCATACTCCGGCTAAAGAACAAGGCCGAGTTCACTTGGGGGGCAAGCCAGTAAAGTGCCTTTGAGAAAATCAAGGAGTGCTTGTCATCACCGCTCGTGGTGAGAGCGCCCAAAGCTGGGATTCCGTTTCGGCTATACATCGCTGCTGAAGATAGCATGATCGGGGCCATGCTAACCTAGGAGGTAGAGGGAATAGAGTACATCATCACCTTCTTGAGCCGCCGCCTGCTGGATGCCGAGACCAGGTACGCGTTTGTGGAACGTTTGTGTTTATCACTTTACTACACGTGCACCAAATTGCGCCACTATCTTCTCCCTACTACATGTGTTGTTGTTTGCCAAACCAATGTTATAAAACCAAATCATATCACCTAGCGGAGCGTATTTTGAAACCTCGGCTCATTTAGAGTTTCCTTCTACTAATAACCAAGCTAAATACGAGGCTTTACCGCTAGGGCTTGAATTGTTAGATTCCATGGGTGTTAAACATGTCCATGCGCATGGCGATTCCCTGTTAGTGGTACAACAATTGGCTAAGAGTGCTCAATGTTTTAATGGCTTGCTAAACAGCTACTTGGATAAGTGCCTGGACATAGTTGCTATTTTTGATGACTTCAAAATTTCTCATGTGTCGAGAGAGGCCAATTCGGTTGCAAATGATTTGGCTCAGCAAGCATCTAGTTAACAAGTCAGGAGAGGAAAATTTTATGTACAGGAGAAGCCGATGTTTGGTCTCACTGCTGAAGCCAGTGACTTCAGGCAGGCGCACCCTCCAGGTCGGACCCCTCCGGCTGCTAGAGGCCACCGCGCACTGAAGTCCCAGGACTAGAATGTTCCGCCCGCCGAAGAGACTGGCACGCTGGAGCCCACAAGCTGGAGTCCCCGAGATAGTGAAGGCCTTCGGGAGCCCGTACCCTCTGGCAGGGGGCTTCGGCCTGATGCACTCCACACGGCTAGTCCAGCCAGGCTTCGGCAGGAACAAGAAGGGCTCGGGGGGCACCCTGACATTAGTAGCTTAGAGACCTTGTCAGGGAGTGAGTTAGCAAAACCTTCCGAAGCCCATAAGGGCGATTGGAGAATTCCAATCGTCCAGTATTTGAGAGATCCTAGCCAAAGGGTTGATCGGAAGGTTCAGCGACAAGTGTTCAAATTTGTGTTGATAGACGACACACTGTATCGCCAAACCATTGACAGAGTACTGTTAAAGTGCTTAGACCATGAACGGTCCCAAGTGGCTACAGGAGAAGTCCATGAAGGACTTTGTGGCACTCATCAGTTAGCCTAGAAAATGAGTTGGATGATCAAAAGAACAGGTTTCTACTAGCCGACTATGACTAAGGATTGTTTTAAGTATTATAGACGGTGTGAAGCATGTCAAAGGTTTGGCAATATTCAGTTAGCTCCTGCTTCATTACTCAACTCTATTGTCAAGCCATGGCTGTTCCGAGGTTGAGGTCTAGACTTCATCGGCCAAATTCACCCTCCTTCCTCAAAAGGGCATCGGTTTGTGTTGATGGCGATGGATTACTTCACCAAGTGGACCGAGGTCGTGCCTCTCAAGAACATGACTCACAACGAGGTACTTGACTTTATCTTGAAGCACATCATACATAGATTTGGCATTCCTCAAACTCTCACTATAGAGCAAGGTAGCTCATTTATTTCTAAAGAAGTGAGGGACTTCACCGAATATTATGGTATTAAGTTGATAAGCTCTTCACCCTACTATGCTCAGGCCAATGGTTAGGCCGAGTCTAGTAATAAAATTGTGATTAAGCTCATTAAGAAGAAAATTGAAGAATTCCCTAAAAGGTGGCAT
This sequence comes from Zizania palustris, assembly GCA_019279435.1. Lineage (NCBI taxonomy): Eukaryota > Viridiplantae > Streptophyta > Magnoliopsida > Poales > Poaceae > Zizania > Zizania palustris. Next base: position 14,033,937 of record JAAALK010000285.1, on the reverse strand, counting down.
GAAGTGCTCTTCGAGGGGCTATGGGCTTGTAGAATTGCAAAGCACGGTGCTACCAAGCTCAGTCCATATGAGTTGGTATATGGACAAGAAGCCGTTCTACCTGTAGAAGTAGACCTTGGCTCTTTAAGAGTGTTAAGGCAAGATAGCTTATCGGTCGATGAGTATGAGACTCTTTTGAAAGACAACCTAGAAGAAGTGACCGATAAGAGATTGAAGACTTTAGAAGCCATAGAAGTAGACAAGAGGAGAGTAGCTAAAGCATACAATAAGAAGGTTAAACCAAAATCGTATCAAGTGGGAGACTTGGTTTGGAAGACGATTTTACCCTTAGGCACTAAGAGTCCCAAGTTTGGTAAATGGTCACCTAGTTGGGAAGGCCCTTTCAAAATAGCCAAAATCGCTCCTGGCAATGCATATGTGTTAGAATCTCTGCAAGGAGAGCGGTTTCGAAGAGCGTTGAATGGTAGATACTTGAAAAGGTATTTTCCAAGTGTGTGGCAAACAACATGAAAAGGTGTCGAAAAGACGATATGGAGGGTATCATATTTAGATCGTTGTGCTTTTAGTTCACTTAGTTCACTAAAAGGCAAGGGGCATGTGTTGATAGCAAAAAATGGCATCAGTGGCTAAGATTGTCAAAATATCAATTTTGGTAATTTGGGCCGAAAATACACATGTCCCAGGTCAGGCTGAAGCCCTATAGGACCGAAGGACCATTGGGCTATGGGCTCCGTAAGCTTCCAACTAGCCCACGGCCTTCGGCCAGGAAGCCTTCAGAGGCCCATGCCCCCGAAGCTTCGGCCCGAGGAGCAGGCTTCGACTGGCCTGGCCGAAGGCCCACTTCGGCAGAGATAGAGTTGGATATGATTCTGGCTAAGTTTTTATCTCTATACAACCAAATTATAGCAGATTAGATCAGAGGTATAGCCCCTATAAATATAGAGGCAAAGCTAGTTCAGAGACCCCCCAACACAAATCAAACACAAAGCCCTAGCTTTGATCGCATTTACTTTATCTTTACTTTTCTGTACTCTTTGTGGGTTTGCTTGGAAGCCCTCAGACGACCACTTTGGAATAGTGGTAATCCTTGTTACTTCGCTTGTGAAGTATTTGTTAATCTACGTAATAGATTGCTATCGCCTTGTTACTTCGCCTGTGAAGTATCCGCTAATCTGCGTAACAGATTGCTACCTTCGCTACTAGTGCAACACTTAGCAGAATTTGGTCCTCAGGCCGAATTAGTACATCAAATCTTATCTGTTGCAGGTTACCTATGTTCGGAGCTACTTCGTCGGAGGTGTCCGGAGTTGAGAGATCGGTTTCGGAGGTTGCCAGAACACCCTTCGGCGGGACCGCTACTTTGACCGCACACTTCACCAACAGACTTCGTCACGACATCCTTCGCCACGCTCGTACTCCGCTCTGGATGAAGTCACACTTGCGCGTCGCGCTCGAGTCATTACTCTGCATCTTACTGTATCGGAGACTTCATGCCGAACCCCCACTATTTGGAGGTGATTGTCGCGTCCAGATCCATTCAGAGTTCATCTTCGATTAGACCAGTCCGAATGCAGAAGATACCATTCGGCGGGATACTTCGCATCAGATGTCGAAGGTATACTTCGGTGAACCCCTTTGCACTATACTTCGAAGCAGTCGGGCTCCGACCGGTTTGCTGATTTATTCTGTTTAATATATTTCTTTCGGCTAATTGGATTATTTTGTGTGATCTGGTTGCCTAGCGACTCCACCCCCCTTACCACGGCTAAGGGAAGTCGGAATGCGACGTCAGTGTTGTGTTATGCTTAGGCTTGTCCCTAAGTATCCGCACACTTTTGGATCATCGAACTGACCCAAGTGCGGGGCACGTTTTTGTTTCAACACCCCCTCTGCTCGCTACTCTCAGTCCTACACCGGCAGTGACAAGAACTAGGTGATGCCTTGCCACACTGGGCGAGAAAATAACTAACGTGCTCAATCGTGGTGACCGACTCCTGCCTTGAGAACTTGGTGAACTCATGGATCTTGTTTCGGTTCTGTAGCGGCATCAGATCGAACCACTCCGGTTACGATCGCCGATACAAGTACGTCTAATCTTTTGGCTTGAATCCAAACTGATCCTGAATAACTTCAGTGATTCGATTCACCCAATCATCTTCTTGTTGGTTCAACACAAGGTATCTATCAATCGTTGGAGGATATTGATACTGATCCAGTGGAACATTGTTGTATCTTTGTTTTTCGTTGGAATAGGGTGGCACACCATAATATGTGGTCTGATGGTATCCCTGAGGGATGCCATCCGGTGCCCCCCTTTGTGGCACAAGGTCAGACAACATGTTCCTAGCAATTCCATAAGTAGGTTGGGGTACCTCTTGCCTAATCGGCCCTTGCGGTGCAGCCGAAGGCTAGGAGGGTGGCGTACCCCTACCGAGGAGATACGTATTCTGGGATGGGTCTTGTCTACCTAGCCCTTGGAGCGTGGGGTAGGTAATGGGACCGTCATGTCAACCTCCCGACCGAATGAGGTGTTCGGTGGACCCTATTGTATCGGCCCTTGTGGTGGTGGCACCGGCCGAATATGTTGAGGGTTTTGCAGCAAGCAAGGAGGATTAGTCGGGAAATACACTAGGCCTTATGTCGGACTGATTGATGAGAGTGTGATGTAGAGTGTTGGCGATAGCTTCCTAAAAAGTGACTTGTGGGCTCTCGACCTGCTAAGGGATTTCACCAGCCACGGCTAGTTTCGGCAACTGACTCCTCTAGACCGGGCCAGATCGAGTCATGCTGAAAGCTTCAAGGCACAATCTCTTGAAGTTTTACACGTGGTATTGTACCTCTTCCCTTGGATCATCGGTCATTGCATCCATGGTGATCGGGACGATGTTACTATAGTCAACTTCGCCTGTCATGGATGAATGGTCTGAAGAATGTCCCACCGGGCATGACAAAGAGCGTGTTGGTATCTTTTTTGGTCACACGTGTGGCCTGGGACATTTTCTTAACTCCAGTGTAGGTCCTATAATCCTAGAGAAAAATGTTAGTAGCAATCAGTTTGACTCTGCAACTGATAAGGAACCAAAAGAATAACGTTAGTAGCAATGCCGATCGGCTATCGACCCGAAGACTTTGGTGAGAACAAAATAAATAGGAATAAACGCGTCGATCGGCCATAAGGCCGATGACCACGCCCATGCTATTGGGTTGAGCATGCTATCGTCCGATAGGGTGAAGTCCTTGTGCAAGTGGAATATAGCGTAGAAATAAATATAACCTATCGGCTTGTACTCCGATAAAAACTAAACTCTACCAAACAATATATCCATACGATCAAATTACCGTAACCGCAAGATCGGACCTAACCAAGATAGTTGCTAATCACGATAAATCAATAACACTTCAACATATCAGACATACTTTATTTATATGAATGGTACACAACATGAACCAGATACAATAGAACAAGATGTCGGACATAACCGATGAGGCCTTAGACTATGACACATAATTCACATCAATCTAAGGGATCAAAACGATGCAGCCTTAGACCTAGCAAATATACTAAGATAAACCCAACGATCACACTGATCAAGCCGATACCTCAAGAGATCGATACGATGCAGCCTCAAAGAACATGGATATAGTCGATGTGATCATCGGGGTGGTGGGACTCACCTCCCGCCAGGGTTAACCTTGGAAACCCAAAGGTGATTGATGCGCCGAAAGAGTAGTTTGTTGCGATTGATTGTGTGTGTCCTCTTAACCTAGCTAATTAGATACATATTTATTGTATAGAGACTTGTCATCCAAGTAATCTACATTGTAAATGATTCTGGATCATTTTATCTTCTCTCACCTTCATTGGCATTTTCATATCTAGCCATATTGTAACAATATGAACGGACTTCTTTGACCACCTTTAACCGTACTCTTTTGACTCATGTTGACCAAACGACATCTTTAGTAGTCCTAAGCTTTACTAAATCTTAGTATCAGCATTAACTTTGGTCGGTCAGATAAGTAATTTGGTCAAACTGGATTGGGCAGAATTCTTGTTCTGTCGAGAGAAGACCACAAATGAATAGTGCTCTATCGACGACAGACCATCTACTAATTTATTCTAGATTGGCAGATGGTCCACGATAGAGAGGGTAAATCAACCGATAATTGCTAGCGTCACAGTCAGCCGGCCTCTATCGACAGAGTCGATCTAGAGCAGATAACCTAGATCACTTGATGGTCTGTTGACACCGTAGCTCAACAGATTCTGAAATCTACGCATAGATTTGAAATTTTGAATAAGAAATGTATTAATAAAAAGGTTTTGTCGCGTGCGTGACCGTGGCCCACACCCGGAAGGGGGCCTAAATAGCCGGCCCACGACTCTAAAATGGGCCGATATGCGATTCAGTGGTGAGCATATTGAAAATGGACTTTAAAATGGATTCTGGCCCAATGAGGCGGCATAGCAAGGCGGCCATCCTCAACGAGGCCCATCTGCATCCGCACATTTGATATATTAGCTCACTTGAAGAAATTTCTGTGTAACTTTTTTCTCATAATTTATGTGGAAGACTGAGGTAGAGATATCATGTGTAGCTTATTTGCAGGGTTGCAGTTCCTTTTGTTGGCATGATTGTGGTTTTATACCATGTTAACTTATTAAGCCCCTGTGAAGTAGGGACACAACAAACCTTCAGTTTTTCTGCTGTTTTTTTCTAATGTTCATCAATATATGGTGATGGCGATAAAAAACTTGAAAAATAAATCACAAAGTAGACTAATGCCTTCGTTCCATGACGAGTATGTGCTAGTATGGCACTGCGGCTGCCTATCAGCATTCAGCAGGGCTGTTGACAAAAAACGTATGATGCATATTCTAATAAACTTACTTGTTTATACCAATATATAATTGATGAGTTAGTTTACTAATTTATTGAGGTCTTGTTTGGGAACAAAGTTTTTGGAAACTACAGTATTTCAAAAACTACACTATACTACATACATGACAATACCACGGTTTATAATATCACAGTTTTGGAAAAAGTGTTTCATACCAAAGTTTTCAATACTTTTCAATACTGTAGATTGAGTACAGTATTTCTAATACTGCAGGTTACTTTACAGAGATTTTAGATGAAATTGTTAAACACCTTACAGTATATAATACTGTAGTATTGCTCAATACTACAATATTACTTTTTTTTATAACAGGCATAGCCAAGCTACACCCAGCTTTATTTGAAAGCTGAGTAAAGTAACCAGGTTTTCGCTGGGGACACCAGCAGAACAGTTGCGACTTCACAACGACAACCCTCTACAGAAGACAGATAAACACCACATAGACTGCAAAAGCCCAAAACAACCATCAACGAAACATGAGCTGAAAAACCACCTAGATAGGAAACCCCAACATAGAGTAAGAAGCGGGACAACCACAAACAGCAAAGCAGTATTCTAGGCACAGCACCAAAATAGGACACTCTCCAACACCAGGCCAAAAACCAGGAGACAAACAGAAGACGAATAGAACACTAAACAGCTGCAGAACCAGGTGACCCAGCCTTTTTCTTCATCATCTTCACCCGTTTCCGAAGCTTGTCCCCCGAACCAGAAGATTGTTTTGTGCAAGGAGAAAGTCGTAGGCCTCTGAAACATCGCTCTGAAGACGCACCGGAGCCAAGGTTTCCACTGAGAGATAAAACAGGTCATTTTAAAAGGCAAGCTTAAAACTGACAAAGATAGAGAGTTATTAAAAACAAAATTATTTCTAGTCAGCCAAATATCCCACACCCCTGCTGCAAAAATACCCAAAGTCACTTTTTTCTTTGTACTACTAACATATCCATCAAAAACATCCAAAATGTCATGATGGCTAACCGGCAGACTCTTCCAAGCTAGAGCATCTCTCACAAAACACCACAAGAACCTAGCCAAAGCACAATGAAGGAGTAAGTGGTCAACCGTTTCCAACTGATTACAGAACTTACAAGAAGGATCCCTAGGCCAATTCCTTTTTTTAACTGATCCCCTGCCTGGATTTTCCCCCTAAAAGACAACCAAAGGAAGATTTTCATTTTCAATGGAGCTGAACATTTCCAGACCAATTTAGAGATGTCATCTTCAACCCCCTGAAAGTAAGCCAATTAATTGTATAGGGAATTCGAGGAAAAACCATTTTTGTTCAAACCCCAACAAATCTGATCGGGATTGTTATTAGGAATCACATCCTCACAAAGTGTTTTTAGATCAATCTAGAGACAATACTCTGAATAACAAAGAGATCTTCTGAACTGAACATCCAACTCATCCAGCCTCACATCACACACTAAAATATCACGATCACTATAGATATCATACAACTGGTAAAACCTAATCTTAGGAGGCAAATCCCCTAACCATGTGTCCTCCCAAAACAAAACACCTTTACCACTCTCAATTTTGAATGCACTATGTTTCTAAACAACAGAACTCAATCATCAGCTGAGTCCAAAAAAAAGAGCCTCTCACATTGGAATGATGGAATAAACTCCCATTGATATTTTGTTTTTCCTCAGAACATCATAGCATAGCCCTTTTTTATTATCAATTAGATTGAAAATCCATTTACTCAAGAGAGCCAAATTCATGCTCCTGGTGTTAAGAAAGCCCATACCCCCATAAATTTTAGGCACACAAAGTGCTCTCCAGTTAATCATGTGGTATCTTTTCCTCCCCTCCAAGCCATCCCAAAAGAATCTGATTCTAATTCTATCCAGTTGAGAATGAACAGACTCGGGCAAGTGGAAGACACCCATAGCATAAAGAGGAATACTACTAAGACATGAATTAATCAAAATTATTCCGCCCCCATAAGATAAGTGCCCACATTTCCAGGTAGAAAATTTTTTGTCAACTTTTCTAATCACTTTTTCAAAATCAGCTTTGGAAGACTTAGAGTGATTAATAGGTAAACCTAAGTAAGACATAGGAAAACTACCCAAATTGCAGTTAAAAGCATCAGTAGCCCTCTAAGCCTCAACTTCTGAAACCCCAATAGCAAAAACCTCACACTTTTGATAATTAATCTTCAGACCAGATAACTCTTCAAAACAGTATTACAAGAATTTTGTTGTAATAAAGTTTTCATCAGAATAATCCAACAAAACAATGGTATCATCCGCGTATTGAAGATGAGTTACTCTACCTTGAAACATATGAGGAACTAGGCCAGACAGGTGACCATGTTCTTTTGCTCTAATAAGCATCTCAGCCAAAGCATCTCCCACTAAATTGAAGAGAAGAGGGGAAAGTGGATCACCTTGTCTAACCCCTCTATAAGTCCTAAAAAAGCCACCAATCTCTCCATTAATGTTAATAGAAACTCTACCACCGGACACCACCCTATCAATCCAATTAATCCAGACTTGAGAAAAACTTTTTCTAAGTAACACCTCGTTCAGAAACCCCCAATGAACTCGATCATAGGCTTTTTCAAAGTCAAGTTTCAGGACAATCACCCTCTGATTTCAGATTTTAGCCTCATGAATAATTTCTTGAAGAGCAACCACCCCTTCTAAGATGTTCCTACAAGGGATAAAAGAAGACTGGCAGGGGTCAATGATTTTATTAGCTACTTTAGTCAGCCTCAAAGTGAGAACCTTAGTAATAATCTTGAAACAAACATTTAGTAAACAAATGGGTCTAAACTGACCCACAACAATGGCGTCTTTGATTTTGGGGATATGGACTATCACCCCATAATTGATCCTCTCAACATCAAGATTATTGTTATACAAATCATCGAACATTTATTTGAATTGGATCCTAAAGTAAGACCAAAATGCTTTGTAAAACTGAACAGAAAACCCATCTGGGCTAGGAGCAGAATTAAGTTTCATACTTTTGAAAGAAATATCCAACTCTTCAGTAGTAAAAGGCTTAATCAACTCCAAATTATCTAAGTCATCAACTCTTCTTCTATCCCCCCAAAAGTTTTCAGCCAAGTGAAAATTATTCATGCGTTTAATTAGACCCAAATATTTTTTTGTAAAACCCATAGATGTGATTTCTAAGCTCTTTAGACTTATCAATCACCACCCCATCACATTTCAGCATCAATATAGAGAATTTCTTATTCCTACCACTTGCAACCTTGTGAAAGAAACATGTATTAGCATCACCCATCAAGAGCCATTGCTGCCCACTCCTCCTGTGCCAGAACTCTGCCTCACTCTGATACCAATCACCCAAGTCATGGTCAAGTTTGTATCTCTCCATTCTTTGGATCAACCTGTTTTTACCCACATTGTTGTCTCTTTTCAAATTATTACCCTAACCTTTAAATTTTTTCTTGAGGTAATTTCCTTGCCTTTTCCAGAAGTCCAAAATTTTCCCATTTCTTCTATTTGGCCAAATATCTTGAACCCAATTCTTAAACCCAACCGACTGAAGCCAAAAAATTTCAAATCTGAAATGGTATCAAGTCTGAGGAATAGTTCTATCAACATCTACCATTAAAGGACAGTGATCAGAACCCACCATAGTCAAGGTCAACACCAAGGACATTAGAAATATAACATCCCAAGAACCTGTGACCAACACTCTGTCTAGAACCTCCATAGTAGGATCAACCTGCTTGTTGGACCAGGTATACTTACTACCACATCTAAAAACTTCTTTCAACTCCTGGTTATTAATAAAGTTATTGAAAGCATTAATCCAATTCCAATGAACCAAACCTTTTGACTTTTCCTCAGGGCCTCTAATCATATTAAAGTCCCCCCAATCATACAAGGAATATACTGATTACTCAATTTGGCAGACAACTCATTCAGAAAACCCAACTTATCACCATCCACAACAGGACCATAAACATTAATTAGATCCCACTGAATTTTAGATAATTTAAACTCTAAGGTCAAACTAATGAAAAAAGCACCCTGATCTACATTGATCACATTCACCAACTCAAGATTAACACCTAATAAAAGCCCCCCCTGAGTGACTAACTGAAGGTTTAGTGAGCTATTAAAAATCTCTACCAAAGCAAAACTTATCAAGATCTCTAGAAGCAAAACTCTCTCTAGGAGTCTCTAGCAGTCAAATGAAATCAAACTTATATTTATGCATAAGATCAATCAGAAGACTTATCTTGTCACTCTTACCTAACCCCCTAATATTCCAGAAGAGAACCTTCATGTTAACAGGTTCGACCCCCCATCCGTATCAAGCACATCTACCAGAAGGCTATCTACACACACCCCAGAAGGCTCCCCCCTCCATTGGGGCACTAATGGTCTGATCCTTTGGATGGTTCTTACATGCCAAGCACACCAACGCTTGAGCCATCTCCTTCGCTTTGATTAACTCAATGTGATGATCAATTCCACTATTGATCTCACCCAATTTCACCCCCGAATCATGAGCAATAGAGATTAAATGATCATATGCTAGCGATTGCAAAATTGTGTACCGGGATGTACCTGACGTATCATCTTTGAAATCAGCCCTAATTTGAGCCTTCATCTGAATCAGGACTCCATCACGTTTAATGCGTGAGCTCTAGCGCACAGCCACCGTAGGAACCCTTTTCTTCTTGCCCTTCTCTTTTGCTAACTAATCAACAACAGTTTGTCCCTCCTTCTCCATGGGAATCACTTCTACCCCACTAGAAATTTTAAGGACAACTGATCCACTTTTCTCCCCCGACACGACATCCTCCATTATCCCATGTCGCACCTCCAACTCCTGAGGTACTGGAACAAACCCTTGAATCATCTTTTCTAACTCCATAGCATTACACTGAGCCTCCAAAGATGTGACAAACATTGACTCACTGCATCCCTCATTCTTTTTGACAATCTCCATATCAGAGCTCTTCTCTGCTGACTCCAAGTTGGGATTATAACAATAGTAGATTGGTTGAGCCTCTGTGATTACCAAACAGATTCCCTGTCCTTTTCCACTCCCAGTCTAGGCAGACTCATCAACCGGCTTAGAATATTGTGTAGGGATATGGGAAAGTGCATCATCATCAGAGCCATCATCTGAACCCCCTTCATGATTCTCCTCATCCTTGGCCTTTTGGTCATCCTGGGAACCCCCAAACTTCTTAATGAGAGAAGAATTGGAGAATTCATGAAACTCTTTATGCTCCCCATCATGTTCTTTTTTTGCATCTCCCTCACTACGTTTATCCCAATGAATTTTTGCATCATCCGTCTTTGGCTTATCAAGTCTCAAACCATCTAGCTCTGGAATCCACTTTATAATGTATCCAGTAGAATTAACAAAAACTTCCGACGATCCTTCAACCATCCAAGGATCCCGACACAGAAGTTTCACGCGGACTGGTCCAATACCATTTAAACTATGAGAATCAACCTCCAGGGGTTTACCAACCAGCTTCGCAATACCTTTCACATGAGATTCATCTCTAGCTAAGATAGGAATGCCAAAGGCCTTAACCCAGACTAGAATCAATTCAGAGCAAGCATTAATAGCTCGGTCAGACTCTCTAATATTTGCCCTGATCTTAAACTTCTGAAACTCAAAACACCTTAGCATCGCTAGCTCCCACCTCGAATATTTTGTTGGAAATGCAATCAGATATTGGTCTCGATCAATCTAGAGCACACTCCATTCCCATGACACAGAATACAAATGTTTTAATTCAATGAGAATTTTAGCTTCAGAACAAACACCATCCTCCACTGTTAGTATACCGGTGACTGCAGATCTCCCAAAAATTGTGTTCGGTACCTTAATCTCAATATGATGAAAGGCTTGATTTGGAATCCCAAAACCATAGAGCTCCAAAGTAGGCATATTATTCCCCAACTTCTGTCCATCCATCAGTGGGCACTTAGAAGAAATATGCCCCGATTGCTTGCAGGCAAAGCACAAAGTCGGGTTAACGCAATTTGCTTGATGGTGACCAGACATTCCACAATTGAAGCAAGTAATTTCATCGGCTTTGTTGTCTCTCAGAACCGGAGGATTACTCCAAAACTAAGAACTACCCTGCCCTTCATCCCTTCGCCAGACGAAGGATCTGTTCTCCCGACGAGGAGCTTCCTTCTGTTTTTCATCCCAACTCTTCCAGTTCGAAATCCTCCTCCCATCATCAACCCCAACACTTGATCCCGCTCCCCTCTGCCTAGGTCGCAGTCAAAAAACTCCTCTTACCACCCCCTTTGAACTCTCGGCATTTACGATCCATCCCGGAGCTACCCAAAACCTCGGCAAAGGAGAGAGAATCCACAAACCTGGCTGCAGCACGATGCACCTTGAGCGCAGACGCCCCAAACTGATTGATGTCCGATGCCAAAGAGGGAAACCCTAACTTCAGCGCCACCAAAGAGAGAGGGGTTCCACGTGGAATCCAAACCCAATCTGGTGCATCCTGACTCTAGGAATGATTATAAATTTATCTAGGTTAACCCCATCTCTCGGCTCAACTACTGAGCGAATTTGGGTCGAACTAGACGAATCAAAACCCTGGGCCAACAACGAAACCGTTGAAACCAAAGCAAGCTGAGATAATGGGTCAGCCACACCACCGTGCAGCCGAGCGGATTCAGTGAGGCCCGGCTGCAACTCGCCAGCCCAACCCACCGACGAACTCCTGCCCGCTAGGGTCGACAGCCCTGGGTCACCTCTCTTGGGAAAACACATCAGTTCCTGCTGGTGCCCCTCCCTTCTTGCTGGCGCCCCTCTCATCCCTTGTCGATCCACCACTGTCACCCATCCCTTCCCGCTAGTGTCCCTTCCAGTGATTGCCTCAGCCCCATCCATCCAGATCCCATGTCGCTGCCACTCGTCCCTTGCTGATCTAACGTTGGCGCCCATCCCTTCTCACTGGTGCTCTTCCCGGTGGTCATCTCGGCCCCGTCCAGCGTCACCAAACCCTCCACCGCGTGTCTAGGTGCCCTACGCCGGCTCTACAGTGCCCCTTAATCCATTTTGGAAAATTCTTTGATTTCTTTCTTTCCACATCTCTAATCTTATGAGAATCAAAATAGATTTGATTCTATCTTTTTTAGCTGACTTCTGAAATTGTTTGTGGCTCTATGAACCACTCTTGCAGTTGTAGTAATCGGAGAGGGAGGATTAAAGATTTGATTGGACATGAATGCCCAAGACCACCATGAAGGCTTCATTTATGCCTGAGGGAACCAAGAAGCGAGTTAGATTTTTCTATACAGTTGTTTCAATTGCATTTTTAGAGCATGGCTTGTTTGATTCCATTTGTGTGAGCCAGTATGAATTGGTATTCAGATGTTTGGCGTTGTGTTGTGGTATAATTTGTATTGTTGGTCTGAATGTTGAATTCAATTGCGAACTGAATGTTGGCCATACAAACCATATATGTGGTCATTTTGTATCAACCACTCCTAGAGGAATTAGACCATCGATTTTGATTGAGTGAGCAACAAACCTTTTGAAACATGATTCAGTGGTGGTTTTGTAATGCTGTAGCCTGTAGGTTTTATGAAGTCAGAGACTATGTATTTATGCAGCAATTGACAAACATCTTGAATAATAAATAGTATAACTATGGATAAATTTTGTGATGAATTAATGTAATAATAGTGACATATTTTCTCTTTTCTTCTTATAGAATGCTTCCAAGATTCATATTGAGAAACCAAGGGTTGGTTTCGGAGTCAGTGATGAGTGATTAACAGATTTTATCCTCTGATTCGAAGGGGTCCCTCCGAAGGGGTTCAGAGGTTGTTTCACCTAAGGGTTCGGTGGGTCTGGTTGCTGCAACTGTTGCAGCGGAGTGTGCCTATCGGAGGGGTCTGATAGTACACGATGACTGGCTGTACCAAAGGGTTCGGTACTTTGGGCGGTACACCGGAGTGTGTGCCGAAGGTTGTTTACCCGGAGAGGTCTCCGAGGTACTGGATACACTTGTCTGTTTGTATGTGGTGCACAGGTGACTTTAGAGGCGACGGACGGTTCGTAGCAAGTGAACCTGGGTCAAGTGGGAGGCTTGATGCCAGGGGAGCAGGGAGCTCCATCACGAAGGCTGCGAAGGGGTCAAGGTCGGACCTCGGGTCGAGGTGCGCCAGGAGAAGGCAATAAGTGCGGAGTGTGACTCTGGGTGAAAGTACCCCGAGACGAAGTCCACGGAGGCGAGGCACTTCGAAGGGTACTTTGAATGGAGTGACTTCGAAGTATGGTGGACTAAGTCCTCAGCAATGAGGCAAGGTGTATAAAGTGTGCTCCGGAGGGAGACACTTGAAGGTATATCCGACGAAGGTCTCAGAAGTTGAGGTGCATCGAAGGCATGATCTGGGTGAGGATCATCGAGGAGTGTGCTCGGGGAGAGACACTGCGATGAAGTGCTCATGGAATGCTTCATGCGGAGGCCTTGGACGAAGGAGGGACTTCAAAGGGTGGTACTCTGAAGGTGGGGCTTCGGAGTGAAGCAGGATTCGGAGTGAAGCAGGCTTCGGAGCAAAGCAGGCTTCGGAGCAAAGCTAGCTCCGGAGTGAGGCTGACTTGAGGTACTTCGGCCTTGCATGGCTTCGGTACACGGACTGATGGAGTTCGAGCTGGGAGAAGCTGCGAAGCCGTGGTGGTCCACTCCGAAGGTGTTGGTGCGAAGTCCCAAGGGCTTTGACGGCTTCGGCTCAAAACCGTCACTTTATCGAAGACTGACTTCGGTGAAGCGAAGGCCGTCAGGCTCAAGGCTTCTCACCGAAGCTACCGCACCCCTCGCGTGCGAAGGGGGGCTTCAGAAGGGTCCAAAACTGCAAAGGCTGACAGTGTCTGCTCTGCAAAAGCTGGTGCTGTCCCCTCTGCGAAGCTGACAAAAGAAGCCTCCAAATAAAGTAGACTACCAGTTGTACCCCCTATTCTGATGAGACACAACCGGTGTAAACCCTAGGGGTAAAGTAGTCTATTCACAGGGCTGAATAGTGCCTATAAATAGTGGAGGCTGGCTAGGTCACATTAACACTTTGAGTAGCCATTGTAGAACTCCTGTGCTAGCCGCCACACTCTTGTATTCATCCTGTGAGTTCATTTTTGTGTTCCCTGTTCAAGCAATGAAGCTTTGATTCTATTTTTCTTTTACTGCTTGAACTTGTATGCATACTTCTCTGCATGCTTTGATTTCTCTGTGCACCATCTTCTTGTGAGTTTTTCTGGAGAGGTGTGTGAGAAGTCTGTCTGGGTGAAGTGTGTTTTTTCAGTTTCTGTTCACTCTGTGTAAACTAGAGGCTAGGCCTCTCTAATTACTAGCGAAGCACTGTCTCTGTGTTGAATCGAAGCCCGTTTTCTTCCCTTGTCGAAGTCCTCGGCGATGTCTGTTCAGTGTGCGTTTAGACCTTCGAAGTACGAAGCCTAGCACCAGTTGTTGTCGCTGGGTATTTGGTCGAAGTCCGCAGAGGGAAGTCTGCTCTTGCGAAGGGTGTAGTGCGAAGCCTGCTCGAAGGCACCCAGTGTGTGGAGCCTGCACTGCCTTAGCAGAGCTGATCGAAGTCCTCAGAGGGAAGTCCGCTCTTGCGAAGGGTGAAGTGTGAAGCCTGCTCGAAGGCACCGTGAGTGCGGAGCCTGCACTGACTTAGCAGAGCTTAATTTTCGGGGTTGTGGGTGGAGCAAAGTCTTCTTGACTTCGAACTTTTGCTCCTTGCAAAGCCTGTTTTCGGAGCTATAAAATACCTCCGAACCATACCTTCGAAGGGTGTGTTCGAAGCCTATTCCACAGAAGACAGAATTAAAACAGAAGGCTATTTTTGGTCAGAAATTTTAAAAGCTCTCATTCACCCCCCCCCTCTGGTCGCCATTTCCGGTCCAACAATTGGTATCAGAGTGGGTTAAGATCACCAGTTGACCTTAACCGGTTTTGTGATCTGTTGGCGACATGGACAGAGTTACTAAAATACCTCTGTTCGATGGGACTGATTTTGAATACTGGAAGGTGCGCATGGAGGCTTATTTGCTAAGACAAGGAAATGCAATTTGGGAGATTGTGGACTCACAATACTCCATCCCTAAAACTCGCACCTCTCAAACAGAGAAGGATCAGTATAATGCCAACTCCAAGGCTAGAAACATATTGTTCATTGGTTTGAGCAGAAGTGAGTTTGACAGCGTTTAGCACCTTAGGACAGCTAGGGAAATTTGGACAACACTCACTATTTTTCATGAGGGCTCTACTCAGATTAAGGCTAGGCGCCAAAGCACATACAATCAACAGTATCAGCTGTTTGTGCAGGCACCTGGTGAATCTATAAATGCCATGTTTTCTCACTTTGATGTGATAGTGAGTAACTTGCGGTCCAACGGGACTCTTGCTTACAATGATAATGATAGGGCAATCAAGCTTCTCTATGCTCTTGATCGTAGCATATGGAAAGTGAAGATAGCCAGCATTGAGGAGTCCGCAGGTTATGACACATTGACCTATGATGAGCTCTTCAGCAAGCTGAAGTCCACAGAGATTGCCAAGGCATCTCTTGCAGTGCACAGAAACTCTTTGCCACAACCATTGGCATTGGTTTCTAGCACTAGTCGTGGCACCACTACAGAACCAAGCACATCTAGAACTTGTGTTCTTGCAGATGGTTTTGCTTTGTCCTCCCTGGTCTCCGTCACTAAGGAGCAGGTGGATACTCTGGATGATGATGAGCTTGCTCTCATTGCCACAAGGTTCACCCGTTTTCACCATGAGAGACGGGATCAGAGGAGAGTTGGTTTTAGTGGTTGCTTTGAGTGTGGCGACACTTCTCACATCAAGGCCAATTGCCCAAAACTCAAGAAGAGAGATGAGAATGAGCGCCCCAGATACCACAAAAAGGAGAGGAAACCCTTTGTGAAGGGCAAGCGTGGCAAGGTGGCTAAGAGAGTAGCCAAAGCCGCTAGAGATAGAAAAGACCTTAGACTTAGGCTAGAATCTGTTTCTACTGATTATGCCATGTTTAAGTCTAGGGTTAATGATGCTGAATGTGAATCTTGTACTGTTGTCATGGGTGAGCTTGCTCAGTTGCGTTCTGTACATGCTCAAACTCTATCTGAGCTTGAAACTGCACAGAAGCAGCTTTTGATGGTTGATTCTAGTCCTCATCATATAATTGAATGCATGAACTGCCCCTTATTATGTGAGAGCATTGATTTACGTGATAAGCATGTTCAGAATTTAGAGGCTAGATTGGAGAGGGCCGGTAGTTCTAAGGATGTGCAACCTGTGTGTGACACTTGCATAACCCTTAAGGACCAGCTAGGCACTGTTAGAGAGCAAGCTGAAAACCTTATGACTGAGAATGAGTACCTTCTTTCTGTGGTTAACAAATGCACTGAGGGAAAGGGTAGGATGGACTTGCTCTTGGCCAAGACCAAGATGTGTGCTGACAGGGCAAGGTTAGCTCCGGGTTTGGGTTTTGAGAGGATTTCCTCAGACAGTGAGAACACAACTGTTTTTACCTCACCCACTACCTTAGAGAAAGAGAGAGCCCTATTAGACACTCCATCAACAAAAAAGGCTAGACGGACTCCAAAGAAAACCACTCCTCATGCCAAGAAAATTCCTCCCAAGAAAACCACTCAGCAGAAGCCCAAGGAGCCTGTGAGGATTGCTCCTATGACCCATGAGAGCGCCCCTAGGAGAGTTTTTCATTGTTCCTACTGTCAGAGGGCGGGTCACTTGGTTGGGTTCTGTTTTCGTCGCATCAAGGATGAGCGACACTCTCAGGCGATGAGGTTCCAGAACATGCACTACCCATCTTTAGGTATGCATGAGTCTGAGTTTTACTCTCATCCTGTTTTCGAGGCTCCTCGTGCTTCTCGGAGAGGTTTTGCTCCTTGAGGTGTTCACCATGTTCCATATGGTGGTAGACCCCGGGCGAGTAGCTTTGTACCTCATCAGAGTAGGAGACCTTATCATGCTTTTAGATCACAGCATGTAGGTAGACCTCGCACTTTGCATCATTCTGATTATCCTGTACATAGACAGTCTACTTTTACTGTGCCTACTACTCGTATCACTCAGTGCTGGATGCCTCATCATATCTTCACTCACCCCAGCACTAAGCGATCAAGATTTTCTTATCATGTGTAGGTGGCAGATCGAGACTTGGAGGGCACGTGGATCATGGACTTCGGTTGTTCGCGCCATATGACTGGAGATGCAGCATGGTTCTCTAGCCTCACCACAACCAAGCAAAGGGAACATATCACCTTCGGCAACAATCGAAGGAGTAGAGTGAAAGGTAAAGGTGTGATAAGAATCAACTCGAATTTCACTCTCAAAGATGATGCTTTGGTTGAAAACTTGGGATACAATTTGCTTTCTGTATCTCAATTACTTGATGAGGGCTTCGAAGTGCGATTCCATCGTGATACTTCGCAAGTACTCAATTCTTATGGCGTTGTAGTTTGTAAGATCTTTAGAGTTGGGAGAGTTTTTGGAGTTGATTTTTCTGAGTCATCTGGTTCTTCTCATTGTCTTGTTGCACATTCTACTTCTGAGCTTTGGAAGTGGCATAGGAGACTAGGGCATATGAGCTTTGAGTTGCTCGCTCGCCTGAGTGCCCTAGGTCTGATCCGAGGATTGCCCAAGCTCAAGTTTGAGAAGAACTTAGTTTGCGCTCCATGTCAACATGGAAAAATGATTGCTGCTTCGCACTCGCCAGTCACCACGGTGATGACTGAGCAACCCGGAGAACTTCTCCAGATGGACACTGTAGGTCCTTCTCGGGTTAGTTCTTTAGGTGGCAAGTGGTATGTGCTAGTAATTGTCGACGATTTCTCTCGCTACTCTTGGGTCTTCTTTCTTGCCAGAAAGGATGAAGTGTTTTCACACTTTCGGAGCTTGGCTTTGAGACATTTCACTGAACTCCCTGGTGCATTGAAATTCATTTGAAGTGATAATGGCACTAAGTTCAAGAATAGTCTCTTTGTTGACTTTTGCATGGAGCATGGCATAGAACATCAATTCTCTGCTCCGCGGGTTCCTCAATAGAACGGTGTTGTTGAGAGGAAGAACCGCACTTTGGTTGAGATGGCTAGGACAATGCTCGATGAGCACAGGACTCCTAGAAAATTCTGGGTTGAGGCCATTACATCTCAAACCGAATCTTCTTGCGCTTAATTTTGAACTTGACATCTTATGAGCTACATTTTGGGAGACAGCCCAAGGTCACTCATCTTCGAGTTTTTGGCTGTCGTTGCTTTATCGTAAAACATGGTAATTTGGACAAATGTGAGTCGTGTTCTTCTGACGGGATCTTCTTGGGTTACACTACTCATGGTCATTCTTATCGTGTTTACAATTGGGAGACTAACACTGTCATCGAGTCATGTGATGTGACTTTTGATGAATCAACCCCCTCTGTTAGTTCTACTCTTGAACAGGCAAATGAACACGACATGGAACAGACTATCTTCGAAGAAGAAGATCCCGGAGATTTCGAGGATGAACCCCTACTAACCTCGACATCAACCCCCGAAGCCGACCCCGCTTCAACCACTTCAGCACAAGGTCCCGAAGCAACTACCTCAACATCGGTCATCTTGGACCACTCCAACGCACAAGTTGAGGGGGAGACTGCATCTCGTCGCGAGGCTCCACATCATGTTCAAAGGATGCATCCTCCCGAGCAGATCATTGGTGAGCTTGATCAAAGGGTAACACGTTCTCATGCTCATTTCATTGATTCCACTTTTGTTGCTTCTTTCAAGCCCTTAGATGTTAGTCATGCACTTTCTGATTCTAGTTGGATCAATGTCATGCATGAAGAAATTGAAAATTTTGAGAAAAACCAAGTCTAGACTTTAGTTGACCCTCCACCAAATGTTCATTTCATTGGAACAAAATGGATTTTTAAAAACAAATAAGGGGAGGATGGGACTATAGTTAGAAACAAGGCTAGACTTGTAGCTCAGGGTTATTCTCAATTAGAAGGGATTGATTTTACTGAAACTTTTGCACCTGTTGCTCGTTCTTGAGGCCATTAGGATTTTGCTTGCCTTTGCGACATCCTAGGGATTCAAACTCTATCAAATGGATGTCAAAAGTGCCTTTCTTAATGGCTTCATAGGCGAAGATGTTTATGTAAAACAACCCCTGGATTTGAAAACCCCAAATACCCACATAAAGTCCTTAAACTTCATAAGGCTCTTTATGGACTCAAGCAGGCACCTCGGGCATGGTATGATAGACTTAAATCTTTTCTACTTGAGTGGGGGTATTTGATGGGATCTATTGATAAAACCCTGTTCACTCTCAAGCATGGCAAAGATTTCCTCCTAGTTCAGATTTATGTGGATGATATCATCTTTGGTGGCTCTTCTCATGCTTTGGTTGCCGAGTTTGCAGATGCCATGAGCAGGGAGTTCGAGATGTGCATGATGGGCGAACTCACTTTTTTCCTTGGTTTGCAAATCAAGCAAAGCAAACAAGGTACTTTCGTTCACCAGACGAAGTACACCAAGGACTTGCTCAAGAAGTTCAACATGGCTGATGCAAAGCCACTCGCCACTCCAATGGCTACATCTGTAGCATTGGATCCTGAAGAAGATGGAGAAGTCGTAGATCAGAAGGAGTTCCGAAGCATGATCGGCTCCCTCCTCTACTTGACTGCTACGAGGCCGCACATACACTTCGCAGTGTGTCTGTGCGCTCGTTTTTAGGCTTCACCACGAGCTTCGCACCGCCAAGCGGTAAGCGCATTCTCAGGTATCTCAAACATACCATAGAATTCGGCATTTGGTATTCGGCGTCTTCCTCTTTGTGTCTTCGTGGTTATTCCGATGCGGATTTTGCTGGGTGTAGGATTGATAGGAAGAGTACCTCTGGTACTTGTCATTTTATGGGTACATCACTGGTTTGTTGGTCTTCCCGCAAACAGTCTAGTGTTGCACAATCGACGGCTGACGCCGAATATGTTGTTGCAGCTAGCTGTTGCTCTCAGATTTTGTGGATGGTTTCCACTTTGCGGGATTTCGGGTTAGATTATAAGAGTGTTCCACTTTTCTGTGATAACACTAGTGTTATTTGTATTGCAAACAACCCAGTTCAGCATTCCCGAACCAAACACATTGATGTGCGCTGTCATTTTCTCTGAGATCATAATGAGAAGGGTGATATTGAACTTCAATATGTTGATACCCAACACCAGCTAGCCGATATTTTCACAAAACCCCTCGATGCTTCTCGATTTGCCTACTTGTGTGGGGAACTTGGTGTTTGTCACCCTTATGGCATTTTGTGAGGGGGAGCAGATTTTGATTGTTGTGCATATGCTCATTGTGTGTGAAATTGCATTTACATCTTTTGCACTTATATGCCTTATTTTAATTCATGAAATCATGTCAGCTCAGCTCTATTTAATATGTCTGAAATATTATGTGCATGATTCTTCTTTCCAAAATCAAATCATGCTCACTGCTTAGTCTTGAATCTAGCATGTTTAGGCAGGACTGCTTTAGCTATCTTTTATCTGCTTGATAGTAAGACTCCTTTTCTCAGGATGCTAAACATTGCAACTTGAAAAATTGTGTTACTTACTCATGGATATTCATAAAGTGTTAAACAATTTGTTCACTTAATTCAAATTCCAAAAATCCATGATTTGCATGCTTCAAAGCAAAAAGATCCAGTGGTGTTTGTTTGTCGCACTACTCTATTCTAGGCTGCTTACCATTGCACATTGGTCTGAACTGGGATAGTGTAGTGTATGCCAAAATCACTGTCTTAAGCTTCTGATGGCTTTCATGCCTAGGCTTGGCTTGATTGGAAAGTATAAGGTAGACAAACAAATAACCCCTGGCATTATGAAAAGAACAACAAAATTCATTGATCATCAAGTTTGCTTTCAATGCTCCACTTGAAATGGACTTGTCTGTCTAGAGTAGAAATTGACTAGCTCTGTGCAGTCCCTGCTTGTACTTGTCTAGTTACCTTGATTGAGTGGTGATGCTTTTATTCCAAAATGATAAAATCACATGCTATCATCATGTTTTTAGAGAATGTTAAATTGAGCTGAGCACATGGAAATTGGTATTAATGTTGGCATATCTTTGCTTTATATGTATTTGCACTTCTGCCCATGTTGAAGCTTTGCATCTTTTGAATGCTCCTTGATGCTTGCATTGCCACAGGGGGAGAAATTTAACTCAGGGGTAGTTTTTATCTTGCAAAGGGAAGTTTTGCCGAAGGGGCTTTTACTCTTTTGAAAAAGGGGGAGGAAAATTCTTTTGTCAAGTGACATGATTTGGCTCGTTTCTGAGTTTTTATGGTCACTTGTGTGCTGAACTTTTTAAATTTTCTTGAACTTGAAATTGCTTGCCAATGCACTCATCAAGGGGGAGATTGAGAAGCCAAGGGTTGGTTTCGGAGTCTGTGATGAGTGATTGATATATTTTATCCTCTGATTCGAATGGGTCCCTCCGAAGAGGTTCGGAGGTTGTTTCACCAAAGGGTTCGGTGGGTCTGGTTGCTACAGCTGTTGCAGCGGAGTGTGTCTATCAGAGGGGTCCGACAGTACACGATAACTAACTGTACCGAAGGGTTCGGTACTTTGGGTGGTACACCGGAGAGTGTGCCGAAGGTTGTTTACCCGAAAGGTCTCCGGGCTACTGGATACACTTGTCTGTTTGTCTGTGGTGCGCAGGTGACTTCGGAGGTGACGGACGGTTCGTAGCAAGTGAACCTGGGTCAAGTGGGAGGCTTGATGCCAGGGGAGTAGGGAGATCCGTCACGAAGGCTGCGAAGGGGTCGAGGTCGGACCTCGAGTCGAGGTGCGCCAGGAGAAGGCAATAAGTGCAGAGTGTGACTCCGGGTGAAGGTACCCCGAGACGAAGTCCTCGGAGGCGAGGCACTTCGAAGGGTACTCCGAATGGAGTGACTTCGAAGTATGGTGGACTAAGTCCTCAGCAATGAGGCAAGGTGTTCGAAGTGTGCTCTGGAGGGAGACGCTTGAAGGTATACCCGACGAAGGTCTTAGAAGTCGAGGTGCATCGAAGGCATGATCTGGGTGAGGATCGTCGAGGAGTGTGCTCGGGGAGATACACTGCGATGAAGTGCTCATGGAATTCTTCATGCGGAGGCCTTGGATGAAGGAGGGACTTCGAAGTGTGGTACTCCGAAGGTGGGGCTTCAAAGTGAAGCAGGCTTCGGAGCGAAGCTGGCTCCGGAGTGAGGCTGACTTGAGGTACTTCGGCCTTGCATGGCTTCGGTACACGGACTGACGGAGTTCAAGCTGGGAGAAGCTGCGAAGCCGTGGTGGTCCACTCCGAAGGTGTTGGTGCGAAGTCCCATGGGCTTAGACGGCTTCGGCTCAAAACCATCACTGTATCGAAGACTGACTTCGGTGAAGCAAAGGCCGTCAGGCTCAAGGTTTCTCACCGAAGCTACCGCACCCCTCGCATGCGAAGGGGGGCTTCAGAAGGGTCCAAAACTGCAAAGGCTAACAGCGTCTACTCTGCAAAAGCTGGTGTTGTCCCCTCTGCGAAGCTGACAAAAGAAGCCTCCAAATAAAGTAGACTACCAGTTGTACCCCCTGTTCTAATGAGACAAAACCGGTGTAAACCCTAGGGGTAAAATAGTCTATTCACAGGGCTGAATAGTGCTTATAAATAGTGGAGGCTAGCTAGGTCACATTAACACTTTGAGTAGCCATTGTAGAACTCTTGTGCTAGCCACCACACTCTTGTATTCATCCTGTGAGTTCATTTTGTGTTCCCTGTTCAAGCAATGAAGCTTTGATTCTGTTTTTCTTTTACTGCTTGAACTTGTATGCATACTTCTCTGCATGCTTTGATTTCTCTGTGCACCATCTTCTTGTGAGTTTTTCTAGAGAGGTGTGTGAGAAGTCTGTCTGGGTGAAGTGTGTTTTTTCAGTGTTTGTTCGCTCTGTGTAAACTGGAGGCTAGGCCTCTCTGATTACTAGCGAAGCACTGTCTCTGTACTGAATCAAAGCCCGTTTTCTTCCCTTGTCGAAGTCCTCGGCGATGTCTGTTCAGTGTGCGTTTAGACCTTTGAAGTACGAAGCCTAGCACCAGTTGTTGTCGCTAAGTATTTGGTCGAAGTCCACAGAGGGAAGTCTGCTCTTGCAAAGGGTGTAGTGTGAAGCCTGCTCGAAGGCACCCAGTGTGCGGAGCCTGCACTGCCTTTGCAGAGCTGATCGAAGTCCTCAGAGGGAAGTCCGCTCTTGCGAAGGGCGAAGTGCGAAGCCTGCTCAAAGGCACCCTGAGTGCGGAGCCTGCACTGACTTAGCAGAGCTGAATTTTCGGGGTTGTGGGTGGAGCGAAGTCTTCTTGGATTCGAAATTTGCTCCTTGCGAAGCCTGTTTTTGGAGCTGTAAAATACCTCCGAACTAGATCTTCGAAGGGTGTGTTCGAAGCATGTTCCGCAGAAGACAGAATTAAAACAGAAGGCTATTTTTGGTCTGAAATTTTAAAAGCTCCCATTCACCCCTCTCTGGTCGCCATTTCCGGTCTAACACATATAAATATATATTCACATGATTTTCTTATTTTATTATGTAATATAAATAAAGCCAAATATATATAACATGTAATGTATAAGCACACATCGTATCAATGCACATTAGATGAGACAAATGGTATAATAGACATTGCACCACCTATACCACTTTTCATGGAGCTAGAGCTAAACTACTTCCCAAACAGATTATCTTCGTAGATTTGCTCCACCTTGGTTCCGTTCCACCGTAGAATTTTAGAGTGGAACTATAAATAGTGGAGCAAAGCTCTCCCAAACAAGCCTTAAATACCATGATGATTTATTATTTATCAATTTTTATCTCACACAATGTATCCACACACGAGTAACCAAACATCATATCACTTTGATCATGTTAAACAGGTACAGACAACCAAACAAACATCCCCTTAGGGTCCATAAAACCTAGGCCCCAAATCATACATACATACATACATGTGTATATCCCATGTACAAAAACAGGCCAAACCACCTGTAGTTTTTTGGATTCCTAATAAATTTGTCTTTACTTTCTTCAATTTATAATGAATCCTCTCAAAATCTCCTATCAAAACTATATATATATATATATTTCTATGGGTCCGTGACAACCACAGCTTCAACAATTTAGTTGGATTCTTCATCCATTACTTCATTTCTCCCCTAGTTTGGTAGTCATGTTTTCCCATCAAAACGAGTGAAAGTGTTGCTTCTGATGACAGCCAAAAGACAAGAAAAGATTGTGGCCTTGAAAATGCGAGTAGATTCCTCGTCTCGAAGCATGTCAGGTAAATTTAGTCGATAGGGGCATTCATTTTCTGAGTACTCATAGGGGTACCAAATGATCCGATCAGAAAATGCAAGATAGAAACCCTTACAACAGATGGCTAAGGGTACAGAAGATAAAGGGAAGGCGGAACGGCATGCGGCCGCTTCACCCAAAGAACAACATCGGCGGTAGATGGGGGTGGACGATTCTGGAAAATCAGCAGGAAATTGCATGGAAGAGAAAGGGGGCCACCGGCAACATCGGTTGTATACACATTGCGCTAGAGCTCAAGAAACAACCATGGACCGTGGGGGTAGCTGACAGGATCGCTATCTGATAGCTTGACCGACACATGATGGAGAAGGTGGTATACGGCTCCAAGAAGGTATCACCAAGAGGGACTCTGACGTGGGTGGCGAGTTGTTTAGCCAAAAATTGAAACTAAAAAGTTGGACTTGAGGTAGACACACAAAAGACAAACCTCTATAACTAGAGGGTAAGAAAAGGCCACGTGTTCACGGGTTTCTATAGAGCCTATCTGTTTGTTGTGCCTTTTAATGTATCTGCCCCAAGTATCGATGGATTTGGTACCGAGGCGATGGACCGGTTTGGAATGGAATAAGGAAGGGATGGTCGATGAGTCGATATCAAGGCAAGTATTAAAGAAAACATCGATCAAGGAGGGACTCATCGGCCCATGGCCAAAAATGAAGACATTCAGGGCATCGGACCAGAAGTAGCAGGAAGCGGCTAACATCAGTTCATTTTTATATGGCTCAGCAAGTGAGAGGTCGATACAATGTCCAATATCAATTTCATCCTAGAAGGCACGGTAAGTGGCCAATACCCTAAGGTACCAGTTGCGCCAGCCAGGGAGAGAAGGGGAAAAGACTCAAAGGTGGAATCCCAGTCAGAAGAAAGCTTGGGGGAAAATTTAAAAGGGATTCGGCAAGTTTCAGCATTGATAAAATCTGTAGGATCAAGGTCACCTTAGGGACCTAAGAAGAAACAAGAAGGGGGAGTGACAATTTGGATCAATACTTGGTTCTGCAAGTTCTACAGGAAAGAGATCAAGAAGAAACAATAAGAGAAAAGGGGATGCAGTGAAGAAAAATGGTGGGTAAACCAAGGAAAGGACGAAGAACAACGATAAGAAGAACGCCGAAAGCTTACCTCAGGAATCATGTCGTGGGTCGCCATTTCTAGATCACTAGAACCTAGGACCGACAAAGAAGGCAGCGGACGTGACGGGTTGCGAGTGGTGATTGGGAGAAGAATGACGACAAACTCGGGAAGGAAGAAGTGTTGTGCGTAGAGTGCGTAAAAGGGAGAAGAAAGCGCTCGGTGGATACTTATAGAATGAAATGCAACCCCTCAGCAATCAGGTCAAGCCGATCTCAGTAGATTTGGTGGGACCACCTCCAACGTTGGGTAAAAGGTAATCATGAGTACGGTTCTCAAAACACTGGAATGTTTGAAGGTCCGGGATTGGGGGAGCAAAATATTCGGCCCAAAGATACCAGTGCAAAACCGTGTGGAATGAACCCTGGTCTGAAACCACCACAAAGAAAGTAGATGTGTCAGGCCAGGAGACATCCATCATAGTCATCCATGGCCGAAGAAGGAAGAATGCGAAGAGGAATACGAAATGTTGTCGATGCCCTGTGCATTATATATAAAGTACTAGAAGGTGAAGGGTTTCGACTACCAGCAGGAAATTTGAGAAGACATTATAGAAAGACTTCGAAAGGACGTGACAACAGGTGAGTGATGATGACCGATAATTTCGAAGCATCGGTTACCCCTTAATGCTCTGAAACTGGGGGCATGTGTTGACGCCAAGATTTGGTAAAGCTCATGTCCACAGAAGATACCGCATGGTCAATAGAAGTCAAAGGAGTCCGGTCAAAGATAGTCAAAATAAAGTTCATCCATGTTGTTACAATGTGACCGGATATGAAGGAGCCGATGAAGGTAAAAGTGAGAAGAGATAAAGTTTATATAGAATAGGTTAGGACAGATTGCTTGGATGGCAAGTCTCCAGACTATAAATATGTATCCATTAATTAGGTCAAAAATAACACAACCCTACAAAAAACTCTTCGGCGCATTTCCACCCTTGGCTTCCCAAGGTTAATCCCGGTAGGATTCGACACTTGGAGCTGGGCTGCATCGTTCTGATCTCCGGCGAAGAGGTGAGTCCCGCCACCCTCGACAATCATATCGACTAGGTCAGTGTCCTCACGGCTGCATCAATTTGATCTCTTGAAGCATTGGCTAAAATAGTACGATCATCGGTTTATCTCGGTGTATTGGCTAGGTCTAAGGCTGCATTAGATTAATCTCTTAGATTGATGTGATTTAGGTGTGGTAATCTAAGGCTTCATCGGTTAAGTCTGAAATCTCTTTCTATTGTATCTTTTTCATGCTGTATACTATTCATCTAAATAAAGTGTGCCTGATACTTTGAAGTATTGTTAAGTTAATCGTGACTAGCTGCTAACTTGGTTAGGTCCAATCTTGTTATTGTGATGATTTTGATGATACAGATATGTTATCTGGCATGTTTTATTTATTTCTATCGAAGTACAAGCCGATAGGTTATCTTCGATTCAATGATATATTCTATCCACTATCGGGGAATGTCCATCGGCCCATATGCGTAAACTGCCTATCTCATTGGCCAATGGCGCATTCGTCTCGATCGCTCTGCCTTGGTCACGGCCTTATGGACGATTGGTGTTATTCGCTCGCGACTGGCAGCTGGTCGGCTTTGCTACTAATGATATTTTATCTTTTTCCTTATCAGTTACAGGATCAAACTGATTGGCATGCCTTGAACACTTATCTAAGATTGTACGACCTACACTAAAGTTAAGCAGATCTTTTAGGCCACGTTTGTGTCAAATTGTGACCAAAAAAGACACCAACATGTTTTTTGGCATGCCTAGTGGGACCCAGACTCTTTCCATCCCTCAGACAAGACTTGGGACAGTAACGTTGTAGGATCGATGTACCTACTAGAGGGGGGTGAATAGGCGGTTTTTAAAACTAATTCAATTTAGATTAGCACTAGACAAGGACCTTAGACAAAAAATTACAAACAACAAGATTAAAATAGTGCAACCTAATATGGCAAACATAAATTACTCTAAGAAGATAATTTGCACAATTTAACTTGATCAAAGTAAAGGGGACAAGAGAGACAACCGAATTTTATCTCGAGGTTCGGAAATTTGCCAATTTCCTACGTCCTCATTGAGGCGAGTTTCACTTGACCGCTCTCTTCACCAAGCCGTGGATTCCTCAAGGAGAAATTGGCTTGAAGATGAGCCGGCATCAGAAGTGCAACTCTCGGGCCTCGATCACTAGTGGTAGCTCTTCTCCACTCCGTATAGGCGAGCTCCGACCTTCACAACCTCCTGGGTTTCCTCCACAACCTTCTTGGAGAGATCACCGGTTTCTTCTCTGAGCCGTCTAGGAGGTGGCAACCTCCAAGTGTAACAAGCTGCAATCAAAGCTAGGAGAAGACGATCAAGTGCCAAAAATGCAAAATGCAATGCAATCTATTCAATAACTTGATCACCCCTTTTTGCTTCCCAACCACACTAGTGCTCAATTTAGTGCTCAATGGTGGGATAGACTCTCTTGTGCTCAAGAATGCTCAAATGAGTGCCAAAAGTATAGCAAAGGAGTTGTAGCAAGGGTTTATATAGCCACACACCCAAAAAGTAGCCATTACAAGAGTTAGGTGGCTCTCTGCGCACTGTCGGTCTAACCGCCCATCTTGGGCCAGTCTGACCGACCCTTACTGTAACGGCTAGAAAACTAGCCATTTTACTGATGTGACAGGGCTACCCGGTCTGACCGGCCATGCTGGCCCGGTTGGACCGGCCCTACTCGGTCTGACCAGCCATCGGCTCGGTCGGACCGATAAGGTCCCCGTCGGCTCTATAAAATAGCAAATTTGCAACCTTGTGCAACCCGGTCGAACCAGCCCCCTGGCCAGTCGAACCGCACACCTCAGGCCGGTCTGACCGGACCCATATGGTCGATTAGACCGCCATGGCCAGAAACACTACAAAAGATGCATTTTGTAGTTTCAAAGAACTTGCCAAATTTGTAACTTTTGCAACAACCACACATGATCAAAAACTACTATATGCAATGCAAATTGGCACTTGAAAATCAACTCATAACCAAGATGCAACCCCTCTTTTATAGTACGGCAAAAATAAAATTGAAACCTAGCATAATTGATCGCTCCAAACACCTCATTCAATTTCTAGTTTTCTTCAAACCTTTTGCCGTTGCTCTTTAATACGTCTAGATCTTCGGGTTTTCCATCTTGTGCTCCATTTACGCGGGACCTAATCATTTCCTTCACACTTGAGAAAAATATTAGTCCACAAACGCGCGTTTGTCATTAATTACCAAAACTCACATGTGTAGGACCGAAAGTAGCGACCAGAGGGGGGGGGTGAATGGGCGCCTTAAAAAATTCTTTCGAATCAATGGCCTGTTCCCAATACCCAACGCACCTCAAAAATACTACGCAGCAGAAAATAAACAAAAAGCCTAAGTCTAAAGGTTTCTAACCTAGAAGCATCTGATGATAAACAGTGTGAATCTAAAGAAGTGCAATCTAGGCAGATGTACAAGTTATAACAGGCCTAAACTTCTCAATGAAATGATCTAAGTATGTATAAAGTGAAAAGAGAAGTTACTGTCCAAAGTTGTCTCCTGTTCGAATCTTGGCGAAGCCCCTTCGCACGTCGAGGTCTGCTTCGGAGGATGATGACGGAGTCTGTCCGAAGTGCCGAAGGTGTCACTGTCTAGCCTAGTTCGAAGCGGTAAGAAGCGAAGTGTACTTCGAAGCGAAGTAAAAGCAGTGCCGGAGCTTGGTTCGAAGTAAGCACTTCGAAGACAAGACTTCGAACACAACTTCGAGTCACGAGCTTCGGAGCGAAGTAAAACAGTGCCGAAGCCTGCTTCGAAGTATGCACTTCGAAGACAAAACTTCGAACACACTTAGAACCGAAAGCTTTCGAAGCTAAAACTTCGAACACAAAAACTTCGAACACAACACACAAACAGACAACCTTCGAACAAAGAAGCGAAGTCTGTCAGAACAGACAAAAACTTCGAACCCCACTTCGAAGCCTAACGAAGTGTGCACTTCGAACAGATAGATTCAGAGTATGCCAGTTCGAAGTATGCAATGCTTTCGATACAGGGAGAACTTCGAAGCTAGCAACTCAGACATAGAAGCCGAAGTTCGAAAACTGAGCGAAGCCTTTAAAGATGTTCGATCAAAGCCTGCCTCAAGGAGTTGAGGGGCTTCGCACTGAACCGAGCTTCGCCAGACACACCCAGAAAAAGGTAAAAGAGACTGTCAGCTTCGATCAAAAAGCTGGGTAATAGAAGGTGAAAAGCTGCTGCAGAACACTGTAGCTACAGCAAAGCAGTACTACTTGCAACAGCAAGAACTAGTACTCCCACCGTGAAGAACACAAGCAACAGAAGAAGCTTCTCCCCAAGAAATAAATTCACCAGCTCGTGGCCAAGACAATAACTCCCCAAACCGAACAAAATGCAAGCAATAAATTCACCAGGGACCAAAGCATTAAAGCATCCAAGAGATTTGAGCCAAAATAATGCAAGAACAGTGAGACACAAGCCCTGGCGGCGCACATAGGAGAGAGAAGACAGGGGACAAAGTGACCCAATGGGTAGATTTGATTTCAGCACAAAAGGGTAGTCCAAACCCTAGGGGTTGGGGTGCTATTTATAGGCAGCCCAACACTAGGAATATTCTACCAGCCCCTTAGGGTTTTACAGACTCAAAAATAAAGAAAAAGACTCTACTGCCCTTAGGAATTTTTACAGACACAACTGACTGACTGTGGGCCTAGAGTAA